>JARKIC010000870.1:0-180031 GCA_029378375.1 Mycena olivaceomarginata
ATTGACTAAGAAACCATACTCGGGTACCGGGAAGCGACGGCTATCACAGCTTTCAGACAAATCAATCAGACGGTTCAAGGAGGAACCGAGGTGGACAGATAGTTACCAAGGCGGGTAACGGTGGGCTGACGAGGAAGTCGGCTAAATCAACACATCAACTATATCCCATCACGATTGTACTAAGCGATGTAGATCTTTACTCATCGCGATGTTCGGCTCACTGATGATCCTTATAAATCCGTCTTGTTTTTACTAATCTCTGATATCCGACAGGAGTTCATCGGCTAGCTGCCATACCACTAGTCATATACCCTGAACCCTGCCACGCGTTTGTATCTGTCTCGTTTATATTTAGATTCCTGTAAAGTATTTAAGTGGATGGTTATGGGTAGAAAGCCAGTGAATCTCACCCCACCTGTTGGACGCGAAGCTACTAGGCTTCACGGTTAACCGGTTGAGTAGGCATTCATTCGGAGACACTCAGAAGCTATGCCAAGTTTCGTTTGTATTCCCTCAAATATTATCTGTGTTGGATTTGGATCTTTATAACTGTGCATGGAACATATTGGATAACAGAAACGGACACGTGGAATATAAGGAAACGGATTGGACTAACAATTGGTGCTTAGTCTCGTAAGAGTTAGCAACTGCGGATACTACTTGGGATCGGGATATTATAAGAATCACTTGCGTTTTGCATCGGAGTACAATCTCCAAACCTAGACCCATACCATACAACATCGTTGAACATAAAATCTCGTCTGACTATCCATGATTGCGCCTAGAACAGTCTCGAGCAATTTATCTATACGACTTGTGGACCTATAAGTCTTGCTTTCTATAAAAGAGAACCAAGGTTTGAATTGCCACAATCCATACTGGATTGGAACCCCGAACTTGCACAAGGATTATAGTGTTTTGGAGTTGATATATTGCATCTCGAACCGCGTATTTTTTTACAAGGTTTGTTTTGTGGGTATTTCATCGCTAGACCTGTAGTCACCGTTTCAACGCATCCATGTAAGGTAAGGTGGTTGCAACCACTCAATTTACCCCTAGTAAGGCCAACCTTCCTGACTTTGTGTCGACCCTACTGAGGTCTGATTTGACATAGCCTGAAGTGAGGTAAAACTACGTCTCTTGCAACCTGATATCAAAATACCGCAGAATTGGACCCCCTTGAGGAGTGGTCACCTATTCACAAGTGGGCTAGCTGCCCTATGTGGTGGTGGCTCCAGGAGGGACAATTCCATGGATCAATGTCTCAGCGGCTCCCTGCAGTGCCGTGGTTTCTGCGGCATCATCGGGTACATTACTTATGGATGCTGGCAATGCCATTAGGAAAAACCAGATCTGCCAATTGTTTGCGAGTTATGGCACTATTATTGCCAAAAGTTGATAACACCAATGATCGTGATAATTGATGCCAATCGCTGACAATTCTGCCAAAAAAAAGATTTATCAGCAGAAGCAGCCACAAATGGTGAGGATATGAATTTATAGGGTTCTGAGGACTTTCTGTGTTGGATGAAGAGCTTCGAGAAAGCCAGATTGTGCCCAGTCCCGCATCAAAACTCACGGTTGACAGCAAACTTGACAGCTGCTTGGCATATAAGTCAGGTGGGCATGTAAAATGGTTTGTTTTCTGGCATGTTGTAAATAAGGAAGCTGCTCCTGTGAGGTACTGACTACTCCTACTAAACGCGCTCTCTTTTATACCTCCTCGACAACTTCCCATGTTCCCAGAGGTGCCATGCGGGTTACAGGTGCTTCCAGGGGGCAGGAAACATCATGAGGTGTTCCGAGGTGCATGTACGGCAGGAGACGAGGTGTCTCTGCTGAGGAGACCGATTGTCCGTGGTTGAGTATGAGGTGCCGCGAGGCCAGGTGACCTCGGGATACGTTCGGGGCTGCAGGAACAGCCAGATGGTCGCGTCTGAAGGTGCTCGAATGGCAAGGGGAGAGGAGAGACGAGTGGTCTCCCTCAACTAGTTGATGTGTCATGTGAAGTGGAGAGAAGGCAGTGGTCTGGATAACCTCTGCCTCGTCTGATGGGCCACTGTCAGGCATGGGCAAGGTCCGCCCAGTGCAAGAGAGCTCGTCTTCCCTCCTTGATAGAGATCAAGCAGTCGGTGGTATTTGTGCGCGCATCGCGAAGATGCCACGAGAGTCCAGATGGTCTAGGGGAATGGCTATATCTGGCTGGCATCGGTGTGAAACGACTCCGAGTGGTGGAGAGAGAGTTGGTCTCGTCAGAAGTTACTTCGTCGCAGGGATGGCACGAGGGTCCGGATCTGGGATGGTCGTATCCTGCTGACGACGGTGTGGAATGGGTCTGAGTAGTGGAGAGAGCGTTCAGGGGCGGTCAGAGCGGTGGAGAGAGAGTTCGTCTCGCTGAGAGACCGCGTGTCTCGCTGGGAGAGTGTTTGTCTCGCTCGGAAGCTGCTTCCAGTAACGTAGATTCCTGATTAGGAAGATCCATCGCATACACCTAAATCTGTTCTGTCGTCGTGTGGATGGTTGTGGATGGTCCGCAGGAGATTGTTCTACTATTGTTCTCGTATAATTTAGACCTTGTTGATTCAATTCAAACCCAGTCTCACTAAGATCTTTCCAGAATTGTTGTTTAAAAGCTTGAGCACCTCCACCTTCTAGAGGAGTGCAGTTCAGCTGACTAGAAATCTGGGAAAAGTCCATTGTGTTTTTTTATTTCTTGCACAGTATGTGTGCCATATTGTTGATTCAATTAAAACCCAGTCTCACTAAGGCCTTTTCAGAATTGTTGTTTACACGCTTGAGCGCCTCCAGTCGCTACTATTGGGTTTGAGCACCTTCTAGAGGAGTGTGGTTTGGCTGAGTAGAAATCTGGGAAATGTATAATCTGCTCAACACTGCTGGTGATTGGAACAGAACTGTCTTTGAAAGCATATATAAATAAACATATAAAAATTCAGTATATTCAAGTTACATAAATACAAGGCAGAAGTACATGAAAACAGGGTCCAGCATGAAGTTGTCTCAGAGGTAGAGTCTAGAAAACACCTTCTGGGGAACCATTAAGACATATGGTTTCAACCTCCTGACTCTCAGATGTTTCTCTGTTCAATGCCTGATCCGGTGCACTCAAAGTGGTGAATTGCAGCAAAGATTTCTGGTGGGCTTTGTCCACAATCAAAATCCTGACATCAATTAGAGCCACATCTTTGGCCTGCAATGACCGCTCAAACAGTGGGCGGGCTGTTGTCCAGAAGTCAATTGCCTTTGAGGTATGGCCTTGTTTGTTTGCTAGGTCTCCAAGACGTACCATGCATTGTGCCCGGCTGTGATGTATGTCCATGTGGGTAAATCCCTCCAGGGCCACTATATAGAGATTGGTGGCTGTTTCATCGTCTTTGGTGGCAAGGAACACATCTCCCAGAAAAAGAAGTGCTTTGTGGAGTGCCAATTTGTCTTTGGATTTGTAGGCACGTCCGCAGTACATCACTGGCCATCTGGGATGCCATTCAAAAGCGGGCCAAGCTTTGATATTTGCGAGTCTTCCCAAGCAAAATAATTCAGCCTCGTTATTTTGTCCCCAAAGGGAAATGAGGATCTCTTTGAATTTGACTTTTGCTATCTCAAACTTTTCTTCTGTGAGTTTGATATCAGCCTCGAACATGCGACAGTAGATACCGAATGTCAGGAATGTAGAAGTGCTCAAAATATTTTTTGCTTGGTTTAAACTTTGGGATGCACCTCTTGTATCTTGACAAACTGTGGCAATATGTGCAATATTGATAAGTGATAGTACGTGGATTGGGAAATCTTGCTCAGGAGAAGTGGTTTCAGCCAGTTGATTGTAAATTTTTCTGGCTTCAACATATTCCGACTTCTGCAGATAAATCTCTCCCTGTTCATCTTCTATGCGCCCATTAGCCAGGCCACAGATACCAAACATCACTCTGCTTCTGTGTAGTCGGTCTGCACTCTGCGTGAAGTTACCTAGGGATCTCAAACATCTAGCTTCAATCCGCAGTGCTCGTGCTTCATTATACAAATTTGCTGAAAATTGAGATAGCTTCTGTGCTTCACTGGCATGTGCCCGGGCAGTATAATACTCTCCAATCCTACATTGGAGCCAAGCAATGTGTATCAAAACATCGCACTTGGGGCTGTTGTCTGGACACATCTTTGCCCATTTTAGTGCCCTTTGGTAAAATTGCATAGCTCTAGGTGGATCAAATCGTGAGTCGCAGAAGTAGGCACCCACAGCAGTGTAGAATCTGGCTAAGATACAGCCATATTGAATTATGATGGCCAGAGAAGGAAGAACACTCACATTCAAGGAGAGGATTGTTGATAAGTTCAAGAATACTTATTCCCTGAGTTATAAGTTGTTCCCTATCAAAGGTGGGGTAGTAGTCATATGAAAGCAAAACTTGTGTCATGAATTGAATCTTCAGCTGGTGGTCATCCAGTCCAGGTACAATGGGTTGAATATGCTCTATCAGTGCCAAAGGACCGTGTCCAGTGATCCTGTAGAATGAGCACAGTGTTGATATGCTATAGATGGTATCCCTGAGATCTGAAGTGTTCTCATATAACCCCCGTTGCAGGACCTCTTGGAAATTGGCCAGATTCTGGGTTATTTGTTTCATCACAGGCCGCAGTTGCTCTCCATTATACTTTATGTATAGTTTCAAAAGTGCATAGAACAGCTTGCGAAGACATTGCACAAGGGCTGTGGATGGAGGCAAGAACTGCTGGACATGTTCTCGCACAGGCATAAGTGACCTAAGTCGCCGGTTGCTGTCCTGATATGCTAGTGCTGTGGCGAGTAACACAGACTTGCAACTGAGAATGTTGGGAATTGGAAGTTTGCTTTGGACCAGTTCAGCATCAGAGAGTCCATCAGGGAGGATTGATAGAAGGCTCAACAATTCCTTGCTATTGGATGTGATTCGAGGACTAGAAAGGGAGAGCTGAATGGATGCATCCAAATTCGATTTTCGGTCATAGCCCACAGAGAGTAGTGCTGTCCTCTCAGTGTCCCATCGAGCCAAGATATTTGAAAGACCCTCGTAGTCAGCCAAATGAGCCATGAGGTCTACTGCTAGGGGCATATTATCTGTGAATTGGAGGATTTTCTCTATCTCCTCCTTTCCATAGACATTATCTGTAATCTCCATGAAGGTTTGCTGTGCAGCTTCAGCTGACAGAGGTTGGAGTGGCAATAAAAATGGGTGAGTCCACTGGACTTTGGCAGGCCTCTCTGCTCCTCGCATTGTAATCTGCTAGAGGTTAGAGACATGAAAGCGAACCACTGGCAGGACATACTATGAATGCAAGATGCTTCACTGCTGTGAGAAGTGCAAGGAATTCTTCAATTCCACCTCGTGACTGTGTTCGTTCCCATACTGTTTCAAGGTTGTCCAAAACCAGAAGACCAGATGGTTTGCGTGACAAATACTGAACAACAGGTCGTGTGAGATCGGTTCCTGGTTTCAGCCCAATATGTAGTCCAATGAGGGCAGCAAGTTCAATGCTAGTGGTTGCAGATTCTGCACTGACAAAAAATCTGTCTTCAAATTTTGCAGCAGTGTCTGGATGGTGTAAGACTGCTCTTGCAAGGCTTGTCTTTCCCATTCCACCTCCTCCAAGAATAGCTATTCTGGGTGACTCCTGGCCAAGCATTTTCATGATGTTCTCCACCTCCGATTCACGACCATGAAAGATCTTGGGCTTTGAGGGCAACAATGAAAATGAAGTTGAACTTGCAAGAAAGGGTAAGAACAATTCTATCAATAGATAGGGTGCAATACCTGTGTTTGGAGTCATTTGGACCCAGATAAACCTTCCTCACACTGAGTGGGGATGAACAGGGTGTGAACTGTGCACATACCAACGATCTGTCTGATGTTGTACTGGCATCAGACTGGGTCTGAATGAGTTCAAGTAACTCCTCATGCATGAGACGGGTGGTTTCCTTTATGGCATCAATTTCACTGATCATTGCAGGCCTAGTGGTAATCTAGGCACAGTCAATCAACCTTTTGTAAGAAAATATGAATATAGACCACACCTTGAAGACTTCTGCAGCTTGCTCTAGTCCTGCATGACAACCTTGGAGTAGGTTCTGAATTTCATTATGACGAAGCAGGTGCTTGAGCTTGGTTCCATCCTGTTGTGCCTCGAGAAAGGTATATATTTTGTGAAGAGTTCTAGCGAAGAAAGAGGTACATCAGCCACTATCTCCTGACTGGATCCAACCTACTCCATGAACTTCCCAATGTTGTCCAGCATTACGGGAGCCAGGGATCCAACTGTTTCAGCCTTCAGGTAGAGACTGATAACTGCATACAGGACTGGATGGATGTTCTCCATCAGCTGAGCACATTCATTTTTATTCCGTTTCACAGTCTATGCCTTCCTGTAAGTCCCTCAATTACTAATGTTCAAGCTTTCTCACCTGAGCCATGCTAATCAAGGATTCAATGGTATTTGCAATGGACTTGATAAATGGCGGCCCAAATGCATCATTCAGCTCTTTGAGAAGTGTCAGGGCGGGGGTCAAGCACTCTACAATGTTGGTGACACGAATTTCCTTGAGGGTGGATTGGCGGGGCATCTTGAGATGGGAATCAAAATGGGGCTTGCATGTTATATGTGTCCCCCCCCGAGGCAGTGTCCCTGCCTGGGAAATTGATTGTCCATCCAACTCAACCACAAGATTTGTCTGTTCATCAGTATCTTCATCTCAACCCCGTCCGCCCCCGCCGATGGTTGTGGGGAACATCGCCTAAACCCAGTCACCCGTATCAACATCAGCATATTCATCTCCCCACCATCGACTTCTGCCGCTGATATACATAAACAGACTCAATTGGACCTTGTGTGATTCGTGATCTGAGAGAAATAGGGGCGACGATGTCCAGCGGTGTGGTGACAACACGGAAGAAGTTTGTATTGCGGCCGTATCGCAATTGAGCTCGAACCATCACGATGACACAATCTTCTCGGAGACTTAGAGACTGTTTTAAATTATTTATTTGAGGGACGGGTACGGGACCGGTACAGTTACGGGAACGGTACGGGTACGGGTTCTGCGGGTCGACAAAACAAGACAGGAGTTCGAGTAATTGTGAGTCAGGTTTGGAGATGTCTCTTCATTTCTCACCGCTTTTATCGCTCTCTTTGTCAAGCACCCAGAATCCAACCCAACGATTTGTTTTCCTGGCGTCGAAGTCATGACACATAGATCTGTGTCAGGCCGAACCAATCGTGTTCATTGGGAAACCGAGAATAATCCGTCAAATTGTCTTCCTTCTGCTCAAGCCGCATATGGCTGGCAGCCTAGCCGAACGGCTACCCAGACCTCCCCACAGCTCCCCGTCGGGGACCTAGCCATAAGTAGCAAGAACTACCATCACGTGTGGCTAGTCCGGCCTCCCACACGGCCCACATGAGGCTGAAAGATGTCGATACATAGGCCGAAGAGTGGCGAGTCGTCCAATCCATGTGTCGTATTATATCTCCGTACGTTGGAGGGAGTGGATCCGCGCCGGGGGAGCTGGTATTCGACGTATAGCGTCTATCGAAGCGCAAAGCCGTGAAAAATTGGTCAGAGAGCGTCGGAGACTTGGGAGTGTGCACGCGGAAGAGAAAGACATTTTTCTCGACCAGATTGTTGAATTCAGTTTCAGGGCCGAAGCCATACTGAGGCAGAGTTCCTGGGAGGCGAGAATCTCAGGTCATGATGATGGTGGTTGGGGACGCAGGGATGGAGCGTTTGTCATGCTGTCTGTGCTATAAGTACATCCAGTCTCACTCCACGTGGGATGCCTGCAGAACGACACGATCATTGGCCTGCAACACGCTGAAACCACGCAGTTTGCAGGCGATGAGGACCGCAGGGGCGGCGCGGAGCGAACGAAAGGCCGGGAACTGTATCAGATCCGGAGATTGGTCTGGAGAGCCGAATTCAAGAGAGCCTCCGAAGAAACTAGGAGGAGGAGGGCAAGAGAAAGGAAGGGAGGGCCAAAGTCAGTCCAATTGACCCAGCACGTTTTTCCGGGTCGCGTCGGGGGGCGTTATGAGTGGCCCTGAGGCAATGCTAGTACCTTCTGCTTAGTCTAGTGGTTAGCGTATGGATTACTAACTTTTATTTTGATTGGGTGGGCGCCGGATCGATTCTCCCGGCGCTCATCTACTTTGACTTTTTCACCCCCATCTACTTTCGTCCCTAATTTCCGCCATCGTTAAAATGTACTTGCGCACTAATCTATCCTCAACTGCCCTGCTTTCGTTTGAACTTTTGCGATCCGGGGAATATTCCGGAAAATACATTTGTTTCATTGAATTCAAGCCCGAAATGACGATTTTCCACCCCTGTTGCACCGTTTATGCACCACTTGTTAGCGGAGAATCTTCCGGAAAACACATTTATTTCATGGAATCTGAGTGCAAAGGAAACCAAAAAAACAAACAAAGGATGCATTTAAACTGTTCTATACACCCTAATATCATATATCCACCTGCAGATATTTTCTTTGCCTCGTAAACGACTTGAGAGTCACCCGGAAACTGAGCCGGGCGTGGGGTACTTACCATAAAAGGGAGATCAGCACGTGACCCGGAAAAACTTGCTGGGTCAATAACGGCGAGTGAGGGCCAACGCGGTGCGTCCTACGTGGCATGCCGTAATCGGATCATAGAAATTCAATCTCCGAAACGGGGGCGCATCAGTGGCAGTGTGCGTCTGGCATTCTGGTCACCGTCATGCCACCCTTGAATTCGCTGGTCTCCTCGTGTTTACGGGCTCTGCCTGGTGATTTGTGTGCTGACCCCAGAGAGGTAATGTGTTGGGTAGAAGCAAGAATTCGGCCCACTCGCTGTCTCGACAAACGCGCACAGTCGGAAAGGGCACTTCTCCGAGGTCACGCGACATCCGTTTGGGGACCGAACTCGATGTACCATTTAACGACAATGAATTGGAGTAGAACTCCATACAGTACAGTTCATTGTATTCTAGTCTCAGAGGTTTATGCCACTGCGTCTCTCTCGTCATCAGCTTCCTCGCCCTCGCCATGTGATACTTCTATCTCTTGCTGAATGCGAGAAGGAAGATCTTGATCTTCATGAATCTTCATGATCGGCAAGCCAAGCGGGGTGAAGCGTAGAGCGAGGGATCTTGGGTTTGGCAGGAGGAACAAAGGGCAAAGGCGTCTCCTTCCAATCACCACGGACTCGGGCATGGGCAGGGGTCCCTCCTTTGTTCTGCCGCTCGTACTGGCGCCGATGTTCCATGACGAGCTTCTCGATGTCGTCAACTTGTGCAACATACTAAAAGAGCATCAACAACTGAACACACAACGACTAAATCTACTCACCTCATCAGAACGATACGCCGGTGTTCAAGATTTCCATGTATTCGGGTGGCGGGAACTGAACTTCGTTGGAGGGCTCTGTGTCTGTGTCGGGGTCAATGACATCAGATTCATCGGACTCGTCAGTAGATTGATACTGGGGCTGGAGAAAGAAGGCCCATTTCGCATCGAGCTGCATCCCGGCAGCTTGCAGAACCATGATACGTTCTTCACATTTCTATCGAGGATTTGTCAGCGTTCCCGCCTTCTTGGCCTTTTTGTATTCCTGCACAATGTTGCGGAAAACAGTTTCGAGTCGGTCCAAGATGTCATCGTCGGAGTTCTCAGCCATCGCGATTGCGGGATTATGAACTGGAATTTTCTGTTGCACGAACTTGATCATCTTGGAATGCCATGACGAGTTGTCGGTGAATGATGCAGTCCAGTCAGGCCTTAGCAAGTGTCTGTCGCTTTCGGGATCACGATCCTGTTCAGGTTATTTTGCTCTCAATTCATTGTCCAAATAGCTGGGAATGTTCTATGCTCACGACTGGCCTTCAACAGTGGCGTAATTTGTGCATGTTGAACATGCAGAAGAAAGGAAGCAAGTTAACTTGCAGGGACCCGCTTCTGCTTGGAGCACAAATTATGAAGCAGCAGAACACTTACATATACCACAGAACAATCAGACACTAACTATAAGTCCTCCAATGTCCCACCACAAACCAAAACTGACAGGTTGTCTGTGTTTGGTTCACGGCTGCTGCCAAGACTCGGCGACGACACTCCTGTGTCTATTCGCTAAACCTAAACAGGGTGTTAAAGGAAGCGCTGCCGACGTACACAAATCAGTACTTAAGAAGGTGCAAGAGACATAGCACGCTACTACCTTTAGTCGAAGAAGTGGTCCGCCGATTCCGCGAGACCGCCCTATTGTGGCTGCGAAAAGGATGTACGCAAAAACAAACAAACGCCATTTCGAGAAGCAAATTGCTGCCCAAGAACGTCGCCAACGATTTTTGCATATAATTCAGCAGCGGATACTTAAACCCTAAAGCCGTATATAGTCTCGTGAACCAGCCTCTTATGACATCCCAAAGGGAACCCTGTCATAAGAGTCTGAACAATCACCGGCTGTCGAAACCGTACCATTGCGCTATCAATTTTGATGGCAATTTCCCACGGCTTGTCCTCATGTTCCGCGCGTGTTCCGCGCGCGTTTTGGGTGCGTTTCTTGCGTATATATCCTAAAACCTGTACAAATATACTCTAGAAAGTCTCTCAAAGCCTTCATGGACTTGTATTCACCGCAGAGAGCTCGGAATTACCCAGTCAGGCCAAGCAGCAATATTTCAATTCTGATTTGTATGATAAATATGAGTAGTTCTACCTACTGTACCCAATGTAAGGCTAGGTTCCTTGGTAGTTCGGAGTTTTTGATAGATCCATTGCAATGATTTCCCCAGCTTGAAGCACTTCCTCACGAGTTTTCAGCCCTCTTTCGTTTGCGAGTTGCTGACTTTTGTGCTTTGGAAGCGCTTGGTGTGACTTCTTCTGGTTCAATTACTGGCAAAAACATCGAGTTCTCTGCAAATATCTTGAACAGCTTCAAAGAGGTGAGGTGAGAGAGCAGCCCAATGCACTATATGTGTGTATCGTGTGTTCCCAAAACATCCATTAGGGTTCTTCCTTCAGGACCAGGATAACTGACCTGCGGATACGTTGAAAATTCGCAGGATATGGGGAATATCCGGGACGCACCCCATGCATTTTCTGAACACCAGGAATGCGGTGAGCAAAAAACGCAAGCCAGAGTTATGCCGTTTTTGTCCTTGAATATTGCGGATCTGGCATCCTCAAGCTGGTCCCTCATATCGGCAATGCGTTGAGCCGCCAAAGATTTTAGCTCGTCTGTGTTTTTGGGTCGTGCTTTAAGGACGTTTACGTCAACATCCCGCAGAATACACATATCGCAATTGTCGGCCCATGTCCGCGCTTTCAACTGAGCAGCTTGCTGGAAATTGCAGTTGATATTGAGTGGCGTAAGTGTTGTCAGGGAAGGTTTTGGAACCCTGGAATCTTTCAACTACATGGGTATTTAGTGACAAAATTGATTGTGTGGCGCAAACGAACCCGCTGTTTTGCCTCTTTAGCCGCCTTCTGGTCCTTGGGTGGCGTGGGCTTCAATCTGTTTAAGTTCTTCCGCCCATTTTTGCGTGGCTTTGGGGATTTCTCTAGCTTCGTGGGTCCTAAGAATTTCGTTAGCTTATCCATCTTCTTGAACCTTGGCCCTCCGGTTGTATATTAGGGTGGAGGATCTGCTGGTCTTATATCAAAAAACCGGGACGGCGTCCCGCTTACTAATACCCGCTAATCCCCGCCCCGTTACTCTCAAATGGCAGCTGGGTGATTTTTTTTTTTTTGCGATTGTCAGGAGCTTGCGACAGGTACTGGTTCAGCGTGTGTGCGGCCTTGACTTACCTACATATGCCTCCACGTCGATATGGGAACCTCCAAGTTGTGGGGAGGTGAGCAACTACCAGGACGGTCTCCAGCGAGCCTCATTCTTGGTCCAGATTTTGGAACATGCAGCTGAAACAAGGTCGTTGCTGAATCTTGCGTAACAAGCTCGCCCTCCGATCAAGGATCAAAGGTAATCGACAGACTACAACATGCGAGGTACAAGCCCCAAAATTGTTGTAGCATCTGTTTATAAGAGACTAAGTAGCGATGGTAGTGACAGTAAACAAGCTGCGGGGCCAGAGATTAGGGACGATCTTACTGAATGAGTATAAAACTCACCTTATGGACAATGCTCCTGTCGCTTGTGAGTTCTGTATCTGGAGTTATCATTGTTGCGATTCATCAAAATGAGAAAAGGGATGTATGTACCTGAAGGAAAGGACCAGAACCAGGAGCGCACAAGTATCGGGCTACGTCGGAAAATAGGCGCAGTCACTTGGTGTATCTACAGATAGATGTTAGCGTGACAACGACTATGATGCATTGGCGGCCCACGCACCGCGAGAAAATATCGATCAGATATCGGCCCGACAACGTACGAGGCGATTAGATGTGTAAGGAAGAAGGTAGAGGATGTGGGAGACACTCATGGAGCGGAAACCGACCTCTTTCACTCTCATTCGATGTAGGTCTACCCTTAAAGGGTATGTCCATCTGCAAGGCTCTTAAGGGTTGATTTTTGTGTTCGCCTCCAAGAGGACTCTTTTCAGGCCCACGAACATGATTCCACGAAAAAATTCATACCCACTTCTGAACGAACAGGAAGCAAAATACTAAATACTCCCAAATATAGAAATATTGCACAACTTGGTTTGCCGGTGGTTAATTTTTGTGTTCGTGGCCCAGAGTATTCACTTCATGCCCATGAACATGATTCCACAGAAAAATCCATACCCATTCCACTTCTGAACGAACAGGAAACAAAATACATGCTTCCACAAAAACACCCATACCCATTCCACTTCTGAATGAACAGGAAGTGAAATGCACCCAAATAAAGAAATATTGCCCAACTCCCTTCGCCGGTGGTTGATTTTTGAATTTGCCTCCAAGAGGACTCGCTTCAGGCCCACGAACATGATTCCAGAAAAAAATCCATACCCATTCCACTTCTGAACGAACAGGACACAAAATACTCCTAAATATAGAAATATTGCACAACTCGGTTCATGTAAAGGTTACCTTACAGCCTCTTAAAACATCCGAAAGAACTAGCACAAGCTGTAGATTCTTGAAGTGGATGTCGTAGTAAGAGGTAAGATGTAAAGTAAATAAGCACCAATATGTATACAAAGAAGGCGCTTAGTAAGTAGGTTCGGATCGCCCCGGAGGGTGCAATAGCATCCAAATCTAGGCTCCTAACACTCTCTCCGCTAGATTGAACCCCGAGGTGCAATCTACAAGTCCGCAAAAGTAACTTACAAGTTACATTACTGCTAACTTGGAGTGATTGCAAGGCCACTGGACGCATTTGGGGCCTACAGATGACTTCAAAATACTTAGCAATGAACCCCAGGACAATCAATTCCGCTGTCACAGCTGCAGAAACCATTTGAACACTGTCATGTCTCAAACTTGACAAATTTGACACCGTAAACCCTGAGATTCACTCTGATCCACTCAACGAGTGAATCAACTGAGTGCCTAATACTAGTGTAGCAATTTTGGCTCAACTGCACCTTCAAACATGTGCTAAGTATCCAAGTGACTGAAAATATATTGCCTGTCAACTGTTGAGCACAACCAAAACATGTCTGAGGCTCCTGCCCGCAGTACCGAGGACGAACAGCCGGATCCCACGGCAGACGCAGATGAAGCTTCTCGCGTCATCCTCATGCGAACTACAGGGAAGTATGTTGGTGCCACTGCCGTCGATGACTATGTTTACCGTCCCAAGGTGTACGAACACTGCTCTGTTTACGACTACATACAAATGAGCACGAGGTGTAAACGATCGCCCCTCGAAATAGCGGAATTCGATCTCAACCTGAATCAGGCACCGTCTTCGTCTGACGCGTGTTCATGTGAAGGCCGGGATCAAGAACAATACTGGATTGAGAATGACTTTGAACCTGGCGTTGGCAAAGAAATTGAAGACGACATAGGATCTTACGCATTTGACGAAGGGCATCCTCTGTGGCGTACGCATCACGTAAAGATTGACCGGAATAAACTGAACACCGTAGTGCCAAGCTTCATTGGAGGCTCATTACCTAGAATGGACCAGGGCGACCGAGAATCTTATTGTTTGACTATGTTGGTTTTGTTCAAGCCCTGGAGGAGCGGCTCAGATCTCAAGCTCCACAGCGATACATGGCACGACACCTTCACTGCTTTCGATTTTTCGGAAAAAGCTAAACAACTGATGAAAATTTTCGATCTAAGGTACGAATGCAATGATGCGAGAGATGATTTCTCATCTCACGACCGGCAATAACGTCGCGCACTACCGCTCTTTGGAGATTTACATACCGAGGGAGATACGGGCCCGGAATGCTGGGATAATTTAGACGAGAATGAGTGGACCGAGATGAACGAGTACGATGTAAACACGAAGGGACCAAAACAGCTTGCCAAGGAAGCTCAAATGGCTCAGGCTGAAAACGTGTTGCATTTCAGTGGGTGGACACTTCGATACGAGACCGCGCCTCCCGACGGCTTAAACCCCAATGATTACTGTCCGGCAGTCAGTGGAAAGCCAAGCAGATCAAATTGAAAGAAGAAATATTTACCGCAAAATTCAAGAATGCACCCCCGAAATTAAGGCGATGCGTGAATGCACTGGTTACCTACATCGGCAAAAATGTTACATTGCTGGACGCCTTCTACTTCACGAAATATTTCAAAGCCAAAAATCGGAAAGCGCAAGTCGCTGCCCAATCGGTGTCTACATCCTTCATGTTACAGCTCTTTGCGGTACAACAGGCGCGGTCAGTTTTTTTTTTTTTTTTCTGTTTTTGGCAAACTTTCATGGGAACAGCTGGGCATTCATCTAAATACCTAAACTTATCAGCATGGGCTTACACCCCACCACTTGATTGTGTCCATGCCTTTCTGGCCAACCTCGCGAACCGTTAGATAAAGCTGATATTTGTCAAGCCATCGTTTGAACGGGTTAATGTAGGTTTTGCTGCTGTTAGTACGCTCCTCAACATCTTCGTGCACAACTGCGCGTCTCCGTTTGGCGGTCTGCACCTTCTAAACAGGCACGGATGATCCCATCGATGCCCCTCGAAGCTTCAGATATCGCTGTTTAACCTGTGCAATATTTTATACCACGCCAGCCGCATTGCCGCAAAATTCGTTACCGGGTGCGAAAAATTGGACATTTAATTGTCAAAGCCAGGGCTTGGAGCCCTGGCTTTGGCTTCACCGACCTCAAGCCAAAGCCAAAGTCCTCGTCAAGCCCTGACTTTGGCTCGGCTTGGCTCTGCAAAGCCAGGGCTTTGGCTTCCAGGCTTCCGGCAAGAGGTGAGTGATCGGAAGATCCTGTCCTCTGATGTGGCCACGAGCGAGAGATTTGTAAGCACCCATCATTTGTATTTCCAGTGGACACTTGGCAGAGAATGCACCGGATTGGGACGTTGGTGCATGGATGGGCACCGCTGGAGTTAGAAGCGGATTTTATCCCAAAGTCGTAGGCCGGAGCATGTGGAACTGGATGGCCGCCTTTGCTGCCGTCGATCGCCGATGTTTGTGCCTGCCAAACAATTTCCCAATTTGGGGGTGTGGTGTGTCGTGGGAACGTTGGCCATGATCTTCCGATCAAGCACCTCTTGGCTTCCGGGCTTTAAGCCAAGCACATTAGGGTCCGCTGACAGTTCCACTTTGAGGAAAATAATTGACTGTCAGTCTGAATGTCAGGCTGACTGTCAGAACTGACAGATAACAGTTAACAATTACCCGTTTAGGAAATTGTACGTATACAAGCTATTCAACGAGCTACCAGTCCCAGTCGACTCTCTGTGATGCTGCTATAGGCTAGAGCTGCACGCTTCCACTCCCCTTACTCCCTACCTTGTCGTCTGTGACCAACAGCAAGCCCTTCAATCCGGGTGCCATCAACATCACGATCCTCATCAACCACAAGTACGCCATCGGATCTGAACATCTTCTTCTTGTTTTTCTTGCGCCCACATTCCATGCGTACCAGCTTGGCCCTGAGAGAGTTGGACAAGTTTTCAAGCTCCTTGTCGTCTTCTTCGTGCATTTCCGTTCATTCGGGATTGGATTCGGATGTGTCGGGATCTTCCTCTTGCCTCTTCATCTGTTCCTTGTCAATCACAGCCTGGTCAAGCCGGCGGAACACGATGGTTGGACGATGTGGAGAGCAGCGTGGACCTTCTGCACCCTGAATTGAACCATGCTGAGTTTACTAGTACCCGTAATACGGAAAAGTAGACTGACCAGAGCATGATATCTATACCATTGGCTGACCATTATCATATTCAATAGACCCTTCCGTTTTTGGTTGCCCCACAGCGCGAGCGCCTGCCCATAGTCGGCCCATTTGCACGTAGTGGGACTGGCAAGATGGGTCAAGTGCTTAGTTGCCGAAGATCAATTCCAGTATAGGTTCCACTTGTGCTTGACCATAGTCTTTGTCCGACAGAAAAGTTTCAGAAGCCTTTTTGAGCTGAAGAAGCTGCTCTTCTGTCAGAGCGGTCATTCTGCGAGGTATGGAGGAAAAATTAGAAAGGCAGCTGTGCATGTCAAGCGCCCGATACGCACCTCACTCAATCCACACGCTCTGAAAGTTGGTTGGAATTGTCAGAATTGTCATGCGAAATTTAGCAGAAAAATTAAATAATTCATTGTCAGGCCCTGACTGACAGTTATTTGTTAGTCAGCCGACAATTAAATTGTCATGTCAGCGGACCCTAAAGCACATCACTAGCTACCACACCTGGGCTTTCTCCTGATGATTAGTGGTAGTAATTAATCAGTGTGCACGATGGCCCAATTGTGCAGTCGTTCCAATGGAGAGCGTGTGCAGCGGGGCTGGCATTGTGCAGAATGATGCGCGTGGCGACATCACGTGCCTCCACATTTGGTTCGTTCTCGCCAACAACTCCGCGTCGCCAAGTTCTCGAAGAGTCTCTTCACTCCTCTCCTCAATCCAGAACGACCCGCCGGTCTCAGCCCTGCGAACCCTGCGGAGCCACAAGCCGAACCGCAGCAGTGACCCGCGTTCGCTATGAATACACCTCGTCCCAAAAGGCCATCCCGGGTGAATACAGTAACTTTGGACGCAGACTTCCTGGATTGTGTTCTGTTTCCGCGGATCTCCCAAATGCACACTCCTTGGATGCATCCAAACTCGCCAAACACACATCCAGAAAACGTACCACACAGATCAGCAATCCCTTGAACCCAGTACACCTCACGCATATCCACTTCGACTCTTCCACCCAGGAGCTCCGAGTTCGTGGCTTGCCACAGTACTATTGCCGGCGTCTGAAGGAGAGTGGCTGTCTACCATTACCGACGCTCAAGAATCAACTGTCGCCGCACGCTTCCGATCCCGGGGTGCGTACTTACCTGATTACATTTATGTAAGGGGCCGTTTCTGAATTCCCTTCCAGACTGAATTCCACTCCGAAAGTACGACCTGCCCGGCACCCGAGTTCTTAGCTCCACTCTCCCCGAGTCTACCTGCATCCGGTCTCGGCAGCGCAAAGTCACCCAACTGGAATGCAGGAGCGCCTCAGCATCTACAGCAAGGAAGAGTTCCTGGCCAAGCTTGCTGAAATCGAGGCCCGCTTCAATGTTCCAGCTCAGCCACCAGCGAAACGCGCTCGTCTTTCCAGCTCCAGTGATATAGCTTCATCGAGTGATGTAGAGTTCGTTCAGTAATCATAATCCCATTGGTACCTCCGTGGTTACTTCTCAAATACTACCTTCATTACCATTTCAGCTATCTACATCTTTTTAATAATAGTGTGATTACATTCCCTTCGCCGCAATTAATTCAGCCATTAATTGTATCCATTTGTGCTCTCCTGCATCTTCGGCATTCTCTCCGAGAGCTGCCACTCTTTCCCCTCGATCCTCTTCCTCCTCCGGACGACGGTGAATCTCGGAAAATTCAGCTGCCGACTCTGCTCCCTCAACATTGATGATCAGGTTGTGCAATATGTCTGCGACATTAACCCAACGAACAGCCTCGATGTGGTCTTTGTTTGAATTGATGTTGACACGCAGGCCGCGCAGGGACTGCCAGCGTCCCTTGAGAGCCCCCATACAGAGCTTGAACCTGGATAGGGCAATTTCGGCATTGGAGGCACTCATTCCATGCCCATGAACCTTACTTGATATAATCAAATTAACTTCGTTTTTTGGGAGTGTGAAACAGAACACCAACCCGAACAAGCAGATCTGATCTCCATCGCTGTAATTCTGTGCGATGAACATATACACTTCCCGAATCTTTGACGCTTGAGTAGAAAGCAATAAAACTAAATTGAAACCATCGCAGATCGCCAGGCTCACCAGCGAAGTGTCCGAGCATTTCTGAAATAATCAGTTCATAGGAATCCAAATTATTCTGAGGAATACTGACGAGCATGTCTTTCTGTCATGTCAGGATCTTCGCCGCTCTGGTTCATTGTCACCCCTTTTGAGTCAAAGCCGGTCTGAGAACCGATGCCAGGCTGATATAGCACGATTTGCGGGATCTTCGATGCCCCGCTACACGCGAATTGGAGTATATCAGAAAATCATAATAGGGGTGACGGGAATTTACGAACGGCGTCGTTGAGTGGAACCGGTCGAACATGCGCGCTACCGCAAGAAATATCAAACGCTGCGGTAAAATTATTGCAAACGGGTTTTGCGAGCTTACATAGACGGAGCACATTGGAAACAGGGTACTCATGCGACGACGCTTGGACGAATTCCACTATACGCAACGGCCGTTAACGGTGATATAGAAGAAATGATCAACTGGAATACTTACGACCCGATATTCCGTCGAGACCGGTACCATCACAGAACACAAGGATGGTTTTCGAAGGTTGTGCCAGAGATTTGACGCCGAGGAAATATATGTCCAATCTGTGGACGAAGGCCCCATATTTTATACTGTCCGGCTGATTCATTCGCTCCTTCATTCGCTCCGCGTCGGCTGGAACATTCATCCGACAGCACTTGATTATTACACACCGTTCGTTGTGGCACTAGTGCTAAATGCGTGTCCATCTCATGTCGGCTAGCTCGCCCGATGCTTGGATGCGTTCACATCGATCTGTATGTGCGCCTATACACACGGTGAGGTCAAGATTGCCCCCAATAAGTGCCGGGATGGAGCCAGAGGTCCTGAATGTGGATGTTAGGATGTATTTGCCAAGTTGCCCAATGACAAAGCAGCGTTTTACGAATGAATGACTAGCAGATAAAACGTACCCGTTTGGAAGGCCTCGTGTTGATTCATTTCAGCCCTAAGCATGGACATAAAAGGGCTGTCAATATAAGACTTAAAGCAGACAGGTTGACCACTTACGCCTTTTTCTTATGCGTAGATGATCCCTTCTTATGTCTTTCCCAGACCCTCACGTTGTAAGCGCTGGCCTTACCCAGATCAATCTGTTTATTGCATAGCCGGCAAAAAACCCCGTTCGGCTCAATGTTGCTACAGGTGGGGTCATTTTGGAGAGCGAGCATCCTCTCTTGTCTTTTAGGGCCTGATCGCGCGGCGCTTCGGTTCAGGGCGCTATCAGCTAGGCGAAGGCTGTGTGTACATAGATCCGTCTGGGGATCTACACAGAGGCTGTGCAGTGACCTCATTCACCCAAACTCAGCTGCACTCAACTGAGTCTAGGGGGCCTCGGAACGCAGTGAATGTGATCCCAGCCTTAGCTTAAAGGACACAGTTGTGGAGTGGTACGCTACCATTGTCCTTTCAGATCCCATGCCACATATATATCAGCATCCAGGAAATTTTTTGAACGCTGTAAACCACCTCGCCATCGCCGCCACTCTCAAGAACAACCCGACAATCGCTGGCCGAAAAACATTGCAATTTTTCATCGACCACATATTATTGCTACACAAAGAAGCAAGCAACGCTGCAGCGCGAGCATGCGGGTGGACGAAGGACTCCGGATCCGTCAGACACTCTCAGCAAAAGGCGGAACGGACGGACAATCAGCACTTCCAGATCACGGTCGGGTGGTGTGATTTACCGAACGGCGAGACTTCCAGAAGACAGCTCTGGACGTATGATGTCTCCAAAGCCGATAAACACGTCTTGCCGCCTGGGTTTGACCTGAATCGCCATGTCAACCACGTAAATCGGGGTATTAGTTACCTCGCCATCAATGCGCCAAGTGCGGTGAAACTGCGAACATTTCAGTGTTGAAATTCAAAATTATGGGGAACCAGGACCACGGAACTCACAAATGAATGTGGCGCCTAGTACTTTATATCTTTTGCGGCTCTTCGCCGCACCACCGCAGGTCTGCAGAACTGACATTTGAGAACACGAGCAATCATTGCGGAGCGAGTAGCATGCCTTGAAAAAGGACTCCAGTTGAGTGCGAAATTCGAGGAAGATGTGGATGCAAATATCTGAATAGTACCATCTGGAATAGTACCGTGAAGACGCGGTACAGAGAACGTGGATTCTCGTCACCGCAATCAGGGCAAATGAGGATGTGGTACGGGATATAGATACCATGCTGTTTTCATGTGCAGGGGCAGAAAACCATACCTATAGACGATGGGGGGAAGATCCTACTTACACGAGGGTGGGTCGATAACACTGAAGTGCGTCGTATGAATGACGGGATTCCAATAGTCACTGACACTCGCAGCCGTTTAACCTCTCTGGGGACACTACTATCCTCTTCCATACCGAAAACTATACAATCGAGTCCGCGAGCGGGACCACGGGCAATTTCCCAAGTGGAATCCGGTGGCATCTCGTGGGTTCAATAGCGGGCCCTCATCTTTCCCCTTCAGTCGTGATCGCTGCCTGGGTCATTCACAATGACATGGATGGTGTCCTGGTCCCAGAGATATGGCAGTATTTCCTTCCGCCAGTTGGGTGGATTCGTTGCCTGAATCTTCGGGAGACCTTTTGGGATCTGAAACTCGACTTCCAGTCCTTCGTCACGGCGGGAACCCGGATGCTGCTGTTTGGGAGCGAGGAGGGTCATGATGATGAAGCTGAAGTACAGGAGGACATCGAGCGGCGCTTGCCCCGGTGGGATGTCGCCATCGAAATTTCTGGACCGTCGGAGCGCGGGTCGACGCCCCCTCCTGGGTCAACTGCAGCAGGTCAAGACAACAAAGAGTTGAATGATCCACGAAAGCGGAAGGGGGCGGCAAAGGTACGTGTGGTGCATTTGTCCGGCGTAAAACTTACCCCACATTGATCTCTCAGCCTGCTGCAACACCCAAAGCGCCTGCAGCCGCAAAACCCAAAGGCAAAGTTTCGGATGCGGCTGCCAACGCCGGCTCTGCGAAAGCTAAAGCACCCATATCCCGAAAAAGCGGCTCGGTGGCAGCATCAGCGTCCCGTTCTCGTTCCACTTCCGTCATGCCCGGTGGTTCGGTCGGCCCAGACAGCTCGGAGAAACACGATGGCGGCGATCAGGATGTGCTCTCCGCCGCCGCCGGCGGCGACAAGCTCTACTGCGTCTGCAAGACCACGTACGATGAGGGTTAGAACTAAATGTTGCAGTTCCTGTAACAGCGGTGCAGCCAAGTCGGCGGAGTTTAAACTCAGTTGATGCGTTCATTGCCGGATTTCAGTCCCACGCATCGAGTCCCCCATCGAAGCTTGGCGCAAATCACCATAACAACGTCGGCTGTCGTTACATCATCCCTTGATGGGATTAGGAAGCACAAAAGTAAATTCGGTTGCTACGTTACTTCGCAAATCATTGTTTACCGTTACTTTCTCTATTTGTTTGGCCAATCTTTGTACGGTCTCGTCGTGTCTTTTGTTCCCTCAGTACGACTTCCGAGATTCAAGTGCGTCGGTGTTTGCCCCCGGTGTTATTCGGAGTCCGCGTATTGTCCGTGTATGAGAAACTGTGTGAGAAATTTCGAGAGCAAACATGTGTAACACAGAACTGTCTTGCCGCTGTGTCTTTTGACATGCGCTTCCTGTTCTTTACAAGCGGATGGGATGGATGTACTGCAGACTCAGCCATGTACGCATCGGCTCGGTTGAAAACTTTTCATTCCAGAGGGCAAATACTACCTTGCCGATGCGGGGTTTGGAATATGCAAAGCCCTGCTTGTTCCATTTCGATCAACCCGCTATCATCTCGCCGAGTGGGTAAGGGCAAATTTGTGGTATGTTTCTGATTGTTTGTTGGCCTTTTTCTTACGCAAGACAGGCCTGCAAATTTCAAAGAGCTCTACAATCTGCGCCATGCCTCTGCCCGAAACGTTGTTGAGCAGATATTCAGTGTTGTCAAGCACCGATGGTCGATCCTCACATGTCCACCGCACTACGACATGAAAGTTCAAGCCAAAATCCCGTCGGCTCTTGTTGCGCTGCGCAACTTCATTTTGGAACACGATGAAACACGAGACTCGTTTCTATGGCTCGAGAGTCCCGATTGGGGTTGTGTTCGACAGATTGCAGCTGTGCGCAGTTGGGAAGGATCATGGAGCGCAGTCAGCGCGGTGCATAGGATTGATCATGAGTCAGTTTCCTTGGGAAATTGAGGATAAACATGGCAGACCAAAGGAGTTATGGGTGGACAAAAAGCACAGAAGCGCAATGGAGCACGGATAAATGGAGATTCGACACCGGATTTCGAGCATCTTGTTAAAGAACGGTTAATCCAAGGGTGCGCCGGCATTCTAACCGGCGACCTAGGGTCGATTAGTTAGTCCGCCTGCCAGGCCGGAAAAAAAAAAATTGGGACGCCAATTTGTTTTTTGAATTTAGGGTTCAAACTGGGTTCAGACAGGTTGGTGGGTGTTATAGGTCGCCCTTATGCTTTCTGTGGCGTAAAAACAATCAACACAATGCTTTAGCTAAGTCACTGATGGCGGTAGATTGCACTTGTTTGTTGTCTGATCACGCAAGGAAAGTGCAAACTCAATGGGTACGACTTCACTGATTGAAATTCTCTCCGATTTGAGCCCTGCCACCTCGTTTGGGTGTATGTGGACTCTGGTGTAAGACTCCACATGCTATCTGTGTCTTATGTACCACCCAAATACCGCCGATGAATAGCCTGAAAACGCATACAGTGCAGCTGAAAATATTCTGAGGAGTGTCGGGAGATGAATGAAGGCTTGGGAATCCAACAAACACCATATCACTGTGCTATAACCGAAAATTTTCTTCGATAGATTGCATTGAAAACCTTCTACTGTAGGGAGACTCAAATAGACCTCCTGGTGAGGTCCGATTAAGATGGTTTGATCGCATCAGTAGCATAAAAAATTTCGGGCTCGACTTGCCGCAGCACACTTTGGAAACCATCACCTTGCGCTTCAAGAACCAGCGAGGTAAGAGCTAGATTCGGCTATAGCGTCTGTCTTAGACCTTTTTTTACGGATTCATGGAGGTGAACCATTGTTCGACTTCGGCCGACAGGTCCAAAAATCCGATCATCGGCTCTGTCAAAGTCACGAGATTACGGCATCTTCTGATGCCAGTTTGTGAAATTGTCCCTTTGTTACCCCTTCCATTTGACAAATAACTTGTGGCTTGTTTGACCTTGTGAGCTTGTCGACAAGCTCACAAGGTCAAAAAAGTCAAAACATGAAAAATCACATCAGTACGCGGGATTAGGGGTTAGGGTGAAAATACAGCAGCAAGTGGTGTTTGTGTTTGGCCTCACTAAATCGTTTTTTGTGAGATGGATGGCCTATTCCACCGAGGCCATAAGGAAAGAGTCATGGGAACATCTCTGGATACAACTGAACATTCTTCCAGGTCGGCTCCGGATCCCCGCATGACCCACGCCCAAAACCTTCCGAACGGCCAATCCCAAGAGGTGCTTGATCTCTGGATCAGCCAATAATTCCCACGACCACCCTCCCCCCCCAGAAAAGGCAATTCCATCAGTTGCCATCAACTCAGAGTCGCGGGTTTTATTCAATTGGAGCTCAACTGCATGGTGCTTTGTCGCGGAATTCTATTATATGCCTCCTGAAATACGATCCAACTCTTCAAAAAGAAATTTATCCTCAAAGGAATCCGTAGAGTCAACACAAAAGTCGCGGCCATCACCCATTGATCGCATCATCATATTAGCTGATCCAGAGATCAAGCACCTCTTGGCCAATCCACAAACTCGTCCACAAATCAATCCGCGTGACCAAAAAATCGGCCGGCTTCCAGCGCCAAGGCGAAAGAACCCATTAGGTTCGAGCTTTCTGCCTCGCTTCTGCCCAGAAATAATGATCCCCTTGAAAAGCCTTGAGCCACAGACCAACCCTCATCGTGTCTGGACGGTGACGACGAAGAGTCTACTCCGGGTAAGTTATGTATGTAGGCAGTGCGCAGGCAAACCAAGCGGAGGAATGGCCCGGAGTTGACTCCGGTATTGCGCACGGACCGCGGATTTGTTTCCACTTGTTTGACATTTGTATTCCGGGCCCGGAGGTCCTGATTTTGGATATAAGGGCTCTGCCACTGAAGCCATTAGAGACCCAGAGTATTGGATTACAACCTGGCCAGTTGCGTCCCACTCATGTGGTGGTACCCAATCCGAACTCTGGATTATTGGATTGGGCGCCACCTTGCCAGTGGCGTCCAGCCCATGTATCCGCTTTCGGTAGTACCCGTTCCGAACTCTGGATCATTGGATTGAGTGCCACCTTGCCAGTTGTGTCCAGTCCATGTATCCGCCTTCAGTGGTACCCCGATCTGAACTCTGGATTATTGGATTGAGCGCCACCTTGCCAGTTGCGTCCAGTCCATGTATCCGCCTTCGGTGGTACCCAATTCGAACTCTGGATTATTGAATTGAGCGCCACCTTGCCAGTTGCGTCCAGTCCATGTATCCGCCTTCGGTGGTACCCAATTCGAACTCTGGATTATTGAATTGAGCGCCACCTTGCCAGTTGCGTCCAGCTCATGTATCCGCATTTGTTTGGTACCCAATTCGAACTCTGGATCATTGGATTGAGTGCGATCTTGCCAGTTGCGTCCAATCCATGTATCTGGGTCTGGATTCAGTACAACCTTACCAGTCATACATATATAAACATTTGGGCTCTGGGGGATTATTGGATTGGTGTTCCGAGTCCGTTTGGCGTTCCGGTGGAACGAAGTTGGAACAGCCTCAACCACAACCGCAGGTGAGTGTTAATAGCTTTTCTTTTTTTCTCCTTAACAACATCCCAGGACAGCAAGCCCTGATCTCGGAAACTATTCAATTATCCATATCTTTCTTTACTCTTTGTTGTATTCCTTGATGTGTATCAGGTATGGAAGACCACCAGACGACAGCCATTCGTGCGATATTCCCAGTAAGCACTGTTTGTTTGTTGGCCTGAATCTAACCTGCGATATTCAGCTCCAGGTTTGGGACATCATTTGTTTCTCCATTTCCGGCACGAGAGCTTGTGTTGGGTTTTCTATTTCCGACGAGCATCGTTTCTTGTTATTAGTTGCCCGGAGTCTAACCTGCGATATTTAGCTCCAAGTGGATTATTTTGACCTATTTCCGTTTGGGTTCTGGGGGCATCGAGTTCGTGGCCTGGCAAGCTGCGACCTCTGTTTGGGTCCTGGGGACATCGAGGTCGTAGCCTGGCAAGCCGCGATCCTCTTTTTTGGCTCTGGGGCATTGAGATCGTGGCCTGGCAACCTGCGACCTCCGTTTGGGTTCTGGGGGCATCGAGATCGTGGCCTGGCAACCTGCGACCTCGATTTGGGTCCTGGGGGCATTGAGGTCGTAGCCTGGCAACCTGCGACCCTCCGTTTGGGTTCTGGGGGCATCGAGGTCGTAGCCTGGCAAGCCGCGATCCTCTTTTTTGGCTCTGGGGCATTGAGATCGTGGCCTGGCAACCTGCGACCTCCGTTTGGGTTCTGGGGGCATCGAGATCGTGGCCTGGCAAGCTACGACCTCAGTTTGGGTCCTGGGGGCATTGAGGTCGTAGCCTGGCCACCTGCGACCTCCGTTTGGGTTCTGGGGGCATCGAGATCGTGGCCTAGCAAGCTACGACCTCAGTTTGGGTCCTGGGGGCATTGAGGTTGTAGCCTGGCAACCTGCGACCCTCCGTTTGGGTTCTGGGGGCATCGAGATCGTGGCCTGGCAACCTGCGACCCTCCGTTTGGGTTCTGGGGGCATTGAGGTCGTAGCCTGGCAATCTGCGACCTCTGTTTGGGTTCTGGGGGCATCGAGATCGTGGCCTGGCAAGCTACGACCTTAGTTTGGGTTCTGGGGGACAGATCGAAATGTGGCCTGGCCAGTCACAAGTTCTTTCTGGCCAATTGAGAAGGCCTTGATGGTGGCAGTGCAACCTGACCAGTTTTCTTGCCCCTGTCATGGCGCTATCGCGAGAACAATTTGCCCAATTGTTTGCATGATAGATCCGGTTGGTTGTGGGCTGTGTGGCCCACCTGATGAGTTCAAAAGAACGAAACCAACCAACCTCGCTCCAGATTATCCCCGTGCACGGGTTCAACTGTAGGTAGTTTTTTAGTGTATGCAAAGATCATCCGGTAAACAGATATCTTCACTCAGCTACTGTTTGGTCACTTGGGGTGAAGGGCCCGGCTAGAAACCCAATCCTTTTTTTTTTCTTTTTCTGGCACCTTTTCTTGGTCTGAATCTGTTGGTATCGGGATTACTGTACCCCGGTGCTGGTTCTTGCTGACCTCGAGTGTATACCAAAAATCAGGGTCAAAACATTGATGTCCAAAACACCCTGGCATGGGAATTGAACCATTGACCTGCGCGCAGAAACATCTAAAACAAAAGAGCATAACCACTGTGCTAAGCAATCATTCACAGGCCAAGTGCAGCGAACATTGTACAACCAAGTTCTGTAGTATATTCAGATATGTGATGGTGAGTTCTAGATTGATGGTCTGTCATGCCAGAGTGCATTAAAATTAGGCATCATTTATTAAATTCGAGATCGTTTAAGCGACAAAGTTCGGCATCCTCCATTTCCCAGTCCCCGAGTAGTCTCTGCAGCAGTCCTACCAACAAGGGCTAAGAGGGAAAGTGCCACGTCAAAGATGTTGGCCGAGGGCTGTGTGACAGTGTGTCTGATGGATTCATTGATGTCGGACTCTGAACGACTTAGAAGTTTGAAGAACTTGAACTTTGTATCCACCCACATCTTCACTCTGGCGCATTGGTCTCAAATCAAGCATCAAGTAACCAGGGGCAGGTAAACATCGTTTGGGGTTCTGGAGTAAAGTTTTCTGATGCAATGTTGAGCCCAGGAGGTCATTTTTTTGTTTTGTTTTTGGCATCTTGTGTGTGTAATATATGGTGCAGTGGAAGTTCTTCAAAGGGGTGAGTTTCTGCTTCATAGTTGCCACAAAGTTGCATAAAAGTAAGGAATTTCTTACCATGACATATAATTCTCAGTCATTCTGTGCAATATTTCGTGGAAATTGTTCAAAATACCTGAAGTTTCCAAAAGTTTTTTGGTGAAAGATATTTTGAGCGAAAATATCGGAAAATTCCCAAGGAGGTTTTCCCTGCTGAGGTCGGTACTCAGCTTTCACCGGGGCTTTGTCGAGGCTGCGAAGCGAGGCAGTACGACAGCAGAGGGCTTTGAAACTCTTCAGTCTAAAAGGAGGCAGTACTTTGAGGACCGCATTCCCTCGGTCTAGACCTCACAACGTGACTTGGTATGGAGACCCATTTTCTCGAGCTTAATTGGGAGGTGATAGCCAGCGCGATTCTAAGGAAAAACTGCCTCTTCAGATTTGCCGTTGCCGCCCTCGCCCTTGAGCCTAGGGCTTTGAAGCTCTTCATTCTAGAGGGAGGTGGTGCTGTGAGGACCGTATTCCGTCGGCCTAGACGTCATAATGTGACTTGGTATGGAGGCCTGATTTCCCGAGCTTAATTGGGAGGTGATAGCCAGCCCCATTCTGAGCACAACTGCCTCTTCAGTCGTGAATTGTTGGTTCAAGCTCAACTGCGTACCCGCGAGAGATAGGACAATACGTGTGTCGGCCAAGTTCTTGTGTATGCACTCTCTTTTGTCCCAATTGTGTGATCCTCATGATATTTGAGTTTATTCGTGATTGGAAGGTTTGAATGGCATTTTGAGTCACATGCTTCATGATGCCATTTTGTACCCAGTGCTTCACTATTGAACAGTTTAATTCGCATTTTGAACCCCATGCCACCGAATGGCATTTTGAATCACATGCTCGGTGCTGCCATTTTGTACCCAGTGCTTCACTATTGAACGGTTTAATTCACATTTTGAACCCCATGCTACTGAATGGCATTTTGAATCACATGCTCTGTGCTGCCATTTTGTACCCAGTGCTTCACTATTGAACAGTTTAATTTGCATTTTGAACCCATGCCACCAAATGGCATTTTGAATCATATGCTCCGTAGCTTGCCGGATCACGTGCATCTCGCGTCTTAAGGTGCCTCCGTTCTCTTGGACGCGCCCGCCTCCCATACAACCACCGCAACAAGGACAGGCCGGCTGTATGATGAGTTTAACCACTTGGGGATCTTCAATTTGACTAAGTGCGCAGAAAATTGTGAAGCATACTAATTTGGCAGGCCCGTCGACCAGGGAATGAGTCCGACCGGTTCCGATACAAATGTGGTGTTATGCCGTTAAGGCTCCAACCATTTCCGTTTATAAACGTTTTCAAATGGTTTTAACCGTTTTAATTTCCATTTAGATCGGGGGAGCAAGCTCCCCCAATTATAAAAGCTGTAGGATTAGAAAACCTTTCCAAATCGCAAAGACATCAACGGCAAGCAGGAGAGTATAAGGGAAAGTATGAAATTTCGCCACAACATCCTCGGAAAATCAGAAAATCTCGCGAAGCCCATCAGCGCCCATACGTCAGGTGAGGCTGATCGAAGCCATTCAATGGGAGTCCCAGTCTGTCGTCCTTCACCCACACCCGGCCTCAGACAGACCTTCGCCTACCATCCGTTTCAGACAGACGAAGCCCCGGGACTCCCACCTGAGACCGGCGGTGGGTGAAGGTCTGTCTGAGACCCCGGCACTCCCACAATGGCTTCGATCACTGACATGGGCGCTGATGGAATTATTCCAGAATCTTCCGCCGAAACTACGCGTAGCCCAAAATACTTTTAATTACCTGTCAGCTCGGGCTTCGACGTCTTCGACTCCCAAGAAGTGGAAATGGCCCGCACACGTTCCAGGTGCGCACGCGACTACTAAGGCCGTCCCTACAGCTCAGTCAGATAACTGAAAGGGTCTGTATAGCAGTTGTAAGGGAATAATAACTTGACAAGAGATATGGGTACATCCGAACGTGGGGAGGGGGGAGGGACATGGGGGGAGGGTATGGCGTTGATTGAAAGGAAAGAAAAGTACTGATGATATAAGTAAATGGTATTGAGAGGGAATTTTTGTGACCTGTATGGATGTTCTCAGTTCATCCCTTGTCCCGTCCCAGGGGATACCCTAGAAGGGACCACCAACTCGTCGAACAGCCGATCGATCGTCTCCTCGTCAACTTCGGTTGCATGGCTGTTTTCGTCGAAACTAGGTGGCCAGTGGCTGTGGGGTCGAGTTGGGTCCCAACTCTCCACCGGACCAAGGATCTGGGTCCCCCCTGAAAATTTGCTCTGGTGGGGATAAGATTCTGGGCGGGAGAGAGGAGAGGGAAGAGGGGGGGCCATGGTGGTCTCAGCCGTTGGAAATGCAAGAGACGCAGTGGTTGGCGTTGTGAGAGTAGGGGATGGCAGCTGCTGTGCGAAGAGAGCTGCGATGACCCTCTGAGAGTCATCCAGTACGCCACGTAGATTCCTGTTCTCCTCCTCGAGCTCGCCCACGCGACGCTCAAGGGTCAATAACCTGGCCTTCTGGTGGTCCCGCGACTTCTGGGAAGATATTTTGTTTCGGACCTTTCGGTCGTGTGCACGGGCCTCCGAGTCCTTGCAGCCTGAGGACAACGAGAAACCGCTACTCTTGAAGGACGGACCGGTCCCCGGCTCTGACAGAGAGGGAATCTTGGACATTGGATGGCTTCAAGGATGGCTTTGCAGGGCCAAAATGAATAAAATTACATAAGCATGAATCACGTGTCTGTATAATAAATGTAAACAGGACTTACAATACTTACGTGCGAAACATGCACCTATGCGAGTCACGATGGTGCGGTGGGGAGGGAGCAGGATACATCCCTGCTGGTGGAGGCGGCATTGCGGCCCACGGACCAAGTGGAGAGGGAGGGTGAGCCCGAGTGGGTGGGGAGCGCATGGGGCAGCTGGCGCAACGGAGTGTGATGCACGTAGCTGAATGACCAGTCACACTCAGGGTATCGGCGATATCATGCTACATAGCGCTCGTTTGTCCTGATCGGCGAGGAACTCCTGCAACTGTGGCCTCACCGCCGGGGCGAGGTGGAGCTTGACGGGGGTGTGGATGCCAGAGGGTGGGGCACTGTGGGTGCTGGGAGGTGGCGCAGTCACTCGGGTCTCGACACTGGAACGAAGCAAGTCGACAGTCGTGTGTATGGACGCGCGCGAGGGCATTTTGGATGCTGGTGAGACCAGGGGCGGCAATGGCATTTCGGCGGACGAGGTAGCACAAGTCCATGGAGGCGAACAAGGTTTTAACCCTGTCCCAGGCGATGTAGCGAACAAGGTCAAATGCTAATCCGGATAATTACATAAGCACGTACCTTTGGCCTTTTGAATCGTCGCCGGTCCACTAGCTGAAGTCGCGGCAATCGAAAACCGAGATTGACCAGGTAACTCGGGGACTCCTGATATGCTGGTAACAGGAGTGCCAAGGAATGAATTCTCCCAATATATAGGCAAATATTCATAACTGTACAGGCACGAACGGCCCTGAGCACGACGCTAGCGGTGGGGGACCTTGTGGGGATGTTTAATGGCAGGAAATCAGTGGTGATGTGGGACTCACCCGGAATCCGAGTGCAAGATTCGAATATTAGGTACTCCTCCACGAGAGAACCAGGGAACCCGGCACGCACGGCGCTGAGCACGACACTAGCGGTGGAAAAACCATGGCACCAGCCGGGAACGGCCTGAGCACAACGCTGGGGGACCTGGGGATGTCAAATAGCAGGAAATAAGTGGCGATGTGGGACTGACAACCGAAATCCGAGTACTGGTACCAGCCAGGCCTTGAGCAGCGGGAGGAAACACCAGGAAATGAGCCCTAATCCGAGAGCCGCATTTGTACACATTTCGGGGACGACAGGACTGAGGAACGGCGCAAAGCACTACGTGCCGTGGGAGACAAATGGACCAAATTAATACACACAAGACCGCTCGCCCCCATTTCCTGACATTCAAATTCCCGACTCAAGTGACAGGAAATTGCTGTCCCTCTTATTCCAGCCATCCAACATGCTTTTTTTTTTTTTTTTTTTTTTTGGTTATGTCTCGCCTCTATTTTTTTTCTTTCTATAGGCGATTGACCGTCTGACCAATCCTAAGAATCCAATAAATGTGCCGAATGCAATGCTTGCATTCAACCTGTGTGATGGATTCATTTCCGCTGCAATACACCGCAACTGACAGGTACTGAAACCACCACGGAAACTTCGAGAATAGGCCGTGTCCCGCCCAGGCTTCTGAAAGTCTCCCCTTTTTCAGCCAAAGGATAGCAGAGTGGGAAGAGGACAGAACTACGAAAGAAATCGCAGTTGGGATCCCCTCGTACTCGACCGCGAAAATCAGGTCTCCGCGCTGCCTCTTCTTCCCTGGGTTTCGGCCCGAGAGCGCCCGCTGCGAGGGAGACTCGCCCCTCCCCCACTCACCCAAAATTCACCCCCCGCCCATACGATCCCCCAAAGCGCCTTGCCCCCCACCAAACAGCGCAATCCATGTCCGGCTCTGGGCATGCCGTTCAATTGATTGCATCTTTCTGTTCAATTGAAGAATTCAACCCTGAATCGATAGCGGCTAGTCAAGCACAAGGTGCCATTGGATCTGAAAAGGTAGAATTTCACAGAGATGTAGAAGACGATGTGGAATGTGAGTTGCTGGCGTGCTGCATTTTATTGCTGTCTTCATGTTCTAATTGGAAAGACACAGATGTGTTCAAATATATGGGCTAAGTATACTGGATAATTTCGATCAAATCGACAGTCACGCGTGACTGTCATGGTTAGCCCTTGCGGATCTACTTCTTCGTGGACGTCGGAAGGCTTGGCATGCGATGATGGGTCGAAGCTCTGGAGAGTTTTAACGGTGAATTCGCCTACCCTTCCGCACGAGTAGAAGCAGGTGGTTAGACAGGACCCGACCGCCGCATCGAAAGGGACGTCGGGGTCAAGATGGGATAGGATGAATAGGATAATGTCCAAAGTGTACGGCTGCCGTTTCTTCTTGTGCGAAGACTTCGGTTGTAGAGTCGCGGCCGCCCGCAGGAGTGCCTCGCATTCGGCTTTATTTGGTGTCCATGATACGCCGTGAAGGATGTGCCAGGCGCGGACGCCCGAGAGACAATTTTCTAGGGTTTTACCAGCTTAGAGGCCGGCAACAGCCGCTAGAAATGAGGCCAGTAGATCGGCAGATGCCGGGGCACGGATGGATTCGGGGATGTTGCGTGAGTCGCAGTAGCAGTGGAAAACCAGCAAGCCGGACCCGTTGTGGAGGGGTCGTATGGCCGACGTGTAGAAATCCATCCGCATGTTGGTTTCGATTTTACTTTACATTCACCCCTATTTACGTTACATCATCTATTTGTATTGTAAATAGTGCCACATCACCTTTCTACCACAAACCACCTCCAACGCGACCAGTGCAAGGCTAAGCGCCTAGAGGTAGCTCCGAGCTCCTCGACCCCTCCTCTCGGAAAGTCGCCAGTGGGCAGTCTAGCCACCCAAACCCCTCGAATTGCACCTTACGACGCTGCCGTCTTCTCACGACATTTTTCCCACTTTCTTACTCTGATTTTCCGCCACTTTCGTACTCTACGGCTTGGGACCACTTCCCATATTTTATTCCTTGCATTCAGCCTACCATTACACGGACTACCGACCCAAAACAAGAACCTACGCACCGGGCGTTCTCCTCTTCCACACCGTATGTCCCGAGTGTACCATCTGCCCACGAATACGACAGCACATTTGTCACATTCTGTAGGTCTGCGGTTTGGAGAGTCTCGTTGCGATCTTTTCGAGAAATCACGGGCAGCCACTTATATAGGCGTTCGTCAGCAAAGCAAAAAGGGCGTAGGTTAGAGGCACGGAGAGGTAGATGTTGCGGGTATGGTCTCGGGCGTGAAGAGCTGCTATGTAGGCCGACTTTTGGTTTAGTTGTTCCATATAAATTCCGCGATCCAGTCGTCGTTGCCAACAGGCTGCAAAGTACTGAATTTCGAAGTCAAAGCTCGAGATCTTCTCGATCCAACGAGCAAAAGTTGTAGCACCCATAGGACTTATAGTCAACCAAAAAAGTTTTTTCTTTCAACTACCCCATCCTTTAGGGTCACTATCAGTTCTTAGAGTCTAGCAAGGGATTCGGATGCAACTGACACTTTCAAGAAATGATAAACCACTTACAGGAGTTCCTGAAAATAATGTCAAACACATTTTTTTTTTCGGGCGCGGTTCCCAAAAAGGAAATTCGGCTTTGGCTCTTCCCTACGTCCATCATGGTCAATCGCCGCATTAGCTCGGACCTCAAAGACCGCGCCCTGTTCCTCTGGGAGGCTGGATGGTCCCCCGAGGACATTCGTTACGCTTTCAACGTGTCACCGCGCAGTCTATACCGCTGGCGCGCGATCTCCGAAGAATTCGGCACCGTCACAAAGCCTCCGTCTCCTCTCCGTGGCCGCGACCGTATCATCAGCTTGAGAGTGCTGGACGCAGCCAAAGAGATCTTTTTCCATGACCCTTCCGTTATGTTGGACGAGTTACAATGGCATCTTGCTATCCATCACGATGTGGCGATCTCCATCTCTGCGCTTCAGGCGAAGTTGGTCCGTGCCGGGCTCACACGCAAAATGATGCAAAAGATCGCAAAGGAGAGGAATGAAGCTGGAAGAGATGACTACAAGGCCTGTATTCGTGACCCCGACACCTTTTCTGGGACGGGACTGGAGTTCATCACTGTTGATGAGTCCAGCAAGGACGAGCGGACGCTTGCACGACACTACGGACGATCTCCGATTGGACAGCCCGCAGTTTACTCGCATCAATTCGTACGCGACGATCGCTACACCCTCACCGCGGCGATGAGTGTTCGGGGATACATTGCGATGCGTATCGTGGAAGGATCGATGGATGCATTCGAGTTTTTTGATTTCATTGTCGAAGACGTGGTGCGTACACTGTGCTATCTTCATGTTGCATTTGCTGACTCCAAAAAGATTCCCGAGATGAACCCGTACCCGGACGTGCAAAGTGTCCTCGTCCTGGACAATTGCAGGATCCATCATACGGATCTGCTACAAGAAGTCTTGAACGAGAACAGTGGTGTAATTATGATACCTCCGAGTCAGTGGGCTCTCTCTCACGGGTTTTCAGGAATAATGATCCTCTACTTACCTCCATATTCTCCTGACCTCAACCCGATAGAAGAATCATTCTCGACATGTATGTTACATCCCTCTCTAGCGATGTATGTCTGCTGACAAACCACAACAGGGAAAGCATACCTACGCCGCCATGGAGAAATTATACATGAAGCTGAGGATCCCATTGCTGCGCTGTTAGAGTCAACGTCGTGCATTACGCCCGAGATGGCTGAGGGGTGGTTCCGACATGCAGGATACATTTGGTAAAGTTCAATACAATTTGCGGTTCGATATTCGTAGAATACAGACAATCTGAGTGTAATAATAATGACAATGCGACAATACCATACAATGCGAGAATACAGTGCGACGATTCGGGACAACAAGTGAAAAACAGTGTGTAGCAAAACAGATCAATCGTATTTACCTGCCGCAAGGTCTGCTTTGAAGCGAACATTGGCGTTGTGGATGCGCTTCCAGCTAAATAATGTAAATCCGATCTTCTTCAGCTCTTCGTCGAGCGTGGCCTCAGTTGAATCCCCTGGACGAAAGCCTACCTCCACCAAAAGTGCAGCATCTCCGTCCTCCAGGTTATAGTTTTCGGCAAATTGGGCAAGCGAGACAGTGTGTCGTTTCACGGGGGATGAAGGTGCTGAGCGCGAGTGCGGAGCGGAATTTGCAGGGGGTACAGGTGCCGGAGCAGCAGAGGGAACAGGATTCAGGCCCGGGATCAAGGCTGCAAGCCCGCCGCTGCCGGGCTGTGATAGAAGTGATGCAAATAAGAGGTCTGTGATGGAAAGCGAAGAGCCAGCGACGGCAGGAGCAGTAGGGATGGCAGGGATGGCAGGTGCGGGTGCGGGGGCAGCAACAACAGCCGGAACAGTCTTGATGCGCTGATTCGCGTCAAAGAATTTGGATACAGGTGGCGTATTCTCGTCCGTTTTGCCTTGAGCCTGTTGGTCCATTCAAAACATATCCGAATACGGAGGAATGAACAGACCATTGCGGATGCCCACACGCCCGACCGCGTTCGTAGTAGAAGCCGGTACTTGTGTCGCGATAGACGCGGAGATCTGGGAATTGTGGATAATTGCCAACCGGATACTTTTCTTCCAGCTTTGCGCGCTCATCCTTAGTAGCCTTACTGAACGATTGCTGTTGGAACCAATTAGTTTGACGCAAATAATTGAGTAAATGCATACTGAACCTTTTGGGCTATGATTGAATCGCTTGGAAGAGTTGGCTCAAGTTTGGAATAGTCAAAAGAGGGCTCTGCATCGCCGTCCGTCTCCCACGGCTGCCCGCGGAACAAATGCTCAGCCGGGGAATGTCAATCAGCGCACCGTTTGATCGTCCATGGGTTTTGCGGGCGCTGGCATGTACAACAGAACCTGATGAGAGCCCTCCGCTTTATCCTTCATTTCATCGAGCATTGCTTTGTATCCTGCAGCCTTCGAAAGTGGTAGCTTCTCCGCATTCTTGGGTTTTTTCGGCTTCCACACGATTTTGGATTCATTGATGTGCTCCTTGCGGCAAGGAAGCTCGGTAGCAATGGCAGAGAGGAGCGCAGAATAGGGCTCAGACATGGGTAAGGAAAAGGGTCCCTTTTGGATGGTGTCGTCGTCGCCGGCGGCCTTCGAGGCATTTCCGCGCTTCTTAGCGGTAACGGCAGGGAGTTTGGGGATAAAGATGTAATAAGTGATGCTCGGAGGGGGTTCGTCGACGTCGGAGTCGTTGGACTTCTTCTTTTTGCCCTTTGATTTTGCTTTCGCGCTGCTGACAGACTCGGAGCTCGCTTTGCGTTTAGCGACACGCTTCTCCTTCGCATCCCGGGCTTTGGTGCTTTTCTATGATTGCGGGTGTCTTTACAAGAAATTTCCGTGCGGCTGCAGGTAGAGGTAGGTCAGTAATGCCCCCAAACGAGTCGAAAGCGACGACACCTTCTGGGTGCTCCGCTGCCACAGCCAGAATCATACCATCGACGTCGTCGTCGGCGTGCGCAAGCGGCCCATTGATCGAAATGATGTCTTCGTCGGAGCTGTTACCGTCCATATTGGTGTAGAAGAGGAACGAGGGACACGGGAGGACTGGAGAAAGACGCGACTGTGGAAGCGAAAAAGAGCCGAGGACAATTTCCTTTTGGGAACCGCGCCGAAAAAAAAAACGTGCTTGACATTATTTTCAGGAACTCCTGTAATGTTTAATTAACTGTGAGTTAAATGATTGCCACAGAGGAGAATCGAACTCTCGCCCTCGCGAGAAAAGGGAACATTTGAGATGGAGAAAGTAACCACTAGACTAAAGTAACCATGTACCGGAGATGCCCGGAGGGCGTTATGAATCACATATTCAACATAGTTTCATAGTTCCGTAGCAAAATAGTCTATGTAGTGATATATCATCGAAAATTCCGATCTTAACCCTGGGGACGCCATAATCGTCTACTTTGCTGGTCATGGCAGTCGTGTCACAGCTCCTGTTGGATGGCAATCCAATGATGGCCTAATCGAGACGATTTCATCAGGGAAACCCCCCACAGAAATTTTTCTTCTTCTGAAATTGCGAGAAAATTGCTTGAATTTCACGGTTGATCACAATTTTGAGAAAATATGTTACCCCCAGCAAAAATATGTAAATTATGCGTACTTTTCGACAAATTTCAGCCCAGGTTGCGTGTAAACTTTCGCAGGAATTGGCAGAAACTATTTGATATATCTCATTATATTGGCTCAGAATACCGCAGGATAGCACAAGCAAGTTCAATTATGGTACCAAATGCAATAAATATGATACGACGAAGAATACAACGGAAACATCAACATCAATCACTATCAATGGCCAGAGATCACATTGTTCGCCGAGCCAGACGCCGCCGACGGGCCAGAAGATGATTTGCTAGTGCACGAGGAATTAGTCGGTATTTCGACCGGGCCGACTCAATAGTGTCGGGAAATCACGCAACACACTGCGTGTTAATTGACATTGTGCCCGCAAAACATGACATTTTACAAGATTGACTGTCGCTTCGCTCCGGTATCCAAGAGATTCGACACGCAATGGAGGACACACATACAAATGTTCAATGGTCTTATCCAATTCACAACACTTATAGTGCATGAAGAACAGCAAATCCAATTTATTATTATCTCCAAGTAAGATATGCGACATCCAGATCCATCGAGTCACGTGTTCTGATGGCGTGACACAGACTGCAAGCTGAACTAGTTGATTGCATCCACGGGGCAAAGAAAACTAAAACCACAGATATGTGCAGTTTAACAAGGGGAACAATTCTGTGGTCTCAGATTTTCAATAAGTACCTCCAAAAAAAAGTTTATTATCTTTTTGGGAAAAAGTACTCAGATCACATTAAGAAGTCATCTCAGATACAGATTAGTTTCGGCGCTGAATATTTCGCGCTGCCCAAAAAGGAAATTCCCACGCTCCATGTGACTACGTTAGCCTCGTTACTTGCCTCGCCTTAAACACGTGTTCACAGCACTTTCTCTTTGATTTCATCCTCCTGATACATCCTTGAGCACTACTTCACATATGCCAACAAAAAGAGGCCACTCAAAGGCCCAGAATCTTGGGACTTTTGCTCTCAAAGTGAGTGTTTAGTGTTTTACTTGATGCAAATTCAACTGTATATATAATTTATAGCGCAAGGGTGACACAGTCCAGCAGAGCGATGAAGATCAGCCTAGCAAACGTTCCAGAAATGCCTCTCCCAATGGGTCTTCTATTCACAGCGACAACCAAGAGAACCCTGATCCAGATTCTCTCAATAACTTGGACTTGGACTCTGAAACTGATGGAGAAATTGAAATACAGGAGGAGAATGATGTCCCTCATCCTCGGGACCATGCAGATTTACTTCAATGGCTACAGCTTAGTGATGCCCAGCTGGATTCTTTGTCTACAAGCACTGCTCCTGTGCATCGTGGTGCCTACCACAGTCGGAAAATCGGAGCAAAAATCTCTAAACGTCGAGGACAAGAACTTCGAAAATTGGACAAGGAAAGAGCTGTGAGAGAAGAGAAGGCAGATATCAAACATGGTCGCAAAAAAAACAGCAATTACAGATTTCTTCTCTCATCCAACATTCTCTGGGTCCCAATCTCAGGAACCAGAGCAGGAACCTGATTCTCCCAGTGAAGAACAGTCCACTACCGATGCAGAGATGGACATTGAGCCTGAGAGCAGGCTTTTACCTGAAGAATCTGGCTCATATGCTGAGACAGCTGCTAGTCTCCCCAACTCTGATTGGTCCGACTTGGAAATTGGAGGACAGTGTGTTGACCAGGCTGCCAGTTCACATGCCAGTGTCATTGAATTGTCTGATTCTTCAGGCTCAGACATTGTGGAAGAGATTTTAGGCAAGTCTTCAACTCCTCGGGTGATGCTTGAGGTTGTAGAAGATGAAGATGATGGCCCATTGCATATTGAGCCCTGTGAACTCAGTCCAGAAGCAAGAGCAGAGGAGGGTCTGGATGATTTACTCTGGGATCCATCTGAGCAAATTCCTCCTCATGCTGCTCAGACACAGCTGCCAGAACCAGCTCAAACCCAGCCCTTGCAACCAGGAGAAGCTACATATCTCCACCATGAGCTAGGGTTTATTATGCCAAACCGTCCACAACCCCAGAAAATTCTTAGCCAAGTTCCATCCAATTCATCTGTTGACAGCGGAATTCAGAGTCTACAGGATCTTCTGCACCCAAAGCGAGAGTCTGGACACGGACATAAAAAGAATAACTTGGATCTTGTTACCACTGCTCGTCTGGAGTGTATGATCCGCTTCCTTCGTCTTTACAAAGTGTCAGGGTATGCTGGCTGGACACTGCACTCAGAAACTGTTGCAGTTGCCAGTGGCAAGTCAGGCACAAAAACATGGCTTGGCAGAAAAAATACGCCAGTGGACCATTGACTTTCTGTGCAGACCACAAAAAAGATCCCGAATCATATGTATGGCCGCTTCAGATGGTCTATTTTGGCCGATGAAGATGTGGCTGGTGACATCCATCTCCATTTGCAGTCACTGGGCAAGTGGGTCACTGCTAAAGACATTGCCAAATATGTTGCCACACCTGAATTTCAGGCTCGCCTCAGTGTGAAACGTACGATCACTATTCGGACTGCTCAGCGTTGGATGAAGAAAATGGGGTATCGTTGGAAAAGACAGCCAAAAGGAATGTACTCTGATGGGCATGAGAGAGAAGATGTGGTGAATTATCGGCAGAATGTTTTCCTCCCTCGATGGCGGAACTTTGAGTCAAGATCTCGCTGGTACAATAGCACTCAGACTGAAGAGCAGATTGAGTTTGATGCCAAAATGCGAGCCTTCATGAGCTCCTCACTTGATGCACGGGTTGTTGTCATATGGCGGCATGACGAGTCAACATTCTATTGCCATGATCGTCGAGATATACGCTGGGTTCACAGCTCTGAGAAGGCCAAAATCAAACCAAAGGGTGAAGGCGCAAGTCTGATGGTCGGTGACTTTGTTTCAGATGTCTATGGATGGATGTGATCTAAAGAACCTGATTCATCAGGGTAAGACTATTGTTTGGACAATGTCCTTTGGCTCATTGATATTTCAGTGAATATAAATGTGCCCAGAGTCTATTCAGAGCAGGCAAAGGTCGTGAAGGATATCAAACCACTCAGCATATTATTGAGCAGTCAGATCGAGCCATGGATATCCTTGATAAGGATTATTCTGATGAAAAGCACGTGCTGGCTTATGACAATGCGACAATCCACACCGCCCGTGCTCCTGATGCTCTGAGTGCCATTCATATGACTGCAAAGCCATCAGAAAACTTCAATAAAATCAAAGGCCCTGATGAGGTTGCACGTTGTGTTAGGATGAGAGATGCAACCTTTCATGATGGAACTCCACAATGTCTTTACTATCCGAATGGACAGTTCAAAGGGATGAAAGTCCTGATCTCAGAGCGTCGTGCAAAGGGGCATGATCTCCCAGACCCTGATGCACCTGTGCCAGGCTCAGGCTCCAACAAGAAAATCAGGGCTCAATGCGGGAACAACTTCAAATGTCGTTCCACCCCTGCAACTCAATGTTGCTTGAGGAAGATTCTGTATATGGAACCTGATTTTCAAGCCCAGAAATCAATGTTGGAGGAGCATTGTGCAGAGCGGGGCTACGAAGTTATTTTCTTTCCCAAATTTCATCCAGAGCTCAATTTCATTGAGCAGTGCTGGGGATATGCAAAAAGAGTGTATAGGATGTTCCCAGAATCTTCATCAGAGGCGGACTTGGAGCGGAATATGCTTGAAGCCCTTGAATCAGTCCCACTTGCTTCTATGCGCCGGTTTGCTGTCCGGTCCTCAAGGTTTGCTGATGCATACTTTCACGGGCTGGATGGAGCAGATGCAGCTTGGGCCAACAAAAAATATAGGGGCCACAGAGCTCTTCCTCCTCAATTTCAGGAAGACCTGAGGCAGCGGAAGAGTGGAAGATAGGTGGATTGGTTGGGATTTTTTTTACTTTTGGTCTGGGCTGTCTAAATTACTGAAAAATACAAGTTTGTTTTTTTGTCTCCGAGATTTCGCGCTTTCCCACGTTACTGTCACCCATCAGTCACGTACACGTGACTCGATGGATCTGGATGTCGCATATCTTATATCCAAGAAGATTATACTCTATACTGCAGCCGTGTTCAAGTTAGTGCAGCTCTTTTGTCGTGGTCTAATCAGGATTCCGGGCAAGGATCACACTGGGTATCAATTCCATTTTGTGCTTCAAACCATCTGTCTGATGCTTTCCGTCACTTCTTTGCTCTGTGTTTTAGTAGTTGTTTTCACCATCTGGCGCGTAGCACTCGAATACTACTCCGATTGGCCTAATCTTTGGATATGCTATACATCTGATGTGACCCTAGCCAATGTGGGTATTTATGGAGCTTAATGTAATTAAAATTCCATGGACAGCTCTACTTATGGTAGTGTCTGGATATCAACTTCGCTAAAGTGTGCGCTAGATCACAATTACTCCGCATGTAATATAAACAAACACGCCATTGGCTAGGGTCACATCAGATATAATAGCATATCCAAAGATTAGGCCAATCGGAGCAGTATTCCGAGTGCTACAGGTGTCCTACTCAAAACCAAAATTTTCCGGGAGAAATTATATTACGTAAAAGGATCAAAAATACCGGCATCCCATTGGCTGTGGATTTTCAATGCGAATCGAATGAGCCTATTTTGAGGGGAAACGGTTGAGAATTGAGCTCAGGCCAGCTGTTCTCATGAAAATTTGCCAAAAAACAGGAAAAAAAAAAAAAAAAACCGACCGCGCCTGTTGTACCGCAAAGAGCTGTAATTTGTGAAATTCTGCAGCAGTATAGCTCATCCTAGGTTCTAGTATCTACGAACTTAAATTCAGATTTTATTTCTGTGCATTGTGGACTCGGCAGCGGAAACATGAAAGTGGCTATTCAAGGAACCCTACTATACTGTACTTGGAGATAATAATAAATTGGATTTGCTGTTCTTCATGCACTATAAGTGTTGTGAATTGGATAAGGTTGTCTGAGGGATCTTTTTCGAATTGAGATTGAGGGTCAATACACCTGACCCATTGCCCCGAACACACACAACACAGCATTTGAGTTGTTATTGGTTGATATTGGATATATTGGAACTTGACTTTGTCTCCCTCTTTTTGTATTTGATTTCACTGCTACACTTGGGTCCTAGGCTCGTAACCAGCCTGCCTACGAGAAGCAACAATGTGGCGGGCACGTTGCCATAGGCAGGCTGGTACTTCTCGGAGCCGCCAAAAGGGCTGTCACGGAGTTTGAAATTTAAGTGACCTTTTAAAATCTTACTCATTTTGTGCTCAATTTTGAAGCCTATTTTTTGGTTGAAGCGGGGACAATAAATGAAAATTGTATCCCTCACGGACACTTTATTTACACCGATCACTGCATACTATTGCCGACTGGGAAACCGGCAGTATATCAAGCCGACAAGAGAGGAGTACAGATGCAGCAAAGAGATCGTAACGTCATCAAGAGGAAGCAACTCCGAATAGTCACCGACTAGAAAGGGTTCTCGTCATCGACATCCATTGCAGGTGCCTGCTGGGGCTGCGTTTCATTAGACTGGTGGGAATCATCATCGCTCTCCTTTGCCCGCTCTTCTGTGGAGCCAAATAACTGGATGGGTTTCGCACTCCTAGACAAAGGTATTAGGAAAGCTACGGCCAACAGGGGCGGTGGACGGACTTTTTGAAATGCTGCTTTTTAGCGGCAGAGAGCCAGGAATTTTCCCAAATCGTGCAAGGACACTCTAAAGACATCCCAGCAACTATTATTCCGCAATAGTAAAGATAAAGTAAGTAGCTGCTCACCTCAGTCGGGCACACGTAGGTGGAAACGACTGAGGTGAGGATTGCGAGGCAGGGTAATATATATACGATGGAAAGGAAATGGAGCCCGAGTCCGCCGCTCGGACTCGGGCTATCGAGCGACGGACTCGGGCTATACCGCCGGGTCTCCTTCAACAAATCTCACTCTTGTCGGTGAATCCCCACAAGTGCTTTTGATTCGGCCCGAGGTTCCAGCACTGCCACAGCCGATATGGAGAGTTTCGTGACCTCTGGTTTAACAAGCAAAGCAGCCAGGACAATTTCAAACAGACAGGGCTGCTCAGAATAGTGCTGGGTATCATCTGGCAATTTGCGGCATGCAATTAGCTCTCATACTAAGTCACGCTTTTCGAAATGCGTGGGAAAACAAACAAGCCAGGCTGTATCTGGCAGGATTGTCACGATTCGAGCGTTTTTTTATCTTATCACGAACCACGTGATAGCGCCTCTCATGTGACACCGCCCATCCCGCCTCCCGACGATCAAAGAAGTTACCGAAGAATCGGATTAACTAATTATATGTTGGAACACATGCTAGACGCATGAACGGTTATATTTACGGAACCACAAGGTATACATGTGGTGGTTACTAATAGCCTTGCGGACTATGGCATGTTCTTGGTAAGAACACACACCTAACAGATGGAAGCAACGCACCGACAGTTCATTTCAGTTTATATATAGTAGTACAGCATTACTTACGGTCGTTTACCACGCTGAAGCCTTATGCTCGGATCATAGTATTTACTCACGCGTACTTATTAGGAAGGTATAACTCACGGTTGAACTTGACGATAGTTACAATGATTAGATACAACGAACAGTATATAGTCGTAGCCTAGTCGTAGATATTCTGTACCTCTCCTAGAGTTTTATTCAACTTCATTGACGATACAGTTAATACCTTGCACTACCCAATCCCTGATCATCATACCGATCTGTGGACGCTCGGCATTGTAACAGGGATAAGGAAACATTTGAAGAATTTAAGCTTTTAGCATCAAACTTTAATTGTGGATCCCCAAGAGCAAGAATATCATAGCCAGGATTCAAATTGTAGCTGTGGACACCTCGCAAGCGAGAATATCCCAGCCAGGGCTCAAATTGTGGCTGTGGAATCCCCACTCACCGGCGGTGGAATCAAACGAGATCCCAACCAGAATCACTTTTCCAACCAGGAACACTGGCAGGTATTGGTTCAAAGCACAAATCAAATCGTTCACTTGCTCAAGGCACGATTACTCACGCCGGACCCGACCCCTTTTCGCGATCTTCTGATCCCTGAATTCTGAACAACAAAACGTATCTGAACCGAAAGGCACCAGCACCGGAATCTAGATCTTTTGGCTGCTTGCAATTATTCCACGGCGGACTCGCAAAATTCGCACTCCGCCGGACGCATAATTGCTCCCAGTTTGGGTTTGGCCGTATCACCGAAACGCATATCGTAGGCCCGTTGCCCACTATGCTCCCTCCTCGCAATGCAATTCTGGAACCCCGGCAATCATCTGCTGTACCAGGAACGCCACTGTCATCTTCCCGCATTCGCCTTCAACACTCATTAGCTTGTGACAAGCTTGTGATCAATACTGGTTCCTGGATGACTCACACTCACAACGAGGACAGCATAAGTTCAATCCTTTACGCAAGCCGTCCTGGAACACATCGTATACTGTCCTCCTTCTCGATTGCACCGCCAGTCGCACCTCATACAACAATTGCGACATCAACGCCTTCGCTATTCCAGCGCGTTTCGCCCCCGTGTCTCTCACTTGTCCTTCGGCTTCGATCATGAACTTGGAATCCTCAGTCCAGCTGTTTATCCTCTTTTAGACTGGCGTGTACGAGACCTCAAACCAGTTGATTGTGTACTGAGCTCACTATGCAGGATTTCCCGGACCCTCCCTATATCCCAAGAATACTTGTTATTGATGCTAAACTGATGGTCACACATGTGGCAGATGCCAATATTTTATCAGGTAAATCATGGTTATTTGACCAGTGTGATGCCCAAGATCGAGTGTTGTGGTGTGGCATCTGTGAGACCATTATTTTGACGGATTCAATTCTCTTTTCAAGCCGACCTTTTCTGCCAATAGCTCACATAGCTTTCCTCTACGGAGAGACGGATCCTGTTTCAGACTCCAGCAAAGGAACTTGATAAAGTAGTCTTTGTCTGCCTGGGTAAACCTATTACCGCCCCCACAATGAGGCTGGAAGTCTTTATCCAGTGAGTGAGCGGAATCCATGAATGGAGACTTCCGCACAATGACCTCCGTTGGAGGAGTTGGGGATCTGGGAGGTGGTTCTTGAATCCTCAGCAGAGCATTTTGGACGGGAAGAAGCTTGCTGTGTACAGCGTTCTGATAGTTTTTTCTGGACCCGGTGGCAGCGGTATGCATGGCGGAAAATTTCGGGCCTTCCAGACCTCTCTCTTTCATAACGGGCGACATTTGAGTGACATAGCATGCTCCACCGCGAGCCGGACATGTAGGAATATGCAGACAGGCGGGAAATGTTAGAGAATATCAAATTTCTTGTGGAAAGAGGATATCACGGTCCTGTTTGTGCAAAAATACAAGCGTCCGCGCGACTGTCTGGCTTGTTTCTCCACCATTTCCTCACCGATTCTCATGTTTAGGGGCTCTCCTTGGTCCCTAGGCTCAGGAAGACGACCTAGTCTGAGACCCCCCACGATAAATGGTCTCTCTCCCGCCTCCTGGTACCTCGAACAAGTCCCGGCCTCGTCTCGAGTGGCTTAATTCCGGTCACCTCCATAGCAAACCACCCGGTGTTGCGACGGGCCTAGAACTTTGCAAGTGTAATTGGAATAACCACTAATGTGTCCTCCTCGATTTATGAGTCATGAACTATCCGCCTTATTCACGGTGGCCCACCATCATGGACATGTATCTACCTATAGATATTTCTATCAGATCTATATGCTGTTTTTTAATTGGTTGCAGTACAAGCTCCGTCGCGAAGCACGGGCAAACTGCTACAGCGGTGGCAAAAAATAATGCTCCCACTCGTTTGGGCTCATTTTTGCACCAAATCTCTTCGTATAAAATGGTGACATGTGCTGGGAGTCGGCGAGATGGAAGACCACAGCCGGCCGGTCCACCCGAGACCAGAGAGCAGCGGTCGCGAGGAGCCACCACATGCGTACCCATACTGTGCGTCATTGAGCGCAGTTTGGGTTGAGTCGTAGCGGCTGGCCAATACTCGGCGCGAGAGCAGAGGTGGCGTGGGCCTAAGGAAGTTGTCCACAGAGCTCCACCCGGACTTCGGTCCTTTTTCCAGATGTACGGTGTCCTTGGGGTCGCGCCAGCAATACTGAGGCCCCATTGAGGCCCACAGAGAGGGAGAAGGGCAGCGAAAGCGGGAGAATAATAGAAGTGGCGGCTCAAAGGTCGTGGGAACGAATTAAAACTCCGACGATTATGTCATAAGCAGGCCACCTATTATATACACAGCGGCGCGATCAACTTCAGACTACTGTACGGGTCTGACTAGCCATGTACCACTTCTCCAAGATAGGCTCGCGCATCTGATTTCATCAGCCACCCCAGGCTTGAGATTTTCCGGGCCGAGTCTTGCCTAAGATAGGCGTCACCCGGATCCAGCACGTGCTTATATAAGCGAAATGATCGCGTCACAAAAAACCTATCTCCTCCTTCCACAAAGACCTTATGATAATTATAAGACCACCAAACTATAGCTAGGAAGCATATCTATCATTCTATGTAGGGATTTCAGCTACTTTTTCCATCTTGCAGAGTTATAAGACATTCTTTCCAAAAAGGTAATTGTGTTTGAAAAGCTTCCAAACTGCTTTTCGATGTGTTTGAGACGATGTTGTGAGAAAATATGTTCAACATTTGGCGGATGACGTAATCATGCACGTGATACATGTGATCTTCCCGACGCGATGCGACACGTTCAACTACACCTGCATGGTATCAAATGCCTGTATCCTGGTTGATAAATGCTCTAACGAGAGGAATGTATGAAAGCTGTCCAAAATAAAATTTTCTTCCCCAAAACAAGGCTCCCCAGGTCAAAATTTCGAAATTTTTTTGCGCAAACCTCGAAATTTGGCGGGTGGCTGTGCAAACGTAATGCTTACATAAAGGTGCTGGATCCGGGTGACGCCTATCTTACAAGTGTTTCTTTTGACGATACAAGAAGATCTGGAAGATGGATTTCCATTCAAATCAAAACTGAGTGAGGTAATTTTTTTTCTTGCCTTCGATTTGCACCATGAAGTACGGTACATGCATCAAGCGGCGCAGCGTGTCTGCTTATACTCAAAAGAATCTTACATACTTATGTTTCGATAAAAAGAAGACGCGAGGAGACCATCACCGAGATCTCCGCCACTCAATCATCATCAATGTTGGTCCCGATTTAAGGACCGATATTATTTGAAATGTGACATGCATTCCCACAGACAGGCCTATCCTGACCCTGACGGCACTATAGAACTGAGATTCAGGGTCAGATCGAAGACTGTCGGTCATGTCGAGATTCAGGGTCCTTGATCTCCAATCGGTAGCCCCTTGAAGCACAGCATCAGCTTTGTACAGCTTCGTACAGCTTCTTACAGCTTCGTCACAGCTTCGTTGAAATATTTAAACACTTACTTGCCGAAGACATTCCTAAGCCGTTCGCTCTATCGTGCCCGTCTGGGGTTTGTCTCTCCTCCCTAACACGCACGTCCGTGTATTACTTCTTACAGTTTATCCTTTGACCTCGATGCCGCGCCGCTCCAAACGCACCACGGCCGTCCCATTTTGTTACTTCGAAAGAGGGCAAAACAGACAAGCGATCTTCGATCCGCCCGAAGCGCGTCAAGAAAGGCGGGGGTCCATACCTCATCGACGGACGAGAACACTGGGAGGTGGAGAAAGTTCTGAACACCCGTAAGGCCCGGGCCGCAAAAAGGTACTTGGCAACCCATATGTAAATTGCGTCTATGTAAGGTCGAGTACTATCTGAAGTGGAAGGGATACCCCACGGAGGAGAACAGCTGGGTGACCGGGGAAGATGCGAGGTACGTTTCAGAGCTCGACACCACGTTTGGGCCCCAACACGCTTCGTGCAGGTACATGCAGGATCTCATCGAGGACTTCCATGCGGTCAGCAGCGATGAGAAATAGGGTACAAGCTGGAGGGCAGCCTGATGTCAATTCTGGGGGGACTAAAGTTGACGGTGACAAGCAAGTGACAAGGGTGGAAAAGAAAAGGGGGATACAGTTTCGGCAAAAAAAAATGTCCCAGCGCTGTTCGGGCTCATCTCTTCACAGAATCACTTCAAATAAAACTCTGATATGAACTTCATATGAATTTGATCAGGTACTGGACAGTCTCTTGTATGGCAACACTGTCTCCACACTCTTCTATGATATCAAGGGAGCGTTTAATTGTGTCTTTCATGGGATCGTCGTCGAGGAATTGACGTCCCTGCGTTTTTTTTGCGAATTCGGTAACGAGTCTAAGGATTTGAACTTCCCTCACCAGCAGGTTTTAGTCAGCAACTTTTTTGACCACTCTCCCAATAGCTCAGGTGAATGACTCTGACTTCTCTACATATCCTCCCCCGCTGAGACGAGTTTTGCTAGGAGGCCCTCTTCTATGTGTGCGAGTATTTTCCTCCAGGAAATGTCGACGGAGAATTCGGGTTAGTGATCTTCTCGTATAGTTACAGTACGACGTTTGAACAGGAATTTTACTCGTAGCGCGAATGTCCAACCTTGAGCACAACAGTCAATTGGATATGGATGCAGAGCTGCTTGTTATCTTACTTCTACTCCTACACCAAGTGGACAAAAGAAATGTCACATAGGTTTTGGGCCATTTCTTGATGAGAAGTGAAGACTTCCGCATGAATTCAAGTGTGAGAGTATTGAGGTAGTCGAGGCCGACATGTGTCACTGATGAGATCAAGCGTTGCTGATGCGCCATCACTATGGCCCAAACTGGAAATTGGCCATTGTATATACAAGTCAACGGGGGATTTTTTGAGGACATCCTGAATCACCCAAATGTTCCTCAAGATGTTTGAAACAGTTTGTTCCTTGGAAAAATATGCAGGCGTTAGCTCGCTATAAGACTCGGAAAATGGCATTTTTGCTGTTTTGGCTGAAAATGGGCAAATTTCCTTATCCCCTGTATATTTTTGCACAGTTCAAGTTGGTGAACTCATTGGAACTTCCGAGGCCATGCTATGTCAGATAGATGCTCTGCCAAAAAAAAAAAAAAAAAATGAGCGTCATTTTCTTCGGGGCAACCCTAGCAGATGCCAATATTTTATCAGGTAAATCATGGTTATTTGACCAGTGTGATGCCCAAGATCGAGTGTTGTGGTGTGGCACCTGTGGGACCATTATTTTGACGGATTTGATTCTCTTTTCAAGCCGACTTTTTCTGCCAATAGCTCACATAGTTTCCCTCTACGGAGAGACGGATCCTGTTTCAGGCTCCAGCAAAGGAACTTGATAAAGTAGTCTTTGTCTGCCTGGGTAAACCTATTACCCGCCCCCTCAATGAGGCTGGAAGTCCTTTATCCGGTGAGTGAGCGGAATCCATGAATGGAGACTTCCGCACAATAACCTCCGTTGGAGGAGTTGGGGATCTGGGAGTGGTTCTGGAATCCTCAGCAGAGCATTCGGGACGGGAAGAAGCTTGCTGTGTACAGCGTTCTGGCTGGCTCATGCTATTGATAATTTTTCTCGACCCGGTGGCAGCGGCATGCATGGCGTGATATTTCGGGCCTTCTAGACCTCTCTCTTTTATATTGATGCCCGGGCCGCACATACGCTTGTATGGCGCTCCAGGAAGATCCACAACACGGGCCCGGATAGCGCCACCGCTTTGTAGGCCAAGAATTCGCATGCAACGGACAATTGCGGGACAGTCGCTGACCTTTTATTTAGGTCAATCCGAAATTGCTCCAACGTCACATCAACGAGACGTTACTCTTCCCTCGCTTTCTATCAAAAAAGAAGACTGTGTCTATCCGGCACCGCCACCGATGGCTCTGGAAGCTGGGATACTGGTGTAAACATCACCAGAAGGGTGTTTACTGGGATGGTCACGAACGGAAAGATGTCAAAAAGGGTTATCTGTTCCGTGCGAGAATTTGATGCTTTCGGTCGCGGTAAAATGTCTGTCTGCTTCGGTAGTCTGGCCTCTGACTCTGCCCAAGGGTATCAGCCAAGGCTCCACCCGCTTCTCAGTGATTGACGTCGGTTATACGGGGGGGCACAATACCAAGATTCAAGGTACCGGCCTCTTACTATTACCGCCCAATTTTCGCCCTAACCGACGTGCTTCAAGAATATATTCAAACTTACCCAGCATACTCTTCGCGTCTTTCTCTCGCCAGTCATAATTTCATTGTTTAACTAGGACAGGATCCCGGCTGGAGGATGATGCCTGCTAGTGTGGCTACCGGGTCCGGGACGCTGCAAAGCTTCATAACGGATACAAGTGTCTACCTCAAGCCTGTGGCCACCAGCTTGGCGCAGATCTTATCCGCGTCCCCTGCGCCACATTCGAGAAGAAAAGAACCGTGCTTCTCGGCGAATCCAGCTTCGGCTGCCTTTTCCTCAACGGACCAATGCACACCCCCGTTTGGCTCCAGTGCAATGTATGCCGTGACATGTTCTCGGTCAAGGTAAGGCATGCTGTGACCATGGGTCGGAAAATCTGCGTAGTGGGAAAGCTACACTTCAGATTCTGACCTCTAGGTTGGAGCTTTTCGTGCTTGTTCCTCGACCCTCACTTTCCTGCTCTCTTGCGTTTGCCGCTCACACTCTCGCACCTTGGACTCGTACACGCGCTAGCTCCCACCCACCAGCACAACCAAAGACAACCTCTCATTCGTGCACCCCGAAGAGCAAGAAAGTTTCACAGCAACAAAAAAGTCGTCAACTGTTCGCAAACATGTAGTTGAGCGATCGAAGATGCGCAATCGTCGGACAAGCGTGCTTATGTCCCCCTTCCTTCCAATCTACACAAGAGAAACATAAATAGAAATTACTAAAACGCCAAATAGTCGAATCGAGAGCCAATACCGACCTTTGGCTTGACAATCCTACAGTGAGGATAATGAAAGTAAGTCAGTCTAAAGGTTGTTTAACAACACGAATCACACGCCCTGCATACCGATGCCTGCACAAGTAACTTATGAAAACTAACTTACCCTGCAAGAAGTAACTTATACTGTACTTATGGCAGGCCAAGTTAATTTCACAAGTACAGTAAAGTAAAAGTATAAGCTAAGTACGCAAAAGTAACTTATAAGTTAGATCAAAGTAAGTTTGGCTGTGTTTGGCCCAACTAACTTGTTGTTAGCTTGGAGGGATTGGAAGGGCACAGGACATGTTTGAGGCTATCAGATAGAGTCAAAATACATATCAGAAGATATCTGGATAGTTATAGCATGATGGTACACTTTACACGAACCTTATGGCTATAGAAACCGTCTTGAACCCCCTATTCCTCTAACTTGAATGAATTTTTGGCACCGTAAATTCCCCAAGTGCATATTACCTGATATCCAGAGTACTTTTATACGATTTATGATTCATTTGTGCCTCCCATCTCTCCTCTGAAGAGACCTTCCCTCAATCCGGTCCAAAAAGAGAGTGAATAGGTCAAGAATAGGTTGTGAGTGGACGACAGCTCAACTTACCTATTGTTCAGTACCTCTTATACAATATGAGGACAGGGCCATGTACTTACATCTCCACAAATGTCGGTTCGAGCCCCCATGTCCTGAAAGAGTGCTTACTTGCCCCAATTGATCGTAACAGTTAACTTGGCAGGGAATTGATGCCATCTGATGGCATAAGTTACTTGCACTGATCTAACTTGGCGCGTAAGTTAACTTAAGTTTGGCTTAAGTACCACTATCAGGAAAGTCAAGGGGAAGTAGATATAAGTAAGCACACCTTACTAGAGAGTGCACATTCAATTCCACTGCTCCTCTTTCTTATCAACATCGCCGATGGGCCACGACAGCCACCATCACACAAACCACGAATGTCTCGGTCCATCTACTGAACAGTTTAAGCACCAATTGAATTGGGACTGTATTTACCACACAAACATGGTTGACCTAAGTACGATGAATGGATGGCGAATGCACCTGAATTGTGGCAGGCCGAGCGCACTGAGAACTTCCTCAACAAATGTCTCAGCCCGTGGGATCTTCTGGACAACACAGTTGAAAAGGAAATTGCCGATACCTCTGCCGACTAGTGCGGTTATCCAGACCGAATTTTTTTTACTTGTCCTGGCCCCGCATTAACATTTGCATGGGTGATCATTTAGGTAGCACCCAACCATATGTACTCCCAGCGTTCCCGCTGGCGTACTTCCAGCGGTAATCGGCCCTACACCGAACCAGGTGTGTGATACACACCTCTTTGCAGCCAATAGCCCGCTGGCCTCTTCAGCTTTAACGTGTGTATTGCTGTAGTGAAACAACAACACTGAGTGTTCGCCTCTTTGTCCTGCTGCTGAGTATACAAATCATCACAACGTACATCTCCGCGGTCATCGCCCAACTCTTTCTTTGCAATTTATTCTACGTTCTGTGAGTTCTTTGTTCTGGCCACCTCGAACCTCATTCTCATTTTGGTGGTAGGACGGGGATCGTCGTCGTTACGGGGTTTTCAGGGCCGCAGTGAACAAATATATGAATCATAAATGTTCAAGTCCCATAGTTTGTTGGTTCTAGCTATAACCACTTAACCAGTCTGGTTAAGTGGTAGTAGCCAGAACCGACAAAATGCCAACCCTGGGTGGTCAGAGACCCCGGGGATTTAAACATTGCACTGCTCTGACTCTATCAGTAGCCCGCTGGCCAGCTGCCAGTGGTGGATTGAGCACTGACCGACATTGAGACCCCAGGATCTGGTCGTCCTAGTGGGAAATCTGAAAGGACATTTCGGGGCCACTTTGCGGATCGAACGCAAAACCCCAGGCGGAGTTGGCATTTTGTCGGTTCCAGCTATAACCACCTAACCAGTCTGATTAAGTGGTAGTAGCCAGAACCGACATAGTTTGGACCCCGAGGAGCTGTTTTACATTGTTTCGCTTCTACGTTATTTGGCCGAATTTGGTCCGGCCAAAGATCCCTCTCGTTCTCTACCGAATTCCACAGCTAATCTCACGGTCGTTCGGTGTGTCAGATAGCCAGGACGCCAATGAACAACTCTACTACCGAAGATGAAAATAATAGCAAAAACGGATTTTTTTTATGCGCGCTTCCCAAAAACTATGTTATGTTCTTGGATTCTCGAGTAAGAGCCGGCTGTGCAGTGTCATGCCTTGCCGATAATGACCTCGCATCGATCCCTAACATTTCCAACACTCATTGAGTCTTCGCCTGAGCACGGGCATATCTTAGGCCACAGCTTCATGGGGGGATGAGTTGAAGAGAAGGCAGGACCGAGGTGACGTACGCATTACACAGTTCCTTGTTGCCGCGCGGCCCCTTTCTCCACTCAGGAGATTTAGTTGCATGGCAACTGGAGCACTTGGATGGTTCTGCAAAATTTGGAGGAGGTGTTCCGAAACATCCTGGATTTTGCTGGGTGATTATCTACAGCCAAGAAGCTCAAATCATTGCGGGAAAGAGTCATAGTGAGCTCTGTCCCCGCTGGGCGAATGTGCGTCTCCATGACTAGTTGGTCCCCACCACTGCATCTCAGACTCGGGTCGAGCCATGTGGGGTACGGTGGACCAACGTCGAATGTTTGATTCTGGCTTTTATCGCCTTCTGAGTTATTGCATGAGTATTGAGTATTGATGACTCGCTTACAAAGCCACTTGGGAATTGCTGGTGCCTATCTGGCTACGAAGGCCCGAACCTTTCTCGATCTCTTCCTCGAAGGCACTTGACGGAACTGCCGCAACAGGTGATTTAGGTTTGTCCCTGCTCGTAGGACCCCTACCATTGGCGGGTGATTTTCTGGAGGAATATTGAGAGCCTAGCGTAGCCGAGCATTTTCCTCCTCCAGCTCGGAGATACGCTGCTGCAAGGCCTGCGGATGGTGATCAAGTAAGAAAAAGAAGGACGTTCCATGAAATAAATATGCGTGCAGACCTCGAGGTCGGTGAGCGTCAAAACTATCAAGTCCAAAAGATCAAAGAGCATTCGAGTCGTGTTCAACGCAGTACTATACAAGGTCTGGTCCAAAAAACTATCTAACTATGATTTCCCAGCCTTCGATTTTGCGTGGGTTCCGTAGTTAGACTTTACTTCATTCTTCCTTGCCCGCTACTCCACCATTTCAGCACGGTCAGAAATATGAATGAAAAGAGCGCACTTCGGAGCGGTGGTCTTTGGGGACTTCTTCTCCGTCGTCTTCTTCTCGTTCCTCTTTTTCGCTGTTTTCTTTGCGACCGGATCAGGCTGAAAATGCATTACTAAGATAAACCGGTGTTTTTAGATAAGCACATACCCCGGGAAAATCTTCAACAGTGATCGTCGCCTTCGCTTTGGTTTTTTTCTGCCCCTTTTCTGTGTCCGGCTGTAGAAATGTTTTAATTGAATTCAGTTTCTGGTGAGATAGAACGCTCTTCCGTTCCCACCGACGCCACGGAATCAAATGCCGAATCAATGTCCATGCCATCGGTAGAACCAGAACAAGAGTTATCGTCTGCAGAAGAATATGTAGGTATTTCAAAGTCATGTAGATCTAGAGTGTGTGATGGGGATGGGGAGTGAATTCGACGAATCGAAGATGGCGGGACTGGTCACGCCTTTAGGCGACCACATGTCGGTTTGCAGTGACATATTTTTCTGTCTGCCGGCATGTGGTCGTGCGCTACTTAGGCGTGCGGGAACACAAGCTGGTGGTTATAAAGATCGCTTACTTAGACTCGCAGATTGCGGAAGGAACTGATATAAGTAGACAAGATGTGCCTTCGCTTCGCTCCGGCAGCCACATGAGTGCAGAGTGGCACAAGGAGCCAGGGCATTTCAAGAATACCAGAAAAGAGATAGTTTGGAGTACAGGTCAACAATCGGGTAGATGGTCTTGGCGATAAGTAGGGTGTGTATTCACCGTCTTATAAAACTATGCGTGTTCACAAAGCCTCTTAAAACTCCGTTATATTTCAAGGTTCAGGTGATTCAAACTTTCAATCAAAGCTAAATCGCTCAGTGCTACAAACATCCGTGCTATAAGTCTTGCTACAGTCCAACAGACAAAGTAAAAGGCGGAGAAATACACTCATCGATAGGGAAACAATTGAGTAAAATGAGCACATATGACATTAATTTAATCGTTACGTCGTTGAAGAGTCGATTTACATGCGGTTTACATGCGGGAGGTATCTACATACCTGTCGAGACCATGAGGGATAGGTTAGTTCTTAGATTGCCTACAGTGGAGAGAGTAAAGGATACGAAGTAACTCACTGATGCCCACAATCAGTCTAACACTGAAGTCCTCAAAGGGGAACACGTGCAACGGTGAGGATGTCCGAGATTCTGGAGGAATAAATGTCAGTATTGAACTCGATGGGCGGAACAATGAAGTCAATACCAGAAACACGCATCTTATGAGCACATACCCACAAATTGATGCCGTAAAACCCTGATTTCCGGTTACTTTTTGTGATAGCGAGTAGAACTTGCCCGAGCTATGTATGCCATTACAGTACCTGGATCGGGCCGAAGTCAAGGAAAAGGCGATAGATTGTTGGCCATAATGTGTGTCCGTGATTCTGTAGAATAACAGGAGCTGTTAAATGATTTTGAAAAGGAATAGAGCAAAAGAACCTCCCGTCCAATAACCAATCATATCGGTGGAAGCCCTCGGAGGAATAACAGGACAAGCAGCTACTCTTAATCAGTGAAGCGGAGCCTACATGTTAATGATCCATCCATCATGCACAAAAGGGCTGTCTTCATAGCTGTGTATATATATGGAAATGTTGGGTACACTGCCAATAGTCCGCTACATGGCTTCCAGTATGGCCCACTCACCTCTAGACCACATCGGTTGAGCAACAAGCCCCGCGCAGCGGTCGGGGCCTGGGGTGAAGCCCCAGCTGTCCGGCCGGCGCCGGCCTGCACCAAATAAGTAGTTCAACACCAATCTTTTTCTCTGGATGCTGCTGAGAATCCCACTGCTTCAGCGTGGCTCTCGAGTTGGAAAAAGTGCCACGAAGTGGTGCCTCGCTATAAGCATCAGGGGAGCCGTGCTGAAGCAGTGGTTTCGAGGCGGCAGGATCATTGGAAAGCCAACATGTATCACTTTTACAAACCACTCGGTACCAGTCACGCGTCACGGTCACGCAGATCTTAAAATTGCGTGGAAGAGCTCGAAAAGACAGAAAAAAAACGAAAATTTTCGGCCAGGATGTTAAAATTTGCGAAGGGTCACGCAAAATTTGGGCAGCTGTTTTGAAAATTCTTAGATATCAGATATGTTCGAATTTTCTTCTGTACTATTACGACGAAAGGTTCAGGTGACAGGTGACGGCCACCCGTGAACTGAACAATTTTGGTACCGATGACGGTGACGTCCGATGTTTTCGAGCCTAAATAGGCAAAAAACGTCGAAATTTTCCGGTCCGACGTTCGCCGGACTTCCATATAAGGGAATTTCGACGTGATTGCCGAGGAATGAACGGAAGGTTTGCAAGTGCAGTGAAAAGAAAAATGGAGGTGCTGTCCTGGGTTTCTGCCTGCAACCGGGCTTCTCAATAGAATTATCCATGGTTCCGAGTCATTGGTCAAAATTTGCCAAGGAATTGTCGCCGTTTCATAGAATGTTGATGAAAGTTGCTAGAAAGTACACAAAATTGCAGAAGATTTTGAAAATTTAAAGGTGGTATGAAATTGTTCCGAAAAATTGCCAAAAATTGTCAGGGAGGTTTTTCCTGATGGCGTATGGCGCCTACGTAGTACCATAGCGGTTACTGTTAGTGGTTGAGGTTAGCGTTAGGGTGTGATGGCCGATCAATCCTCTGAACAGAAGAATAGCTATTCACGGCGAAACAGGCATTCGGGACAGGCCGAGCCTATGCTACTAAAGTTGTAAGTACTCCTTGAGGTGGGGAGAACACGGTCTGTCACGGTGGAGGCGACGGAGCCACACGCCCCGACCAAGGAGACTCGGACACACCCGGGCCTCTGTTGATGTACATCACGGAGATCTCGGAACCGCTTTGGCGGAAGTAATAAAGGCTCCGAAGAAAATCTAAATACGTTTCGGGCTCCACTTCCAGACCTTCCCACGGCAAAGGGATTTTGACGCAGCACTGACATTTGACGCATGCAACGTCAGTCTGCGTCAGTTACATTTTGCATCGAGTGTCAAACTTACCTTTGTGCCTATGCTGGAGCTCCTATACTCGACATGCACATGAAGGGGTTGTTAAAACCTACTTTGCCATCAAGATCCATACAAATAGTGAGCGTTGAGGTCATGAAAAACATGGAACAAAAGTTTGTGCAGTGTCAGTCAACGTCAATCAAACGTCAATGCATTTGCGTCACAAACGTCACGGTGCCGGTGTGCGCCGGTTTTTAGCGTCAGTCCTGCAGCGTCAGTCCAATTTTCTGTTTCCCTCACTCAGCGTCGGTATTGCGCCTCACACAACGTCAGCTTTACATCTTTGCGTCACTTTCAACATCAACTTCAACATCACTCCACACCGCCCATGCGCCTCCATGAACCTCTCTGCGTCGGTGCTGCACCACTCATCGCCGGTCTTGCAATACTCTACCTATCTTTTTAACATTTGCGGCGTCCATCTCCAGTGTTCTTATTTCCCGGGTACAATGTCGTCTTTCAGTATTCCCCTCTGGTTGTGTTCGGCACCGTGACCTTGACATGGCCAACATCGTGGGCCAGCGTGATTCAACTTCCAGCCATGCTCGGCCGGGTAGCTTCGTACAATTATTTGGGTTTAATTGTACATCATAAAACTGCCGAGCCTAATCCAAGTGAACGGTTCATCAATCCCACCACGGCACTACCTGCGGCTGGTGAAATCATACCTAAAAGCGGTATTTTTTAACAGTTCTGACTCTCCAACCACACCCATATCACTACTGAAAAATCAGTTCAGTGTTTACTGCACGAACGGCGCTTCAAGACTGCGATCTGCGTCAATACGCACACATGTGCGTCAATACACAGCCACCATGCGTCAGTGAACATTGATGTTGACTGACGCATCCAGAAATGTCTTTCGAGATTAACACATGGAAACAATCTAATACATCACCTGTATCTCGCGGTGAACACGTCATTTGAAGCATGACCAAGTTATTTGAAATTTATTCTTGAGGTTAGAATTACATTCCGGCGAGCATGGACCTCGAAATTGACTGGACTAAAAAATGAGCTTAACCGCGAGCTTCCAGTACCATATCTCAACGGTTAAAAGCCGAAACTTCGCTCGCCGGGCCATGAGTGTGGGGGAAATTTCAGTCCAACTGATCTGGGCAAAACAACAAATAAAACCAGCGCCGGCCACAGCCGCCTATCAGCTCGCGAAAGACTAGCTGGTATCTGTGTCGTAAAATTTCGATTGAATTTCAGGGAGACCCAAAATGCAGCAAATCCAAGCACCCTGTCATTTATTTATCGGTTGAGCCATTCACTTGTTTTGCTCCCTTTACCTGGAGGCCGCCTTTCACGCCATTTAGCGTCAACCACTGCTTCCAGCGACCTTAGTCACGACTGGCGGTGTATTTGTGGTGAATGAGATACAAGCTACTTAATTTTCTAATTTTGCTGAAGCACACAACATGAATTCCGTCTTCTCATGCTCCCGTGCGTTTGTACTGTCCGAGGTTGAATAGATCCGTCTCTAGAGAACTTTCACTGTGCAGCCTCAAAGCAAACAGAAGAGCCCGATCTGCTTCTCAGCCGGTGCCGGAGCGAAGCGAAGGCATGTCTTGTAATGCATGATGATTCCAGAGACTCGGGTTTTTTTTTTTTTTTCAAAAATCATGGATTGAATTTATTACGAACTACTCATTCCACCTCTGAATGAGGTCGAAGCAAAATACTCTTGTGGAGTCAGAACTGCCCAAATATAGAAATTTTACACAACTTGATCCGCCATTCCACTTCTGATCAAGGACAAAGCAAAATACTCTTGTAGAGTCAGAACTGCTCAAATGCAGAAAATTTTACACAACTTGAGGTGTTGGTGGTTAAATTATCTGTGGGCCTCTCAGAGTACTCATCCATGCCCACGAACCTGATTCCAATGAGAAAGTTGTACCCATTCCACTTTTGAACGAGGACAAAGCAAAATACTCTATGGAGTCAGAACTGCCGAAATACAGAAAATTTTACAGAACTTGAGTCGCTGGTGATTAAGTTTCTGTGGGTCTCTCAGAGCACTCATTTCATGCCAACAAACTTGATTCCACCAAGAAATTTGTACCCTTTTGTGACGGAGAGCTGTCGGATATGTAGCGTCAACTAGATAACCGAGGGCTAGTTCCGGCACACGAGAATGTTTGGGCTGGGCGGTCAAACCAGAGGTGAGTGGCGTAGTATTTCGATTGACCGGAGGATTAACTGCGGACATCAGTGGGTTATATACTACGGAGAATAGGGGGTTACAGGTGAAGGAAGGGGGAAGAAATCAAGGAGTGTGATGGTATTGTGGCGACAACAGTCGCGTCCAGTCCAAAAAAAGGAGTGTAGTTGATTGCGGGTAAATCTCACCGTTACACCTTTCCACTTCTGAACGAGGACAAGCAAAATACTCTTGTGGAGTTAGACCTGCATGGCCAAATACAGAAAATTTTACACAACTTAAGTCGCCGGAGGTTAAATCTTCTGTGAGTTCTCAGAGTACTCGTTCCATGGTAAGGAGCCTAATTCGAGCGAGAACTCTGCACCCATTCCACTTTTGAACACGGAAAAAGCGAAATACGCTTGTGGAGTCAGACCTGCATGTCCAAATACATCGCCGATCGGGTCTTTACTGCAATTGAATCTCTGCATGATACCTTTGTCCGGCCATTGACACCCGAGGAAAAAGAGGCGGAGAAGATTTGGATGGATGAGCATCTCGGGTTCAAAGGGTTGTGGCGAGAAGGCTGGCTGATGTATGATGGGACAATTGTGGTTCTTTTCGCTAAGCCTGGCCTGAATGGCCAGGGCTATTATACTCGAAAAGCCAATTACGGTCTAAATGTCCAGGTAAGTTGATTTATCTCACTATATTCAATACTCAGCACCGTTTCAGATTGGAAATGTCCCATCCACCCTCCGAATTGTGGACTATTGCCTTGGGCCCACTGGTTCGGCCCACGACTCTGCAGCATTCGAAGGGACTGCTGCATTCAAGCACCCGGACTGGTTATTCGAGGGCGAGGAATTTGCATGGGGTGATTCAGCATACACCCTGAGCTCCCGTGTAATTCCTGTTCACAAACAACCTGCATCCCTCCTACCCGACAATGAGACCTTTGATGCTGCAGTTGCCCACATCCGAGTGCGTTCTGAGCACTGTATGGGGGCGCTGAAGGGTCGATTCCAGTCCCTGCGTGGACTCTGTGTCAACATCAATTCAAATGAGGATCACTGAGAGGCATTACGGTGGATAACTGTGGCAATTATTTTGCACAATGCGATTATCGAGTTCGAGGGTGTGGGCTCTGGCGCTGCATTTGCACACAGGCACAGTTCCCGTGATGAAGAAGAGGATCGCGGTGGCCAGGATGAACCAAGGGGTGGGGATGATGATGGTGCAGTGAAACGGGAACATCGGAAATTAATTAACGATAGCCAAGGCTTCGGTCAGAGCCAGGTGCCGGGGAATGGCCATTACGATCCCATCCACTGGAAGCCCCAACCTGAACTCGAGCATCCGACGAGGAGGATGAAGACGAAGAGCTCCTCGAACGGGTGCGAGCTCGTTTGCTTGGTCCCGCCACGGGAGAGCTGGCCTCTAGCTTGGGAGGATCAGCGTAGCGCGCCTCAACAATGTCAAGTCGTTTCCGGAGAGTGTCTTTGTCGAGTACACCAGCGTTGAAGAGAGCAAGAAGCTGGTTGTTCTCATCGAGGCGAACGCGAACACGGTCGTTCTCCACCTTCAAATTCTCGCGATTATTCGCAGAACGCATCATTTTACTGTTGAAGAATAAGCCACACATCAAGAACAAGAAAAAGAACAGATTTTACGTTTGAATATCGACAATACTCTGTTTGAAACTCTTTCTTGGGCGATATTTCGAAGACTTCACCTCAGCTGCACTCTGAAAAGTGGAAGGTCTGGCAGCTGTCCTTCCCCGAGAATGCTTGCTGACCGGAGCCAACGGTGAGGAATCAACCTCAATTGGCGAGGACGGACTCTCCTGGCGTGACCGATGAGGAGTCGACATGAGAGTGGGTCAATATTAGCATCGGAATCGGTTTTCGAGCCCGCCGGCGGCTGAAGATGCACAACTTTGCGGCCTTCTGGGCCTACACCCGTCGCAATCATTGGTGGAACAATGTTGGACAGCGCTGCGAGGAATCGGTGCAGGTGAGGGAAGAATTCAAACTCTTCCTTGATCTTGTCTGCGAGAAAATAAATCAGCAATGAGAATACAGAGTTTGGGGCACATACCCCACAGGTTCTTTGACTTCACAGTGGTATCGTGGTCGGGGCCCTCAGACAATATGTAGCACTCGAGAAACTCATGCACATCCCCACTGTCATCCTCGTCGTCCTTGCGAAGGCCTCCACCAGTCACCTGCAGCTTTTTTGCATGCTTCTTATAGGTAGTAACAAGACTGATAAGACAACGTTTAGCAAATCCAGGGCTTCATTTGCACAGACTCACGTGTCGGCTTTGCCCTTAACTCGCTTCCCCAGGGCGTTGGGGCTCGTCGCATACATAGCTGGAAAGATCTTGCTGCCGATACGCTTGTAGACAGCGATTTTACTCTCTCCCGATGTATTCTGTACATCAAGGTTCGTCGAAGTACGGTCAGAGACTGGTTTTGTGGACATACCTCATCGCCCTGTTTCCCGAACAGTACCAGACAGTTTTCTTTGACCTCCATTTGCGCAATGAGGTCATACGTCGCTACAGACTTGTCCGCATCCCAATCGATCCGAGGGAGCGGCTCCTCCGCTTGCTTTTTGACTTTGGTGGGCTTCTTCTTCGCTTGACCATGCTTCCGTGGCGAACGGCGAAGGGGTTCATCTTTGGGCATTAGAGCTGCAAGACGATCAGGGTGGGAGGTAAGGAGGCAACCGACCAGCAACCGGTAAGTGTTGGGATTGATGATTGAAAGCAGGGTAGTTTGATAAAGAGAGAGAAATGCACAGCCCCAGAAAACCGGTGCTTGAATGAGCGTTTAAGTGGAGTTTGGCATTGTGTACACTTTTATAGGCGCGCGCGGCGCCTTTGTTTCGTTGTGTGGGAACCATCTGTCAATGCTAGCGCTGAGGCAGTGTCTGCCAAACTGGTGACGTGGTGACGTGGTGCCGGCCGAGGCGAATGTTGATTGGCTGTAGGCCGGCAAACTCGGGAGCCCGACAATCACGGACGGCGAGCTGCCGGGGAGGGCGGCATCAGCGGACATTGAGCGGAGCTTAAAAAGCTTCGGACGGACGGACACATGTTATTTTATAAAGAGAGTGAAGTGATGCTTCGTAATGGAATTTTGAACATTATTGAATGGTTTAATTCGCATTTTGAACCACATGCCCCAAAATGCCATTTTGAATCACATGCTTCATAATGGCATTTTGAACACTATTGAATGGTTTAATTCACATTTTGAACCACATGCCCTGAAATGGCATTTTGAATCACATGCTTTGTAATGCCATTTTAAACCCGACTATGGATTGACTAGAAAATGAACACTCATTCCATTTCTGTGCTGGGAAAAGGTAAAATAGTGCACAGCCACAAAATTCAAAAAATATTCTACAACGTGGGTTGCTGGGGGTTAAATTTCCTGTGCACATGTTGGAGAATGAATTCATCCAGCCAGACTATGAATCAACCAGAAAATGAGCACTCATTCCACTTCTGTACCGGGAAAGGATAAAATATGTGCACAGCCAGAAAATTCAAAAAGATATTCCACAACGTTGTTTGCTGGGAGTTAAATTTTCTGTTCACATGGTCTACAACGTGGGTTGCCAGGGGTTAAATTTCCTGTGCATGTGTTGGAGAGTGTATTCATCCAGCCAGACTATGAATCAACCAGAAAATGAACACTCATTCTACTTCTGCACCAGGAAGGGATAAAATATATGCACAGCCAGAAAATTCAAAAAGATATTTCACAACATAGTTCGCTGAGAGTTAAATTTTCTGTTCACATGGTGGAGGATGCATTTACCCAGCCGGCTTATGAATCAACCAGAAAATGAACACTCTTCCCACTTTTGTACCAGGAAGGGATAAAATATGTGCACAGCCACAAAATTCAAAAAATATTCTACAACATGGTTCACCAGGGGTTAAATTTTCCGTCCGCGTGTTGGAAGATGCATTCCCCTAGCCAGACTATGAATCGAGGAGAGAATGAACCCTCATTCCACTTCTCCACTGGGAAGAGGTAAAATATGTGTGCAGCTAGAAAATTCAGCAAATATTCCACAATGTGGTTCGCCTGGGGTTGAAATGTTTTTCCGCATATGATTTGACCAGAAAGTGAACACTCACACGTACGGTATCTCCTGGTGTAGGTGCGTTGGTATTTATATTTGTGATTGACAGGAACGGCTTACGGGCAATAACGGCAGACAAATTTCCACAGCGTGGCCGCTCCCTTCTCGAACTTGATCGGTTTGCGGTATTGCGATATAGCCCAGGTCAGTTTGACGCTCGCAAAATCTTCCGCCGTTTCCTTCTCTGATTCGGAGCTCCCAGAACTGCTGTCGGATTTGTCCGGAGCGGCCTGCGAACCAGGTTGAAGGATAATATAGAAATGATGTTATTAATTCACCTTAGCTGCTGCCTTTTTCGTGGCTGCCGCCACAGATTTGGCCTTCGGTTTGGCCTTCGACTTGGCCGTTGGCCTAGTCTTGGGCTGTTCGGCGTCCTAGAAATCAACGCTTGAGATCCCACTTATGTTGAGATAGAATGCGAAGTGCACATCACTGCTGCCTCCCATGGTATTTTTGGGCTTCTTCTTAGGCTTGTCTTTTGTAGCCTTCTTTCGGTTTCTTGACGCCTTCGAAGCATGCAAGTTAAATCCCGAAAAATGGTGGTGTGTTTATACCATGGTCCGATCCTCATCTCCCTCGTCATGCACTTCGTCTCCTTCAGACGTAGGTGCAACACCATCTGTACAATGTCAAGCTCAGGAAAGCCGTGATTAGTCAAAGACGCACCCTCTGACGGAACCCTGTCTGTGGCAAGATTATTATCAACATATGTGGATGCAATTACAACACTCACGTCTCGGCAATTAGACGAAGCAGAGTCTGCACCCGGAGTTGGATGAGATTCTTCTCTCCCGCTGTCACGACAGTTGCGTAATGCGCTGCCCAGTCGTGGGCAAGGATCAAGCCGTTTCTTCCGCGGCCGCGGCGAACGAGGGTCGTGAGTTCGTCGTCGGGATCGGTAGGCAGCTTCTGGAAGACATGTTCCCACTCTTCATTAAAAATATAATAAGCGCCGTCTTTGTGGGAAGGAAAATTGGTTTAGGCTGGTCGCCCTTGGACATGCTTGGGGTCAAGTATTTTGAAAGAGGTCCATCACGGCGCGCAATTTGATAGGAGCCAGGGAGATTATTAATCGCAGTGAGGAGGGCGGCGAGATCGTCATCGAAGGGCGCGGCCATCTCCGCGTGATGGGACAGAAAAGAAGAGCAGGACTGTACAGGACCTTGATCCGAAAAGTGGGAGATTAATGATGGCCGAAAGGGGGAAAACGGCTCACCATATTCGAATCTACCGTTTCTTTAACGAAATGACGAGGTTTCGTTTACATTTCTTTGGTTCCATCCCCATCGAGCCTATCCCCTTCTTGATCTCTCTCGTCTCTTCCTCCTCCATCGCCTCGGTCCAATTCAAATCACGGCCTTTTAATTGAATTCCATCCCCATCTCACAACTGTCCCCACTTTGACCCTGACCTCCGGGCTGGGGGACTACTGCGAGCTGGGGAATCTTTTCGTCTCTTCAACGATATTTCATTTGTGAAGTTTCGGTTCCATTTCATGCAGTTCATCTCCTTCTGTTATCTCGGTTGGCGTCAAGTTCTCGTCCCACTTTTCTACTCTCAGAACTCTGAACAAGACAAACTGCGCCGCAATACACAGCATTAAATTCCGCTTCTAGAAGTCTCGTGGCGTTCATTTTCTCACCGTGCCCGAAATTACTTGACTGTGCCGCGAAGGTACGCTGTCGAATTTAATCCATTTTCGGGTCATCGAGGTGAGCAGGCCAGTTCCATGAATCAACAGCTTTAATGCATAGCCGAGAAGTTTACTGCGGCCACGTACAGTGTCTGTCCGGTATAAATGAACAACATCGAAGGTTCCCCGGAATTCTTTTGTTGCCCCACACCACTCAGTGGCTACCTTTCCCTGTACTCGCTCAAGGCTTTCCTCGCCGTCGGTATCGCAATATTTCTCAAGTGTCTTTCTCAGAGCTGTTTTCTCTCTCTAAGGCTGCGGACTTGCAAGACAAATAACCACTTCAATTCCCTCAACACGTCAAACAAATTCAAATTTTAGGCGGAATTCAACTGTGGTTCTTATCCCATTGGGTGCTCTACGATTATGTTTCCGGTCACCTTCCGCCTCAGGCTTTTTTTTTTCGCGTTCTTTCACTACCATTCCTCTTTTGTCCGGCACTCTTTCTTTGAAGATTTACCGCAATGCTGAATTCTGGCAGTAATCGTCTCGATTGCACGCAAAACCGAAATTCGTGGATATCGTTGGTTGCATTGCGAGAGGTCAGTTTGGTGCAAGAGCCATCAGTCCTGTTGTCAGGCCGTACTAGTGGTGGCAAGGTCCGGTTCAAAAATCGGTTCGAACCTGAACCGAACTGAACCGGACGCCGCGTTCAGGTTCAAGTTTCACAGATACCCTGAACCGAATGCCAGGTTCAGGTTCGGCGTTCAGGGAGCAAGTCCCGCGTTCGAACGCCGAACCTAAAATTGAACCGAGAGGCCTTATTTAAATTATTTACCTCCAATTGTGCGTCGGTTTCCGTTTACAGCTATTTGCGGTACATAAGGCGCGGGCTGTTTTTTTTTTTTTTTGGACAGTTTTGGCTAGAACAGTCGCCACGGCCTCAGTTTTGATCGGCGCGTTAGAATTGCACTGAAAGTCCACAGGGGATGAAGTACCGGCTTTTTTGATGTAATTACATAATAAAATTATTTCAAAAAAGTTATTGTTTTCACTAGAACAGTGGTAGCACAATGAATACTCAGGTGATTAACCTAGTTCTTGGATATGCTGTGTATCTGAATTACCGCCAGGGGATGGCACACTCCTCCCGGCAATATTACCACTGATCCTTATTTGACACACACTTTATCGAGGATAATATTTGGGTACTACTATAAGTAGAGCTCACTATGCGGATTTGGTCAGACCCCTGTCTGTGAGCCCCACAGTCCCCTAGTGGTAGCTTAGATGCACAACATATCCAAGAACTAGGTTAATCAGCCCAGTAGTCATTGTGCTACAGCTGTTCTAGTGAAAACAATGACTTTTTTGAAATAATTGCATTATGAAATTACATCAAAAAAAGCCGGTACTTCATCCCCTGTGGAGTTTCAGTGCGATTCCAACGCGCCTACTCCCGAGACAATCCGATCAAAACTGAGGTCGTGGCGACTGTTCTAGCCAAAACTGTCCAAAAAAAAAAAAAAAACAGCCCGCGCCTTATGTACCGCAAATAGCTGTAAAATGCATCAAAAGCTCACGAATAATTGTTGTCTTCTCCATAACTATCGAGACCATTGTAACTGAGGAGAGAATCGCAGTTTCAGACACGGAAGTCGTGATCGGAGTCCTTATGTCATGCCGGCAATTTGAACGAAACTGTATCACACACTCACAGTTGCGTTCTAACCCCCACCTGGAATCACTGTAAACCTCGTATGGTAGGTTTGGATGGTCTAAGAATTTTTCCACCTTGAAATCCACTTACCATGGCGTGGGAAATTTGGAAGTTCTATGTCGCGATCACTGCGGTGCTACACGACCTCTTCACGGTGGACACCCTCTCTATCCCTGAACACGTCCGCAATGAAGTTTCCGCCATCGTCAATAAACGATATGACGAAATGATACATGGGCTGAGTGGAGATCTTTTTCTTTCGGGCTTTTTCCTGGATCCTGGTATGCATATCCCCGTATCCTGAGCTCCACTTAACGCACCTGCAGAGCACGTCAAGAGTCCCATCCTCCTGAGGTCCACCGGCAACCAACTTGGCCAGCCGCGCGCGCCCCGATGCCTAGCTATGCCAAGGTAGGAATGTTCTTATTCCAGGTCCTGGCAAAGGAAATCCAGTCCGGGCGGGAGGCACCCGAATTCGCACGTTATTCAACAGCCGCCGGCGTCATGGCGGCTTTCAAAACTCAATTTGAGTCCTACACTCGCCAAAATTTCCCTGTCAGTGTCTGGTCCGAAGTCTGCTCTAAGGTCATCGAATACTGGCGGTCTTTGGCTCCGAACCCGCAATCGGGTGCTCTCGCAGTATGCAAATTTATCTCATTCTCGTCCTCGCGCCGTTCTGAATATATCTTGCTAGTTTGTCGCGATCAAAGTCTTTTCCATCCTCGCCAACTCGATGCCGGAAGAGCGCACGGTCTCGCGGTTCACGCGAATTGATACACCGGATCGTTCGAGCCACGGAGCTCGTACTATCGTTCGTCAAACACAAATTTATCAACACAACCGTCGCAAACGCGCCGCCATGATAGGGGTACGAATCACAATCGTTATTTTTTTCCTGCCTAATTTCTGCAGGCAAAGCGGACGACAAAGTCTCCCTCGCTGAAATGGCGCTCAGTCAAAGCTCTATTCACCCCGGTCAAACCCCCCAATGCACCGATCATCCTCGACGGGGCGGCGGAAACCAGACTACTGGACAATTTCATTCAAATCGACATGGGGTGTGACGCGTGACCCATTTTACCTATTCGACATTTCGGCAGCCGCCGAATTTTTGCGTGACACCTCGAAAATTTCGGCATTTGAACTGAATTTTTTGTCTTTTTGCCTTTTTTTATTTATTTAGGCAATTTGGGCCCTGTGTGACCACTTGGAGGTTCGACAGAGGCCTGAGTGACGCGTGACCTCGACCAAAGTTCGTGATCGACAGGGGGGTGCGTGACACGTGGCTGCCGATTTGAACGAAATTGTCCAGTACATGTCTCATTCATACCAACCTGCAAGGTTGGGCTGGCCGCACTCAATAGTGTTGACTCCGACTCCGACTCCGACGACGAAACGGTGCGATCCGCAGTCTTGCGGACTGGTCGGGGGATGATTTATCCGATGGCGGGAGGAGGGTGAAGGCGGCAGGAATCAGGGCTTGGGACGCCGAAAAAATCGTTTTTTAGCCTGTCAGTTTATAAACCGGTTTATAAATACCCTGTTTACATGCCGGTATTTAAAACAGGTTTTTAATTCGCTGGGAATTATTTACAGGGCCCTACACGGTTCACCCTGGTCAAACCCTGGTTCACCATGTGTAGGATGTCGGCATAACGGCATCTTTCATGAGCCGAATCAGTGGCTGTGCTGAGTTACTTTGGATCAAAAGGTCAACAAACGCGTTAGACGCGCCGCAATCACGTGCACGGTTGAGTGCGACTATAAATAGGGGTAAATAGGGCCTGTCATCAACGTTCAACTCTTGCCTTCTCCCACAACAGTCGCCGCTCAACAGCCTAAACCTGAAAACATGTCCGCCTCCGCCTCCGTCTCCGCATCGCCTGCTCCTGCCCCCGCCCCAGCGTCGGCGTCGGCCCCCGCCTCTGCTTCACCCAAGAAGACTTCCAAATCAACGACCAAGAAAACCGCTGCCACCCCGAAAGCAAAGACCACCAAAGGGGCCGCCCCCAAAGCGAGGAAGGCCGCAGCCAAGCCCACCCACGCCCACCCTTCGTGGAGGGATATCATCAAGGTACATTCGTGCTCTGTGCATCCTCAACTTCTCCTAACTTGTTCGCAGGAGTGCATTGCCAGCTCCGATGCCCCCACGCGCCAGGGAGTGTCCCGCAACGCCATTAAGAAGGTTCGCTGTTTGCTGTTGAGTCTTCTCGTTGCTCATCGTCGCCGGTCACTAGTTCGCCGAGGACAAGTACAAGCTCAACACCGCCGCACATGTCTCGCAGCTCAACCGCGCCATCATCGGTGGTGTGGAGGCTGGCGTCTTCGTCCACCCCAAAGTTCGTCGTCGTTGTCTTGACTTCATACGTCCTCTTACATTGTCAATAGGGTCCGTCTGGCTGCGTGAAACTCGCCCCCAAAGTACGCACCGACTCGTCGAAAGAGGTATGCATCCCACGTTCTATACTTTCCTGCCCCTCACACATCTTCACTGAGAACTCGAAGCCTGTCTCTAAAACCGCCAAACCCGCTGCCTCCAAGCCCAAAGCTTCCAAGACCGCTGCGGCTAAGCCTAAGGCAAAGGCTGCCGCAAAGGCTGCAGCGAAGGCAAAGGCTTTGACCACCAAGAAGAAGGCTACTTCGACTGCAGCAAAAGCCAAGAAGGTTGGTCGTCCTCTTCTCCATCGTTGATCCATAACTAACTGAACACCTTTTCTAGGCCGTCGTTGGCAAGAAGGCTGCCCCCGCTGCTAAGGCCAAGGCCGCCGCACCGAGGAAGGTGCGTTGGTGCAATAGAGATGCATTCAATTTCGAATGGCTGGATTCAAATAGCAGGCATTTTGTAAAGCATGACCTCATGCTTTTCAAAATGCCTGCCATTTGAATGCACCTCGATTGTGTCAGGTCATGCTATTCAAAATGCCTGCCATTTGAACGCACTTCTATTGTGTCAGGTCATGCTTTTCAAAATGCCTGCCATTTGAACGCACCTCTCGGGCCCCGCATGAATTGGGCTCGGAGAGATAGGCTACGGTACAAGTACATACAAAAGCGGTGGTGCTTTTGAAAACGAACTCAGGGCTCTCCATGTCAATCCACACAAATGCAGGCTGTCTGCATTCAAAGGGCTGGCATTTTGAAAAGCATGACCTGGAACAATAGAGATGCATTCAATTTCAAATGGCTGCCATTTTGAAAAGCATGACCTGACACAATAGAGGTAGGTTCAAATGGCGAGCATTTTGAAAAGGACCTGATGCAAGAGAGGTGCATTCAAATGGTGGGCATTTTGAAAAGCATGACCTAATGCAATAGAGATGCATCACCCTCTTTATAAAATAACGTTGTCTGTCTGTCTGTCTGAAGCCTTTTCAAACTCCACTGTTCTCATCAATCAGCCGCAAACCCTCTAATAGCTCCTGATTTGAGCTTGCAGCAATGGGTACAAAATGGCCATTTTCAGCAAATTTAGCAAAAACTGGTAAAAATTCGCAAAAATTTCTGTTTTTTAATTGTAATTGTGAGCTCAAAACATGAGCTATTGATATGGTTCAAAGTGTTATTCTGCACTACTCAATGAGTACTTTTTGACTATGAAGATCAAATTTCCCCACGGACCCTGTAGCAAAAGTCGATTTCAAATTCTGACCAAAAATCCCTTATATCTCTGGAATTGCGTTTTATGGTAATATGTTAACATATTGGAATATCTTCTATTTTCTCATAATTTCGGTCTACAAGTTATTTGGAGTTGTTTGTGGGCCTGAACACCGAGAACCCTGGCCCATGACGCCAACACTTTTTGAGAGCACGAGTATATTCCACGACCGTTCTGTCGAGCTGGGTGCCTATCCACTTCATAGGCGATATATGGAGCAAAAATGAGCTCTCTACTGCGTAATTTAATCAGCAACGCCCGATCCGTCCACCTTAGTAGAATGACTCGCCATTTTTGCGTCATCAATTACACAGACTCGGTCCTGCACATGTGGAACAGATTTTTCCGCTTACTCGATGTTTCAATCCTTGATTCCATTAATCTCGTCTCACTGATGAACACTCCACATCCCGTTCATATCTATTTTTTTCTACTAGGCCCCGCCAACCAGATGTCGCATCGAAGAGGCGGGCCAACACTGCCCCACATCTTCAAATGTTCACTGAGTGCAATTTAAAGTTACTTGCCACTCACCGTGTTTGATGTGCAGAGTGGTCCTGCAATAATTCTTCCAGGAACTGTGGGAAGTCAATGAATTCACTTATCCCAGGGACTGGGCTATACACAATCGTACTCATGCATTCATCGAGCCAAGTCTGCTTGGAGGCACGAAGTACTCGCACATCGACTGCATTTCCAGTGATAATATATGGTCCCTGGCGCATAAAACATTTTTTTCTGGAGCAATTCTTTAGGTCTGAATCAAAGTCCGGACAAAATCTGGTCAGGCATGAGGGCATAGCTAGAATGCGGACAGGATTTTTGGGTCTCGTCCTGCTGCTGAGGGGTAGGCATGTCCGGCAGGACGTGCATCACCGCATCCGGGTCGATGGGCGGCATGAGCGCACCACGCAGGCGGAACAGCATCATCATGTACCACGCCGAGTCTACCCCCGCCTTCTCCTGCTCGGTCGTCACCTGATGCAGGTGCTCAATCTCGTTGAGCCACGCCATGCGCCAGTTTACTTGTTCGTTCTCGTCCATGTTTTCCTCAGGCGAAATCGGCATCGGGCCTTCCGGCGAGAGCGGGAGGCGCATGTCCATCATCGGGAAATTGAGACCAAATCTGCAGCAGCAACGAGATGAGCGTGCGGCAGAGACAATGGATCAAGCGTACATGTACGGAGGGAAGGGGGGATACGGGCCTTGGCTGGGCCCACCAGACTCGTCAAGCTCAGGCTGGATGTACAGGGAGTCATCGAAGGAGCCATAGAGTGGATGGTAGTCGATGTCGTCCTCGGACGTGCGGCCCTTGGCACCGTTGCTCTTCCTTTTGCGGATGCGGTGGACGCCCGCGCGGGGATCGACGTTGTCGTTGACGGTCCAATAGGAGCCGTTTCCAGGGTCCGTGAGCGGACGAGGCACCTTCTCAAAGGAGGGGTTCAGCGTGAGGTTGTGGCGGACCGAGTTCTGGGGGACAGTCAGCATTGGCGGTCGTAGCACAACGGAAGTAACGTGCCTTCCACCCGTTGGGGGCTGTTCTGAAATAGGGGAACTGGGGGAAATGAGATAGCAAAACGCAAACGGGGAATACGACGTGCGCGGGACTCGATGGCATAGTATATATCCGCGAGGAGGAGTTTCTGATTTGGCGAGCCTTTGATGGCATGGCTAAACAGAACACACAATGACAAGATAAACAACAGAGAAAGAGTACTGAACAGAACAAGGACGCACCGGATGAGAGTTGAATAGGGATAGAATGGCTTGCTGCCGGGAGGGCCGTCGGTGAGAGAGTCGAGATTAGTAGGGAGGCCACCAGTGAGGTCGTTCTCGAGGGGGTAAGGGTTAGCTTTCATATTCTGGGCTTCGGCGAGCTCGGGACGTTGGAGTGTGAGGGGCGACGCAAAAAAGCCACGTCAGTGGGCCTCACCGCCTTATGTACCACCGCCGAAGTCCGATCGCTTATTTTTCCCACACAAGGAACCGTCGGATGCCGAACGGCCCAGACCAGCATGCCGCGAGCAAAGGTTTGAACGCCAACGACACCCAGAATTCTAATTACTGCCTGTGTTCCCCGCGCGCAAGGGTTTGAATGCCAGCGACGGGAGCCATCCAATGCACTATCCCAGATTGCAGCCAGCGCAATTCTAAGACTTTCTGTCTCTTCAGAATTCCGTTCCGGGCAGCTGGAACCTCTCCATACTGAACCAGGTGATTCGTTTGAATTTTGCATTCGTTCCGGACAGCTGAAACCTCTCAATTTACTGATTCGATGCGAAACTCGGCACACCAAGCCGCCGTTGAATTGCATTTGTTGCCCTGGAATGGAGAGCACTAAGCTTTCCCAGAAAGGACCTGGGGCACTGGACGGGAATTTGAGGACACAGTTCGAACGGAAATTGCGCTGGCTATCGCACAAACAAGGCGCCGTGAAAATCCAGGTTGAAATGGCTCCAAACGGGTCAATTTACTGATTTGATGCGAAACTCGGCACACCAGGCCGCCGCTGAATAGCATTTGTTTGCCCTGGAATGGAGAGCACTAAGTGAATCATGTCCTCCGAAGTTTTTCCACCCTAAATAAGGTTTGGCCAAAAATTTCGGTGATTTCAACCTCAGGTGATGAAGATGACCCAGATACTCGACTGGCAGGCTCAGAATCTCACTTGCAACCACTCAGAACTGATTTTCACAAACCAAACGGGGACCGAGGCCCAATACAGAATCAGGACGTTTGGTGATCAGACCCGTCTCCGCTGAGAGCGCTCCATACCAATCCAAGCAGCTGCAATTGAATGCCGGCAGGGCGTGCCGAGATTTCGCAACGAACCAGTAAATTGAACTTGTTGAGCCATTTCAAGTTGAACGGGTGTTTCTGGCGTGATAGCCAGCGAAATTTCAGTTCGAATTGTCTCCTTACATTTTTTTCTGAGTGATCCTTTCCCTTATATACCTATGGTAGCATACTTTCGAAGCCCGCGGAGTTTCGAGTGCGGGGGATACAGCAGAAAGAATCCTGTGCACATGATTTTTGATAATAAGGTCAGTCCAGAGGGCAAGATTATATCCAGATGAACATCTCTAGGTAATCGGACCAAGAATATTCCACAAATTTGGGCTTTAATAAGCTAATTTCCAGTGACTTTTGGTGATGACGAGTAGAGGAATTCTATGCCGTTCCCATGTTCTGTTTAGATGCCTGAGTGAGGATTACCCGTGTTGCTGTGCTAATTCTTTTTTTTTGCTTCTTTGTGTCCGTTTAGTTCTACCGCGGCGACTAGGACTCCAAGAGACCACTGCGACCGTGAGCTCGGCTACGGGGATAGTGGAATGCGTCATGATTGTGATTGGGCGGAGTAACACCTGTACATACTAGAGGTTGTCTTTGTTTACGTTTGCACTGGTCTTTCGTTTCCTCCACCTGCATGTCTGTTGCAACGAATCTGATCCTGAACCGTGCGCGAAGCTCCAGCCATTCGACGGGGTTGAAATGATGTTGTGAGCCGACTTCTTGTGTTGTCTCCAAGATCTCTCATGTCGTAGCCGTCGCACCTCTCTCGATACAAAAGCATCATACGAACTTGCAAATGAAGGGGTGGAGAATACGTCTCCCTTCAGCGCCCCTCCGTCAGTATCCTGTCGGTGAGAATGCTTTTGATGCTTTGATGCTTATACTGCTTGCATAGGTTTGCTACTGGTTTTACAGCTCTTTGCAGAACTTAGGGTGCGGAGGGTTTTTTTTTTTTTTTTTTCAACGGTTTTCAGCAGAACCGGTACCACAGGCCCAGTTTTGATCGGATTGCCTCGGGAGTAGGTGCGTTGGATTCGCATTGAAAATCTGCAGTCATTGGAATACCGTCTTTTTTTGATCCAATTATGTAATGAGATTTCTTCCGAAAACTCTCGGTTTCAGGCAGGAGCGCTGTAGCACTGGAAGTACTGCTCCGATTGACCTGGCCTTTTCGTCCAAGACACTCTTACATATTATCTAGTCAATGGCGTGTTTGAATAGACAATATGTCGAGTGATTGTGATTTGGTGCATGCTTTAGCAAGACAGATATTCACTTACTACAATAAGTAGAGCTGTCCCTGATAATTTGGGTATCCCTATATCTGTGAACATTGCTGTTGACCAGTACTACTTCATATGTATAACATATCCAAAAACCAGCCCAATCGGAGCAGCACCTTCAGTGTTACAGTGTTCTTGCCTGAAACCGGGATTTTTCGGAGGAAATCTCATTACATAATTGGATCAAAAAACACGGTATTTCAGTGACTGCGGATCTTTAATACGAATCCAACGCACCTTCTCCCGAGGCAATCCGATCAAAATTGACCCGTGGCGCCGGTTCTGCTGAAAACAGTTGCAAAAAAAAAAAAAAAAAAAAAAAAAATGGGCCCTAAGTTCCGCAAAGAGCTGTAACTGCAGAATAAGTAAGGTTCAAAGTTTCCTATAAAAAATCGGTGCAAATGAATCTTACAAAAATTATTCTACACTATCAGCCAACCCATCAAGTGGCGGCCCGCCCCCGACCCATTGAGATCTCAAAGAATGTGCGAATTTCGGGCGGTCACGCCAACGCCTAATGTTGCCGCGAACTCCGACTCAGTCGGGCAAAGTTGACTCCAAAGTCGATGATTGAGTTGAGTTGAGTCGTCTTGATGAAGTCAACTCCCGTCGACTCCGGAGTCAAACAAGTCGACTTTGAGTCGACCAAGTCGACTTGAGTCGGTTATTTTAAAGCTCCTGTATACTGAGAAATAAAGAATATTACAGTTGGGCCGCCTCATTGCTCCTCGGGCCCAACTTTCCTAAGTCATTCCGAAGCATAAAACTGAGATATGCGATTAGGATTGTGTGCAAATATGTTTGTTGGCCTGTCCCTACATAATCTTTGACGACAAATACCGTCATAGAATCGGGGCAGGACATGCAACGCACTCGTTGAACTTGAAGCCCAAGCCAAAGCCCACCCGAAGCCAAGGGTTCGGCTTGGCATGGCTTGTCAAGCCACGGGTTTGGCTTCGTGGCTTCTTGGCCTGAAGCCAAGCCAGGAGCATCACTAGGCGCGACCCGGAACCACGGATTTTACTTTTACATTTTCTGGGCCCTCCGACTGAAGCTGAGTACAAATCAGAGACTTTGACTTTCCCTTCGCATCCGTATTCTCCTTGTTTTTGATAGTGTTTTTACGCGTCTTTATAGTCTTATCAGTCTCAGCAATGAGGAAGCGAGCCTGGAGCAGTTCTTTGGCAGATATTTTGAGGGCGAGGAACGGGACACGACGGGGAGGCGACGAGGTCAATGATGCAGAGAGCAATTTTTCAAAATCCGTTCTGACGTGCCAGAAGCCGCCGTCGCCCAATGCAGTAGAGTCACACTGTGATCTGTGCACCGCTGGTGGCCAGGCCGCAAGGAGTCCGCGCCACCTTCGTCACTTCGTCACTTCGGCTAATTTTGAGAAAGTTAGTCACCTTGTGTAAATTTGGCACATTTGAGGTATTCTTCGTCACTTGGGACTCCCGGCAGCGAATTTTCGTCACCTGGACGTCCCGACTGTGAATCTTCGTCAGTTCATTCCTCACTGCGAATCTTCGCCAGTTCAACATTTCTGTCACACCGTGACCGTACTGAACGGACGCAAAAACTAATGTTGCCACGGAATAACACCGATCCATGTTCATTTACATTTGGTGCAGGATTCTGTCGTGGTGTCATTGAGAGTAGGTGGTAAGGGATAGGCTAGTTACTGGGAATCTACAAGAGTATATGTGAATGAATAAAATAGCTTGGTGTCCAGTAAATAAGTCTAAAAAGATCAAGAAATTCAACTATAATCTATTCGTCCGAGTCGGCGAGCAGGACTGCCTTGACGCACTCCGGATACTCCTCTTTGAATTTCATGCAGCATTGTGGAGGCCCATTCGACAGTAGGTTCGAAGTTTGCATAGCCAATATCCAGAAAACTGGCGGTGTTTTTAGGACAACACATCTACCAGTGGATTTTTAGCGCACCGTGACTCACTTGCCATCTGCACCTTGCTGCATCTACATCTGTGCCTCAAGCACCTGATTTTCAACCCACATATTGTTGGAGTACATTAATGTCGTGGACACGGTGTAGCTATGACGGTATTTATCGTCAAAAATTATTTACATATTGTTTTGTACAATGTGCATCGAACATGTACTCCTATTTTGATCACAGGAACATAGAAAATGTACGATGAACACACAGATAGTCTACCTGGGGTACCAACTGGACATCCTATGCACTACGTTCAATATGCAGAGTAATTTCCAACCTTCAACTTCCTGGTATTGTACTTGTTACCGACTGGTGTACTCACAATCTAATCAATTGGAATCTTACCGTTATCGCCATCATCCCTACTTGAATAGCCGATCCCAAGCCACCCACGCTTGATGTCAAACCACCGCCATAATCCCACTCCCACTCCCAAGCCCAATCCCAATCCCACTCCCAGGCCTGTGGCCAATCACTCTTTGAACTCATGTTCAAGCACGGTGGGTGATGCCGAAATCCCACTGCTGAACCCTTCTGTTTGCTCAAAAGATGTTTCGGAAGACCATCGTGTTTGACTTTCCCCGGTTCCCTCTCTTATCATATCTGGCCCCAACTCTCAGTCATAGCCGCTCTCTATTTTCTGCAGTCATGTCTTCTTCAGGTACGAGATTTTCTCCGTTATCATCTGAATTCATCTGATTTCTGCATCACTGAAGACAGCAACCCATTCCTTGGCTTCTTTACGGGCATGATGAACCAGTTTATGCGCGATTCAATGGCGAATGGGAGCTTTCCGGCTGCCTTGGCATAAAATACTCTGCCTGCCGCTAGCTCTCCAGCAGCTCGCCTTCCCACTCTTCCCGTTCCACATGCCCTCCCGTATACCAGTGCTCGTTCACAACCTATCTCCCTTCCGGCGGCGCCCACCGGACATCCTCTTCTTTCAAATAATCTATCAGTCTATAACACTACACAGCCAATGCTGGGCATGGGTGGTCTTGGTATTCCAGTTTCTGGCCACTCCAACAATCCCCGCCGCCGCTGCCGCCGTGTTGAAGACCTCAGCCCAACGCAGATCTCCCAGACAAATACTATCCGCCGTGCTGCAGCAAGGGAGCACCTAGGTCCCACTAGTGCTGCCCTTCAACTTCGCAGCCATCGTGTTCATGGCCCCGCTGTCCGTGGCGCCGTTCTCAACGAAGCCCCGGGCACTACCTTGGAACAGGTGTCTTCAGTGGATGCAGCCGGGGTGCGACAGGTCAAGATGACCGTTGTGGTGCAGGCGTTCCAGGTTTGTCTGTTATTGCTACTGGTTGTACGCTTTCCGTTCACTCACCCATCGTTAGCCGGGCCAGGAGGTCACCTATTACAAGAATTACGCATCTGCGTTTGGCCAATTCGCCAGGGACTCCCATCTCTTGTTAGAATACACCGTCGCAGAAACTACAAAGGTCACCACGCTTCTTGAGATATCTATAGCTTCGATGCGAACTGGTCCACGGTGTTATATGTTTGGCTCCCTTCCTGCTGGTCCCAGTATGTGTCTGCAGCATGAACAGCTCCACCTCCAAGCCCTTGCCTTCGTCAACTGTGGTAAGCTTCGTGGGGCTGGTTCTGCCAATCTGCGGCGCGCTCCCGAGGTCAATGCCACAGTCACTGTGCAAGAACTGCTCTATCCACCGTGGAAAAACCTTTTTGCTGTTCCAACACTTTGCATCCAGAATGGCCGTTTCATTTTGAATTGTAGTATGTGGTTCATTCATTATATTTTCGACACACTCACAATCTGGATATCCAGGCATTCGCTATAATGGTGCCTCCTTCCTCGAGGAGTCACCCAACCATTCTTTGTCGTTGAGGCATCACTGTCTCACAGCCCGCCAGAACCGCCAGTTCACAGAGGCCATTGAAATGAATTTTCATGACAGCGACAGCGATGACGATGCATCTGATACTTCGGGTGGAGTTCCGACGGATCCTGAGGACGATGACATGCCAGTCGCTCCAACACTTGCTGCGGCCACTGTGCCTTCAACCTCGCGGGCTGCTCATACTGTGCGTACTTTTTCATTCATTCATTCACATTTGCTGATATTTTCCAAGTCCGACCGCCAGACGTTATCGGTGTGACTGAGTTCTACTTCCATCTTACATTAAATTAGAATGCTCACTTGGGTTCAGTCCACTGCAGCACTAATGGCGCCGAATCATTCCCAGCGGCCCGATAATTCCGTACGCCGCTTCACGATCTTTTATTCATGTGGCATAACCTTCCTTCAGCTTGCTAGCTCCTCGTCCCTACTGCCCAGTCAGCCGGTAAACCCTGTTACCCCTGTCAGTGTGTTCCATACCATAGCACTTCATACACTGATTTTTCGCAGACCACGACAGGGGGAACTCATACCCCTCCTACTCAACCGGTCAGCCTGCTTATTTCTAATTATTTTACGACGCTCATATATATCTTGAGACCATTCTCGTTGCGCCACCCTGGGGAACCTCCACGTTTACTCCGGCTCCATCAGGTCCATACAGTGATTTATTCAACCGCCCGATGTCACTGCCGCAGTCTACGAAACTGTTGGTGGGATTGGCCGGCTCGATCTGGAGGCCGATTCCCTGCAAGCGCTGGCTAAATTATACATTGAATGTGTGCGTGTTGCCTCTGAAAATGGGGACTTCACGCCCTTGCTCTGCCCTCGCCGCAAATTTAAAGTGTGAGAGAAATCTTTATCCCGCACATCAACAAACTCACATTCACAGCCTTGACCCTCACAATCCCTCGATCGGCTCTGGACTGGAGCGGGAGACTATCTATACGGCATTGAATATTTTCCTCAGTAATACTGGGCAGTGGTGCATCCCAACAGACGAGGACCGCTTGTCGCTTGGAATCTCGATGCCTCAGCGCCTCGCATCTGCCATTGCTCCCAGTCGGCTAGCCGATTTCCGTGTTCTTGGGGCGTTAGTTTCACTCTCGCTCATCAGTGGTAAGCCGCCTGGTGCTCTTACCCCGGCACTCCTTCAGTATGCCCTCAACGATCGGGATCTGGGTTCCTTGACACCGGGCTTTGTCGATGTTTGGCACCCCAAGGTGGCTCGTGTGGCTCGGGCTATGCAAGCTGTTGGGCCGCTTGGTAACCTTTTGCCATTCCAGAGGAGATCCTCAGTCATCTCAATGTTCAAGTGTGCATACAATTCTCTTTGTTCCATTTATAATTAATCTGAAGCTCGTGGTGTCCCAGATCTCTGCACTTAGCCAGAGGAACGAGAACCAGCACAACACTCTTGTCACGGAGCTGGTACACAACTCCATTCTGGGACCAGAAGTGCATGGCCAGCTCGAGACAGAGTTCTTCTGTAGCGGTGTTGAGCTGCAATGTACTGGCGGCTTCTCCTTTGTAAAGGCATGTGCCGTAGATAATCACCCTGCGAAATCCAGGATGTTTCTTAGAACACCTCCTCCTTCAAATGCTGCAGAACCATACCAGTGCTCCAGTTGCAATGCAACTCAATCTCCTCGGTGGAAAAAGGGGCCGCACAGCAAGAAGGAACTGTGTAATGCGTACGTCACCTCGGTCCTGCCTTCTCTTTGACTCACCCCATGAAAGCTGCGGCCTGAGATACGCCCGTGCTCAGGCGAAGACTCAATAAGTGTTGGAAACGTAGAGGAATTTGAAAATGCAGCTACTTGCTATGGTGGTCCAAACATGATGATGAAGAACGAGTTTACCAAAGACAAACATGCAGTAATGTATGAGGAGAGGTTGATATTCTGACATAAGCTGATCTCCTATTTTTGGTATTGCCCCGCCGCGAGGGCATCTCCCGGCACAAAAATTGGCATGGACACTAAGAAATACATCTATTTTGTAAAAACAAAGTCCTCCATGTATACATGGCCCTAATGGCTCTTACTCATATGAAAATATGCAGAATTTCCCAATTTGGCAACTCAGACCGAGGCCGGGAAGGGATGAATGAGAGCATTCGGGTGAACTTACTACCGATAACGATAGAAGACATGTATATGAGTCTTGCAAACCAAAAATCTCGGAGATCGACCGAGAAACGGGTGAGCAATGTTTGTTTTTCCGAGTACTAGGTGTGTCCGGCGCGGCGGGGGGGGATAGTATGAGCTCGAAACAATCAAAATATATGATTTTTGCGTTTTTCACCAACAAGGACGCGTGCCTACTCGGATTCCGGTTCAAACGACTTGTAAACATTCCAAAGCGATAGTAAGTCATCCATTCTTGCCCTCATGTCACCTTCTCGCGCTCGCATGCTGCGATTGGTTTGCACCAGTGACCCTGGCAGGCGGGTGGAGGAGATGAGCCATGGCCTCGATTCTCCTGCACAGTCCACTGTACTAACAGCCTCTTGAGCCTTTCTAGGAATGCTCAACATCAGGAAAACCCAAAGTGGCCCCATAGACGAACAGGCGGCTATCGGGGTCTATGGCGGTCTATCACAGGCTATGAGAGCTCATATGGGCACTATGTATTGCTATAAGATGCTATGATGGTCTATGGATTTAGGCCACTTCTATGAATATTATCGCAAACTATTGCAATCTATGATACAAAAGTGCGCGACGAGGAGTATTTATACATGAAGCAAGACCGATACACATATATTGGCCTAATTATTACAAAGATTGAATTACACTCATCCAGGATAGTCTCGGAGGTCCACGCGTTCGACGACAAAGATGAGAAAATCCACTTCACAGTTCTTTCGTAAAAAGATGCGCTGCAGGAAAACTACGTATACGACACAGCCCGTGAAGTAGTTAAATTAAATTCAGCGATATAAGATAGAAGAGTCCTTGCCCCAAATTCTCCTTGAAATACTGGACAGCCTTGTCCAAAGGAGAGGCGCTAAACAGGGAGTGCGTGGAGGCGAAGACCACCTCAGATATGCTGCGGTGCACAGGGGAAGAGGTCGAAGGCACGTAGGCTGCCTGCCGTCAGTCATAATATAATGTCTCGCATGCGTAGTCTTATCGGCTGCGAGGAGCGAGTACCACCCACAGCTGTTATGCGAGCTCGCTCGCTCCCCGCAGCGGCTGGGACGCAGTGTTCACATGGGTAGCGCACACAGGTCGAAATACTGTAGATGTTGAGGGGCGAGTGGGGATGGAACAAGCGAGATTCAGGGAATCCTGCGTGCAGCGCGTTAGCATCGCCGCGCATACCAGTCGCTACGCCACTCACCCGAAGAGCTACACAACGAAGTAAACGGCCTCGGGCAACTCAATGTGTGCTCTCGGCCACTGCCGACGATGTCGAGTTGGGTCTCAGTGAGAAACACAAGCCGATTGAATAGCAGGCCGATGTTGGTGTGTACAGATGCGCCCAAGATACGACCTGGAGAGCGTCGAAGTCGGAGTCAGAGGAGACCTATTGGACAAGGTTATTGAGTACAAAATACTTTTCGAGGAGTCTGTTGAAGTGGGGGTTTGAAGTATTATCAATTCCAGCCTGTGAAAGACAGATGGTTAGTGATGGAGAGCAGCAGAAGAGCAGACACTCACGATCTGTTCACGAAGTGAAAGCACCGAGTTTCCGGGTGCCGTAAGCTCTTCGATACTGAAGTCAAAGTCTAGCGGGCCCGCCCCATTCTCATCAGCCTCCTCCTTCAACCACGGCTGAGAATAATTTGAGAACATGCGGCGAAATATGTAAATTTAGCGCACCAACTCCTGGGCAGAGGCACAATTCCGCGGGCCAAGGCCGACCTCAACAGCCGCTGGATGTGAAATGCGAGGTGTGCTTTAACGACCATCACGCTGATCACACGTCACGCTCAACTTTTTTTAATTGACGTGGAGTGGAGTAGATGTACGGAGGCGGCTGTTGCCAGCCGGATCTTCACTCGTCATCGCCGAAAGTAACCGGAATTTCTGCTGTACACGCAAGAACTGAGGTCCTCTTCATTATTCTCATCAAATTCTCCACTCCCAGTCGTTCTGCCGCAAAGTAACCGGAATCGAGGTTTTTTCTGAAAGCCTTGGTAGGTATTGGCCAACTTTTGGCTAAGCTCGTAAAATAGCCACCCTCACGATATCTGGCCGGAAAGACCATGGATCATGTCTCTCCCTCATGATATGTGGTTGAAGTGTGAGCTTGATCATTCTATTGGGCGAGTGGATTTGTTCAATGGAAAGGGGAATGATGGTTCCTCATGACACCTAGGAAGTGACAGCCGGGTTTTTGCGCAAGGTTGGAATTATGGAGTGCATAGGGTTGAAACAGAGAGGTAATTAGAGCATTTATTTCCTCAAGGCTGAGGAGATACAACTACAATTGACTGAGAAAACCTTTCCACGGATTCGGGGTCATCCCTTGCCATGCATTAGCTTTATGGTGGACGTGAGTTCCAAGCATGGTGTATTCGAGCATTAGGTCCATAGCGAGATGAAAGCCTTTGGGAGTGCTTTTCATTGCCGCTTTTAGCGAGAGCTTGAACATAAATAAGAGGGCCTTGTTCATCGATATGGCGCTCTTCATCTGACTGCTACATCGCGCTACATCTTCACTGACTCCACAAGAGAAATAAAGAAAATAACGTGAATAGAATGCCTCATCAACATCCTCGTCGTCCTCGTTGTGGTACTTGGCCTTGGGGAGGTTGATGCAGACGTGTTCCTGCCGAAGAAATGGAGTTGAAGGGCATGATGAGATGAACAGTGTTGGAGAAGTGTACCTGTCCGCGGGCCCACGTGTAGCGAGCCGCCTCAGAGATTGAGAAATTGGTGCAGCTAAGGGCTTTCTCGAAAACGGACGGGGTCGGAGCAGGCCTGAAAAATATGCCTTGGAAGACAGAGAGGATGCGGAGGAGGACTGAAGGTATGTTAAGTGTGTACAGTCTCTGAGGTGAGAAATGTTCAACGTACTGGAAGAGAATAGCATCGTTGTATTAGAGAGGGTTCGTTGAGTGTTCCTATTAACCAATCATGATGCATATGTCTTAGGATGACACCATTACGCCGTCCCGTCTCCTCAAACTTACCTACAATTTGCAGGTTCACGCGGTTGCGGTCCACATTCTACGCCCCGAGGTCCGGCGGAAAACAGCCCGGCGACTAATTCGTCGCAAAGCCAACAAGAAATATCGCCACCTTGTGTTCATTCGCAGGATGAAGGTTCGTTGGAACACCACTCTGGCGGAGCTCGAGCGAGCGCAGTTGCTGCGGCCGGTTTGTGTTTCTCTTTTTGTAATCATTTACATTCACTCTTCACAGGCATTTGACACGTTTGTGAGTAAGCTGCCGAACGGCCTCAAGGGTAAGCCAAAACAGGTAGCACAAGCACGCAAGAAAAGTGGGAAATGTCGTCCGGGGATTGGGAGTTTGTTGACAAGCTTGTGAAGGCCCTTGAGGTAAGCCGCGAGAGCTCAATCACTCACGATGTCTTAGGTCCTTCGTCTCGTTACACTGGAGTTCTCCAAGAAGAGTGTCCCGACTATATCTAAAGTTTTACGTAAAAACTGATGGAGGTAACTCTCACCGACTCCGCCAAGAACCACGAGGACGACGAGCCGGTTTTGAGCGCCGCACTACTTGCCGGGGCTGCCGTCGCTACCACGTACATCGACAAGGCTTTAGTTGGTGACTATATTCTGCTCGGCGCCGGTACGGTTTTGGTTTTGATGTTTCAATAACTCGCGCTCATGCAAAAATTCAGTCTTACATCCTGCGGTGTGCATCGCATTCTTCCAGGCGAGAGGTAGGTGGTCGAAAGGGTGGTGTTGGAAGTCGCATCAACCATCTAACCTCAGTGGTTACACTAACTCAGCAAAAGAAATGTTTCTCACCCATTTTTTAGTCAAATCGCTCCAAATAAAATGCTGGCATGAATCTTTGGCAATTTCATGGAGATATGTACAATTTAATCCCGGGGCATTCCTCGTTCTCTCAAAATAATTTTTTTTTGGGGGGGATAGTACTCACGGCTTTTAACAGATGTAAACAACATAGCCACATTTTGCGAAAATACTATTTTTTAACACCAACCTCTCGCAAAAATGTCAAGATTAGCCTAGCAGACTCCTGCACCTGCTTGAACCTTGCCTGTCAATTTTAGGGGGAGGCATGAGAAGCGAGAGCAAGGTTCGCAGAAATTTGGCCAAGCGGGTGACTATGTTGCTTATGTCTGTTAAACGCCAGCCGCCGTGGAGGGGCTGGGGCCTTGGAAGTTCGGAAGCTATTGTCTCGGCTAACAGTGATTTGTCTTTTCGTATGACTACAAGTGCTAGGGCACAGATTCACTTGTAACTACACCTACTCTGTCTCCCCAACCCCGTAACGTGCGGTCCTTCTCGGTTCTTTCTCTATCATACTGATCCTTTCTACTTTATAGTAACCCCAAAACCAAGTGTCGAGCGTCTCCCACATGAACTCGCTATCTGAGAGCTCCCGCCTGGCAAGCAGCTGGGTACCGAGGCGGAATTCCTTGAATCCCCCATTGGTGCTGCGCTCCTTGAGTGGAATTCCCCCCTGGGAGTCCCGCTAGACGTTTGGGCCATGGCTTCGACAGCGACCACCGAATGCGAGACATGCAAGCTGTGTTGCACTTTCCCTGCGCACGCGGCGCACCTTCACCCGACTACTGGCATGTGTAATGACTTGGTGGACAAGGAGGCGGAGTTGGACTAGACATAGAATAATCTATATTTTTCTTGCTTAGCGTCGTGTACATGTACTTGTTTGCGACTACTTGAAATCCGATCACATTTCTTGCTTCCGCTCTCATCTCCTCCGACTCGAAAGCAACTCGAGGCACCTAAAGTCTGGGTTCTCTGGCTGCGTGTCCTCTAGGATGGCTTCTCGTTCTGCACGTTGCCGTGCCTGGTTCTTTGAAATGACTTTAAATATTGAATGAAGATCGCTTTCAAGCCTGCGAAATCATGTCTCAACCTCCTACGGTGCAACTCTTCGATTCCGACCTAGCGCGCACTCAAGCGCAGCAGCGCGAACTTACCGTCTATAGTTATAGCCTAATTGGACTTATGGAACTCTACTGGTGCGCCTTGTCTTTCGCTCTGCCTTTTCTTACTGACTCTCATGGACTAGGCCGACTGCCAATGGTGTCCCTCTCTCACCCGTCGAGCTTGTGCACTTCATCCAAGACCAGGGCTTGCATTGGCCATGTTTCTGCTCGCGTATTGAGCACCGACCGGTCTCCAGCAGCATTATTCTTGAGGGGGAATCCGGCTTCGTCTACTGCCATTACGCGCAGGCGTGTTGCTCATTTTTTAGTGCGCATTTTCACCCTTCTGAGTGCAGCTTTGACCGGTTTCGCAGTTCCCTTGAATGAGATCCGTCGCACCGCCTCTTTATTCCATGAATACCCAAGCTCCGTTGGCTCCTTCACTCCATATACAACATCTCTCCTCTCCGCTTTCATCCTGGACCGCGCTCGCGTCTTCCGCCTATTCGGGCCTCAACAACTCACAGGTTATTTGGGGGATTTCCACCCAGATATTCGGCAGCTCTGCAAACGCCCCTTGTTCACTACTGACTTGAACGGACGTCCTGGGCCTCGGCATTGTAAGTCCCTCCGATCCTTTGCAAGCTCGATATCTAACTGCACGCATTTCAGGCGTACAACCGCTGAACACTCATGTCGAGGCAAGAACACAGACCGAACCTCCGCAGTATCATTCCAGTGAGTATCTCTCCCTAATTTCAAGCCTTTTTCTCACTCCGTCCTCTAGGTACCATCCTGTATCCCACCGTCGTCGGGACCGCCGTTCTCATCTCCCTCTTTGACGGCCAGCCGCTCAATAATGCCGATGTCCTTCAGCTCTTCGAGCGCTGCGAGGGAAACCTTGAGCCCCGTACATAGAATAGTGATGAACTAGAGACGCACGGTGAGGGACATGTTTTTTGAGGTCGATCCAGCCGACTCTGAGCACAATCCTCTTGGTAATGCCCTTTTATAAGTAGAGCATCGGCCTTTTTGTGGCCCGAGCAACCGAGACTCAAACCCGGGTGAGACCGCGGTGAAGATGCGGGAAGTCCCATTCCGCTTGGGTGCTGCCATTCGGAGAGCGAGAGCTGGAACGAGGTCCTCCATCAACTCCTCCTCCAGCATTCCCCCCAGCAAAGCCTCGCTTGGCAGCGTCAGCGAGCCCTTTCTCGGTCTGCTCGAGAATCTGGAAGTAGGAGTGGGCCGCTTGCTCTCCAGGTCCTCCATTCAAATCCCTGCTCGCGGAGTACACGGCGCTAATTGGAATTCTGGGCGTCAAAAAAGCTTAAATCAGTCAAGGGTTGCCTTCAGGCTTAACGAGGAGAGCATGAGAAAGAAATCTGAATCGACAGTCTTGCTTGAAATTTTGCTGGCGATCAGCTCAGCCGGTCGGATTCGAGAAGGGGCTGCAAATCAGGCCACAGTTCAATTTGCTGGTCTGGTGCTGCTCCGTGTGACAGTGTCAATGTCCGATTGCACAGCATCCACAAGCCGGGTTTTCGAATTGCACCTGTCGCGGATATAGGGAACAACTCGGTAAGTGCAACGTTGCTATGCTGACATCGAACTTATTTGAAATTTCAACTATAAAGTATTCAAGTACCTAGGAGTTTCCAGTATAAGTTCATTTTTTTATAACTGTTTTACAGCCGTTTGCGGAACTTAGGGCGCGGCCCATTTTTTTCTAATTTCACTCGGTTTCCGGCAGAATGGCTGTCCTGGACTCAATTCCTAACCGTTTTCCCTGGGAGTGGGCTCATTCGATTTGCGCTGTACATACGGAAGGCCTGGCATATTTAGACTTTTTCCTGTACCCCCAGACGGTTCATTAGTTCAGATTTCGGGGTTTTTGGGGCGTTGGAGTGCAGAACGTGTCCCACGCCAGCAATATAGGTCCAAATGACCTAGACTTTTGACATGAGGCGCTTGTATTCACCGGTTGACTCAGTCGGACGGGCGAAATCCGCACCGTTGTCCTGAAGTTACGTCTGCGAGGAGATCACACTCGCGACCACGACGCTGGATAGTGCTGTTGTGGCTCATGATACACCCAGCCTGCTGGAAATTTGTTCCATTTGCCACGAAGTCGTTGCCCTTGACGAGGCATTTTGCTGCACCTGTGGGTCCAAATTTGGCATACCGCATCCTCATAGGTCCTGTACTATCCCACAGACACAATAGCCCATGATTTCACACCACAACCCCTTATATAACGCAACAAATACTTTATTAACTCAACTTAAGTTATGAGGTGAAATGACCGGCAGTACATCTTAAGTCCTTACTTATAGGACTTGAGTAAGTGATAAAGAACTTGAGTCGTGACAACAAAAACAAAGCCCTCAGCAAGATTCGAACACAAGACCTTCGGGGCTGCTTGGCGCAAACAGAGGAAGAAACTTTAACCACTTTACCAGAAGGACTATATGTAAAGACCACAATCAGACTGTGATTAGACTATTATTCTTCTACTGTCTACCATGGGAAGTAAGTACTGTGTGTATTAACTCACTTGTCATTTCCAGTCATCTTTCATCATGTTTGATATACATATTAATTTATTGAAACAGATTAATCTTTGAATCGTCTATGGATAGTGGTTTGGCCACAGACAAAATAAAGAAAGCGGAGAAGGTATAACACCAATAGAAGGCTAATATGAGGCCAATAGATGGCTAATATGATCGTATCTGGGTGTCTAAGTGCTATCCTTTATGGTGTAGTGGTTAACTCCTTTCTACATATTCTTGTGGTGAAATCTTTGAAGGTCTTGTGTTCGAATCTCTTTCGTGGAATTGTTTTTGGTGTTTGAACAGGACTTAAGTGGTGCAGGACTTAAGTTCGGCACGGAAGGCACTTAAGTAGGCCCGCCGGTCTTTTCGCCCGGAACTTAAGTCAACCTCATCCTATTTCATAACGCAAGTGGCCGGTTAGCTAATGTGGCCGGTTACCCAGTCGGAAATAGTATCCGCTTGGGAAAACCAATCCAGACCATAAGCAATACCATCGCCAGTGGGCTTGCCAGAACAGTGGTCTCACTGCAATTTTGGAAACTTCTGCGCCAAGCGCGCTCCAATTGTTATTTATCTACATTCGTCGTGAGGCACGCTAGTTATGTAGTTTATAAATAAGGCACGCGGAGAAAACCGTCTATGAACTGCGAGCCATCAGACCCTGTGATATCACGTGGGGGCGATTTCACGGCTTGAATAAGAAAGTTGCATGTATTCTTCATGCATTGTCTGCGGCCAAAAGTGTTGTCGTCATACGTCGAGCGCCATAATTCTGCGAATGCTGGGCTCTTTCTCCGAGACAGTTTCCGCTGGATGGACAGTGGCAGAGCATCCCGCGCTCTGCAACTCTGGAAATCAACATCGTCTCCATCACAGTCATAAATGAGAAGCTTTTTCCCCCTCCCAGGCGCCTCCGGACTGATGATGACAGCCGCCCATACATGCCATTCCGCTAGCTTCGACTTCCCCACCCACGTTTCGATCGGTGTGATGAACATTCCCATCCACAGCGGACCAGGCCCTTGCTCCCGGAAACATTCGTCCACATAAGAATACTCGGCAAGGTACGGAAATTGCGCGACCCAGCTGAGACGTTCGGTACCCGTGGTGAAACCGATAGGGCAAGGCCAAACGGCAGTGGTGTTAGATGCCGCCAGCAGACGCAAATCCGCCAAGAAAGCGTGTATTTGCAAATTCGTGGAGAAAGGGGCTGTCAAAGGCTTCGGAATGCGACAAAACTGAAACACAATTAATTGATCCCTTATGAACTTAAGAAGTGAAGACTCACAGGTACCAGTGGAACAGACTGTCGACCCGATTTTTGGGACTTCAGTTTCTTGCGTCTCGCAGCCATTACAGTCCGTATGGGTAGTATGGGTACTAGGTACTGAATCGTTAACATACCTGTCTTCCTTTATATAGCGCCAGGTGACGTTTGACGAATGGGGGTTGGCATTTGTGGACGATATTTGTGGGCGAACGGTGAACAGCATTTGTTGACGGATAGGAGATAATTGTGGACAGGCGGCATTTTGAACAGCATTTTTGTGGACAGCTGACTTTGATCCCCGGTGATGGGCGGATGCGGGCGGAAAACCCCGCCCCAGCTACGGTTTGGCTCCGGCACCGTGGCGGCCAACCGCGCCAGTGTTCGCCTTTAATTCGTTCCCTTAAGCGAAGCACTTAATCGATTTTCCCCACGCACCTGGAGGAACAGCTTGACCACATGGGGCCGTTCTTAGTGCAATCGTTCGTACACTGTCGGAACCACCTCAATGGTTAATTTATATGATTACATGCATATCGACGATCGAAATAGAGTCGCCTGCATTTTACCAACACCCTGGTTTGACCCGGCCTTCTAATACACCGACCGACGATTGATAATGATAATAGGTGCGGTCAGAGTTGTCCGAATGGCGTCCGAAGAGGATCAGTATGATGGGTCGGAACAGTTGTTTGTACGGATTGTTTTCGGATGACCTTCTTTGACCGGACCCGGAACGAGATCTGGAAAAGACAGCTCCCACCACTCCCGGTATGTGAGTGGGTGATAGGCCTCTTGACCACTTACTACCATGACGCGCCTCGATTCCCGTCGTGGACAGGCAGCCCACCTGCTGCAGGCAGTCACCAGCTATGCTGTCCATTGTTACCGAGTGCGGCAGTCCCGCCAGCGCTACATCAACCACCTTCGTGTGCTTGGAGCATCCCCGGCCACGCTCAGTACCCTCACACGCCTGACGTCGGATGTTACCCGTCCACCTCCGCCTTCTCTCGAGCTCGACGACTCGGATGACGACAGCTTCTTTGACGACGACTCCGATTTTGGCGACATGGACTCCTCGGACTCGAGCAGCTCCTCTTCCTCGTCTTCTTCATCCTCCTCGTCCTCTTCCTCGTCCTCCTCCTTGTCCTCTCTTGTTACGATAAGTCTCGTTCTCTACAACGGCGGTCACCATAGCAGTTGTCTTGTCAGGCTGATTCTTGAAGCTAAATGCGCGAAGTCAGAGGCTCGCAACGAACATAATGAGTTTAACACGTACGGGTCCTTCTGAAGCTCTTTGGGCACCGTCTTGTCTGATTCAGTCGCAGGCACGACTGCAACTTGCGAGTCGAGCATCAGCGCCGGTGTGGTAGCCTCAGCAGCATCAGCAGCCGCATGACTTGTGCGTGTCGTCGTCTTGGGCTTGGAAGCGTTGGTGCGGGGGGGCATGGGGGAGAGCACAAGCTGAATTTGCAAAATACGCTACATACAGGATCGCCGTGATGCGCACAGACCACGCGGTGATGGCCACAGTGGACTCGTCGAGGGGCGTCCGAACGGTGGTCAAGAGGTGAGCGGCAATAAAACTTTCGACACTAACCTACTTTTGGAACAAAATCATTTGCACACTGTGCTCTTGCCTCGACCTACAACAAAACGAATGGCACTGGGGTCTAACCAAGAATGATATAAACCGTCTGAGGCCTAACATCACTTATTTTCATTCAATTTCGAGCCGCTAGCAAGCTACCGATCTAAAACCAAAAATCGCCATCAATTTCTGTCCGTTTTTGGTAGGCAATCAAAAACGTGATTCTGCTTTCCGGTCACCTCTCTGCACAAAATTAAGGTCTTCAGTGGGTAGCCAGGTTGGTGGGATTCCAGGCCAAAATATTCAAAATTGAGGCCGCTATAGAGATGCCGGAAGATCGTGCGAAAATAATCTTCAACCTTCCGGGACATATGGGACCTTCGGATGGTCCAAATCTTACTCAGATAGGCCCGAATTTACATAAAAGAGATTGGTTACGAATACTTATGTAATAAGTGATCGTTCTTTTCATCATTCAGATCGCCAAAAACATCGAGTCAATTTACTTGTCGGCGAAACCCAACAACGGCCAATAGTGGCTGTGTTGAAGTGTTTTTGAGCCACCATGACTACACCCTTCTAATAGATATAGTGGCTGTGCTGGACCGACCGTATACGTTACGGGCCGTAAAATTATGGTTTTGAGTGCTTAAGTACGGGGACGGTCACGTGATGGTTCTGGAAGCCGTATCAAGCCGTATTATGGGATTGAGAACAATGTCTAGTAGATGGTATGTGGGATTCAAGATGCTGGATCATACCTTTCTTCACCTCCCTGGGTATGTCTTCAACCTTGCTTACCCTCCTACTGGCCGGGGGAGCAAGATAAAGATCAAGCCGTACCGTACCACAAAATTATGGTGTACGGTACGGTAGCCTGCTTGCACACCCCTATTTTGCAATCTCGGGAATCGGTGTGGGTTCCGGGGACCGGTGCGGGTTCCGGGAACCGGCACGACAAGAAAAGGGTAATGCGAGCACAGCTGCTGGCGATCAGTGCAACCGGGTGTATCCGAAGTCCTTGGTACAGAGGCTCATCACAGCCACACAATTTCTTTTGTCTTTTACCATCACGATCACCATCAACAGTGGCTCATAGCTCAACAGCATTATCCTGAGCATTTCACACAAACCCATTCTTCCGGGAGTACTGTAGTGTTTCGACCGAATGTTTACACCATGTCACCCATCACCTCAAATGTTCACTGAACTTGGTATTCATTTCTCGGCAATCAGTAGAAAATTCCCATATATGGTGGTCCGGTGAATGCCTGACCGAAATTTTTGGCATTTTTGAGCTACGAAATTGAAAAGTCTCTGTCACCCAGACCAAAACTGTTCAGTTCACGGCCCTCCGTCACCCGTCACCTGAACATTCGGTCAAAACGCTACAGTACCCTTGGCTCTCCGGATCCGACACATGCTTGGGTGGAGTGGACCGAGTGGTAGATACTTGGTGAAATATACCAAGTGATATCTCAAAGACTCAAACACCATTACTGGAGTGGACTCGACAAAAAGACACAAAAAAAAATAAGTATGAAATTTCTGGGGCTTCGAACTTCTTCTATCTCAATACAAGTGTATTCCCACCACGGGTCTCTCATAGGGCTGAAGCAACGTGTGGGAAGGGTCGAAGTTTGCAGCTGTGTTGAAGTTCAACGTAAACACGCACTGTCAGAGGTTGGGAAACATGGGAGGGGAAAATTGGGAGAAATGGGAGAAATGGTAAACTAGGCTGACTCTGTTATTTGTAGACTTTATTTCTTTGATCAAGTTCTTAGACTCGAAGCACCCTTCTGCCAGGCACCATATGCCGGATTGGAGATCACCACGTCGACCGTACCTGTGGCTGGTGAAACCGCAGGCTGCTGCACAGTCACGGTAGGCTGGATAGGTGGGTCCACAATGTATTTCTATCGGTCTTCATCTTCGAACTTTGACTGGACCTTGAATGACCAGTTTCGTAGTTCTTGTTATCGAGCAGATTAAAGGCATAGCGCATTGTGGAAACGTCTCGAGTGCCCATAACCTAGTCACTGCAGACCGTTCTCTTCAGACTGAAGAAACTGTCTGCAGGGTCAACCTATTCTATATAGCTGTCCGGCCTATGTTAATGCCCTAACTCCCGACTTATCCGGTCCCCGAACCCTCCGGCCTTACAGCGGGACTGGATTCGAGGTCTATACTGCAACAGTTCCGAGATAGCCACATCTTATAATGTTTACGGGTTCAAATCCGAGCTATTATATCTTGAAAATCAATCATCCTGTAAGGTCATTGTGCGTTTCTCAGCCCGAAAACCATGGATCATTTGCTTAGATGCTTTGGATGAATGTGGATCCGATCGCGGGCAGAAATTGCTGGGGTGGCTGTCGGAAAGCATCACTCAGATCCGGAACATGTCGGATTCTTTCTGACTGGCCGACCAGATGTCCCCTCATCTGTCAAACACTACAACCTGCATTCTTTGATCTATCCAATCATGCTCGATGACACCGAACCCCAGGTGGTCCATGATGATATTTGTCTCTATGTGGAGCAATCTTTGGACACCACCAGATCTCGAACTCTGGAAACCCCAGGCCACGGATGTTCAAAAAATTGCCAAGCTGGCGAACGGACTGTTCGTTTTCGCTGCTACCGCTGTTCGTTATATCCTTGGATCCCCACACATCCCGCCACAGGATTCCGTTACATACCTACTCAATGGTGCACCACAAAGATCTCAATGATTTGTACTATCGCATTGTGAACGACGCAATCCCAGTTCCACCGTCAGGAGACGTCCGCACAAGCAATTTTCATCACCGTGTAATGAAGGTTGTTGGAACAATTATCCAGCTTCTGGAACTTCTAGGATCTCAAAGTCTGGCTGCATTGCTTGATATGGATGTCAAAGAGCTTGGGAGGATACTGCTGCCGCTGAGCGCCGTTATCCGTGTTCCTGATGACCCCACAACCACCATTAAGATTATACATCTCTCCTTCACAGAGTTCATGACCTCGGCCATTGCACAACCACGCTCTGATCCATCTGAAAAAACACGCTCTGTTCTCCTATGTGGCGAGGATCAACACCGTTCTATAGCGTCTGACAAGAGGTGGGCTGGCCGAAACCTCATGAAATCAACCTCCGAAATCTGAGCGTGGCTGTACCCCGTCCCCCCCCCCCTCTAAGCGAGCGGTTGATCGGTCCGTTCGCCTACGGACCGATATCCCGCGGCGACCTTTGCCAGCTGGCAGCTCTTCCCTCGAGCGTTCTCGGCTCGTTTCCTCGCACAAGCTCACCGGCAACCCATACAATTACAAACGATATTATGAATATAATGCTACTATACAATACAGCTATTTTTTTCCCTGATCCACTCGCGACTGCAGCGCTGGAACTTGTCTTCAGTTCTTTCTTGTATGTCCGCTAGCGCCGCCTGGGGCTGACCGAGTCTGCCCAACTGGAGCCATGCGAACTGGAACCCGACGAACACCCAACTGTAGAGTAGCTCCTCCGCACCCTCATCCCTCCGCACCCTCATCCGGACCTGCTACACGAGAGAACGGCGCGAGAATTTTGTCAACAGGGATGCCCAACACCTTCTCCTCCTCGCGAAGCGCGTGAATTATGCCTAGCGCGTCGAGGAAGAATGGCAAGTAAGCTCGTGAGGTGAAGCGAGACGCGTTGTTTGACTCAGCCGAACACCGCATGTCCGGTCCGAGTGATTTAACGAATATCTTCACTAGAGAGACACATAATATTACACCAACTACCTAGGTCGCTTCAGAGTATATAAAAATGGGGGGGTTTGTCTCCTCAGTTTTAGGCAGAGGTGGTGTGCGAAAGAGGGAAACCGAAGTCGAGTTGGACCCCTGCCCAAGCCCAAAACATGGTCGGACCGGACTCCGAGCTAATTCCGAAAAGAGGTTGATTTCGAATTTATCGGCCGCCCACCTTTTGGCATCTGATATAAGTTACTGTACAATTTCGATCAAATCGGCAGTCACGCGTCACGCACCCCTCTGTCGAACCTCCAAGCTGTCACGCAGGCCCCCAAAATGCCCAAAAGCACCCAAAAGACCAAATTTTTGGTTCAAATGTCGAAATTTCCGAGGTGTCAGGCAAAAATTCGGCCGCTGGCCGAAATGTAAAATGGGTCACACATCACAACCCCTGTCGATTTGATCGAAATAGTACAGTATCTCGTGTACTCAACAAGCTCCAGTTCAATATCTGTGACTTTCCGACTTCACATTTGCGCAACAATGAAGTGCCGGACTTGCAGCAACGACTGGACAAATACATTCCGCTGCACTTGAGATATTCCTGTCGATTTTGAGCCGATCATCTTACAGCAACATCTTCCGCCTCCGCAATGGCATCACAGGGAGAAAAAAATTCTTTCTGGACAGTTTCTATTCTGGCTGGAGGTCATGAGTCTATTCGGGATCAATGTCAATCACTCTGGGAGAAATGGGAGAACGGTCAAACAAAGGCAAACATCAAACGCGGAGAACGGATGTCCGAGTTCAACACCTTGCCTACCGTTTTCAAGGAGTTCATATGTAATCATTCTAAGAGAATTTCTGGCTGCAGGTCTTCTATGGTAACACTTTATCCACAACATTTACGGGCTGCTGCCTCTACCGCAATTTAAAGACAGAGAATCATGTTTCGATGAAACGGTATATGTATATAGGAACAAATTGATTATATTAGGGTCGACAAACCAGAAACTCGCATTTTTTTACGTTATCTGTGGATATGGCGACACTGTACCCGGCGGGTCCACAGGTCGGGTACGGGTTTTTAGGGGTTGAACTTGACGATAACCCGCGACCCGTGGCCGGTCAGCCCGACCCGCAAACCCGTCGGTTTTGACCCGAACCCGTGTCCTACCCTAGGAGTCGGCGGTTCCGGGACCATATTCGGGGGGCAGGAAGCCGAGGATTCGCTGATCCGTCAGTATTGAATAGGGCTGGAGTGTCTAAAGGGTTGCTCCGGTGGTTGGTTGAGGGAACCCAGACGGCGAGTCCACACCGTGACACCGTAAACCGGGTGCCGTTGCTGTGCCTTCAGTGAGATTTTCCGCCCCGGGCGCCGAAATCCATTCTCATTCTACGGATTCTGGAGTGGCATTGGTTTGCCTCCTGTGCAGTATGGTGCCCCTCACTTAGTCACCGCTACATTTGTACAGTGGCCAAATCGATCGGGGAATTTTTTTGGCTGGGAGACACCCAAAATTGACCAATTTTGGATGTGAAATGAAGGAAGCACAAGGCATGTGGCGCGCGTAGCGCGTCGAAAAACGATGAATTATACCTCTCTTATGCCTCTTTAGCCAATTTCCAGACCGGTCTGGTGAGATTCGGTTGTGGGTGGCCAATTTGGTCTACGGAAGATTATTTATCTCACTCAGAACTTATTTTCAGTCGGTTCAGCGCCTCGAAGCACCTCAAGGCACAAAGAAATTTGCTGGGGCTCATAAAATAGCTCCAGAATCATCTTTTTCACCCTTCCGCTCTGAATTTGTTCAAAATGGCATCTGAATAGCTTCATCGATAATTCCAGCTTCAATTTGGACTCTCGAGTAGTGCTGTCCACATATGATATTAATATGAAATTTTGCATATCATATTATATCTTATCATATTATGGGTCCTGGCACTGGGTGGAGCACATTTTCTTCGAGAAAAATTGGGAAACACTCCCACTGCCTGCCGGAGTTGCTTCCGTCTCCTGTACATGGACAAACAACCGCCTTGATTTATTTATTCTATCTTATGGGAATTCAGCGCATTGGTGGACAGCTTGAATATTTTACAGTTCGATGGCATCATTGGCACTCTCAAACAAGCTCAAGTATATTTTAATGCTTATGGGAAGTCAGGGCGGTTCGGGAGAATGGCGGAAAGTTGCGGCCACCACCCAAAACAGTTTATTCATTTAATAATAATCTGGAGGAGGGGTCGGTACCCCTACTCCAGATTATAATTGATTCGCATTAAATCTTGTACGTTTTGGGGATCCCAATTGATGGGGTCCCGACAGCTGCCTCGGCAAAGCACTCAGATATTCCTCCAGCATTTATTTATGCTTATGGGAAGTCACCCACTGTAAGGTCCTTGGAGCCTGCCGAGACGAGGAGAATTTGAACTCTTTGCCCCACTTTTATCCAAGCTTTGGGATCCGTATGTGATTCGACCCCGATGTTTCTAGGCTCAAATCCAGCCTGTATATTCCAGCCCTTTGCAGAACATAAGGCGCGGCTCTTTGTTTCTTTCTTTTGCAAGTTTCACAAAATCCGCTCTGGTGAGCTCAATTGTTAACGGTTTTTCTTGGGAGGTGGGAGGCTCTTTGGTGGCCGGTGACGGACAAAATAACAGTATGCCTTGTGGTCATTAGGGAACATAATGTGTAACAATCAATCCTCACAAATCCTTTCCCAGATCACCATCAATCCTAACTGAACATTGCCAGTCATAGTCAGATCCTAACAACATCCAGGCCAATCCTAATCTTTGGGATCCTGACATTGTCATTGCAGATCAACACCATCCTAGCTGCACCCAGAAGTACCAGTGGTCGGTCTTGTGCAAATGCCATGGAGAACTACTGCAGATGAAAGGATTCTGCTCTTGGGAGAAACACATGTGAGTACTTTTGACCGTCTGCGACCAGTCACGTTGACTCTATGTCTTGCAGCAAAACTGATCAACACAAGGGCCTGAAGGTGCGGCGTCTGATGTTCAGGACTCATCCATACTCTCAGGCTGCACTTCGTGAGTCAGCTCGTCTCCTCCTTGACAATTTCAAAAAACACTTTCACACCATTCAAACCAGACCAACTCGAAGCTCCTGGGCCTGGCACAATCCGTCCGACCTTTCAATCCCTTTCTGCTAACGAATTTCCGATTCTCGGCCCTGTCTCGACAGACCAAAGCAACAAGGGTACATTAATTATTGTCATGCTATAAATAATGGTGAATACTAACCATCAACCGATGTTGTAGATCTTCCTGGCTCCACGATTTTCGCAACTGGTGCTTCTAACAATAACGACAACGGGACCATGTCACTTCCAGTTCCAGTCAACACGCCGGTGAGCAACTCGGGTTCTGAGGTTGCGGAGAACAGCATGCTGGTTTTCGGCTCAGCAGGAGGCGCGGAGAACCTGGGTACATAGTTACTGTACCGGGGGAAAGATTCTCATTGTTACAGCGAACAACCGCGCCGTGACGCCATTTCATGCAAGTAGGCCTGGCCGAGCTCCCAGTCCTCTGGATTCGGGTGCGCCTCTCCCCTCTTTTCTCGAAGCTCGCCCTCATTCGAGAAGACGACAACTTGGCGCAACAAATCTCTTTCCCGGAGAACAAAGCGGATGATCTTCAAGGCCACACTGATTACTTGAGTCATGATATCTTAGTCGTCGCCTTTTGTTCTCTCTTGACTTGAGACGTTAGGGGCCAGAGCCGAACTCCGCCAACCCTCCTTCGCTTTACGCATCTGACTCCGGCAGCAGTACGGCCTTCGGCCCGGATATGTGGCCTCGTGACCCTATGCTGCATTTTGGCATTTACTGGGGACGGGCACCGCCCAATTGATCTGCGAGAGCTTTGGCCCTGTTTGGTTGGCTGGGGCAGTCGGTTCCAACTTTTGACGTGTAATAACTTTGCCTCAACTGAATTTTGAGGAATTCTGAATTGGCAGTTTACTTATGAGATGGATTAAGAATACGGGCACGTAGCCTCATATTTTAAAATCCAAAAATATGCAAGATGGTATGAGATATTGCGGGACATATCAACATATTTCAAGCACCAGATGATTTTTCAAGATTTTGGCTACGTATACTCGTAGAGTGCCTTATTGGGTACTAACCATACCGCAAAAATGTACGGATCCGTCCAGAAATGAAGAAGTTATTAACTCTTTGGCGCGCCGAACCAAAACGCGTACGGTCACTGTGTGACCTTAAGTCACAGGTTAATTATTTCAAGACGCGTCACTTCTCCGGATTTTTTTGTGCCCTCACACTGGACACTAGGCCACCGTTTCCATCTCCCATTGACACGGTATCGAGTGGACTATACACCTGGACACTATTCTTCTCATGGGACTCACATCGAAACGGACTAGGGCGGCAAAACTGGCGAATCACTTCAGGCATCAGCACTCCGACAGTGATGACGAGAATACTCCTCCTGGTGATCCGAACCCCATTCCTGATGTTCCCCAGCCTCTCGGTCGTAAATCCAAAACACTGCGGAGCCAGATCATCGAAAAAGACAGCCGTATTACGGAACTGGAGGCCATCATTTCCGGTCTGGAAACGGAGCTGTCCCACGTCCGAAGCGACCTCAACCACGTTCGCGGCGACCACGAAACACTCCGCCAACAGTGCAGTAGCATAAAGCTGGAGTGCAGATCGTTGAAATCTCTGAAGCGAAAGGCGGAATTAGATGCAACAGAGGATTTAGAAAAAAAACACAAGCGGATCCGCCGGCTGGAAACATGCACGCGACGTAAGGACCCAGCAAACAACTGCGATATTATTGGATCTGGGAGCGACCGTGAACGACCAAACGGAGGAGATAACGAAACTATTGGCCGACCTTTCCTCTGCACGCGCACTCGCCCAAACTCGTGACCATCAGTATTCTAGATTACAATCCCAGCTTCGCGACAAACAGGATACCTTGGCTGCCGTACGGAAGGAGCTCTCTAACACAATCACGCGCGAAAAACGAGCAAAGGAGCAGCTGAAGGAGGTCCGCGCTGCCTATGATACTCTCAGGACCTGGAATCCTAAAGACGGAAACACTTATACGGCGGACGCGCGACGACTGGCTCGGAAACTCCTCTCTTGCGGCTGTGCAGAAGGAAAAGTTCGCCTCGCAGTCCAGACTTGCGCAGAAGTTTTCGGTATAGCAATAATCGGTACCTTCATGACCCGACGCACAGTTGCGCGTGTGCGGGATGAGGGAGGCAAATATGGTGAGATACAGTTGGCGCGCGAGATCATGGATGGACAGGGTTCGTTTCATTTGCATTTCAAAGCTTGGTTAATTGTTCTATTTTTTTCGCAGGATTCATAGAGAGTTCTGATGGAACTACACATCGTGGGATGAACTTCGAGGCACGACACATCACTCTCCGTGCTCCATCGTATGCGTCTGGCGTCGACGATGCCGATAGATCCACTTGGACACCCCAGACTCGGGTCATCGAAGTTGCACCTGCACTGGATCATACCGCGGAGCGGCAATTCGAGGGTTCGATGGAGGCTGCCGCGCGCATTGCTGATGTGTATTCTCGAAGTCCTCTGGCACTTGAAGATCAGCGTACAATGGAGGTGGACGATTACTATCGAAAGAAGGACGGCGAAATGAAGGACCACGCCGCCGACGGCAAGAAGGAGTTCCATATTTCAGATTCTTACAAGGAAACTGTCGTTCTGCGCGACCTCGGGCGCACCGCATTGGAAGATGGCTCGGTACCGCTCTCTCGAATTCTTCAGACCATTCCTGAAGTCACGGACGCGGATATCGCCACTGCTGGAAGGATTCCCGAGTCGGAACTGGAATCACTGTAAGATCTTACTTGCCTCACTTTTAGCCCAAAATTAAAAGGTCAACGACCACAGATCGCCTGACCGACGTTCTCAGCTTACCTCCCTCGCTATCCTGCGCAAAATCGGCAAGGAACAATTCGAAACCCTTCCCTCCAGCGATCAAGAGGATCTGCTTCTCCATCTCTTTGGCGGCTGCTGCTCACATAAAGATTTGAATGTTGTGCGGAAAGGTTACACATTCATCCAAGCAGTCTATGATCTGGATTCGTCTATTCCCGTTCCTATCCTTCTCGCCAACAAAGCCAACGATAAAATCCTCACCATCGCCGCACAGAGCGCTGAATTGGGTACTGCCGCGGCTCAGGCCGCAGCCGAGGCGAGCACTCGAGGAGCAATCAAGTTACTCCAGCTGATAGGCTCACTCCTTCGTCACCAGGATGGAAAGCGAGGCTATCAGGATAAGTGCGTCCTTTTCATGAAAGAGCGCAAGCTCGAGTTGTACGGCCTTGACGAGCCTGGGAAATTTCCGGATGTGTCCAACAACCGATTTGGAGCTTACACTTACGCTGCTGCGGAGGTCGTTTGCTTCCACGGACTCATCTACGAGCTGGTCGAGGAGGTTATTGATGGGAAAACAAAATCTGGTCAGCCAAATCACGTTGAGAAGAATATTCTGAAGGGGCTTGGTTGCACGTCGACTTTCACGGAACTGGTTGCGCTGGCTCTATACGGTGTTTCCGTGTCCTGGCCGTACATGGCTCTCGTTCACGGCAAGAAAAACAAACCGGTAAATCTGCTCTCCCTAACGGACCTTCACCGGAGGCTTCCACTATTTTGCTCTCACGTTGCCGCCAACCCCGATATCCTTCTCGACCCCGAAACACCGCTGAATGAACTCACCATTGATGGTTTGCCGTTCCGTGACGACCTTCTTCTGCCGACAATCCTTTCCCTCCGTAGCTCGCTCCCACACCTGTCGCTGATTATCACTGCGATGTTCAACGGTGCTGCCGAGGGCTGGGTACACTTTACCCCGGAGTTCCACGTGGATGGCCCGTTCGACCGCCTCTCTCCAGCGCAGAAAGCACGCATTTTCATTCCCGCCACCAACGACCACAATGAAGGGCTGCTCGGCTCCTTTAGGGTGCACATGCGGCATCATCCTAACGCCACCGCCGCCTCGTTCTCGAACCAGACGCGTGCGGAACGTAACAACACAGAATCTTTCATCCAGAAACATGGGAACAGCCCCGCGCTCCTGCGATTTGTCATGCGCGAAGTTCGGCGAGACGGAGCCAGTGGACGCAGGGCGAAGTTTCGAAAAGAGTTCCTGGCGCTGCAACGTGAGAAGGCCCAGAAGGCACTTCGACGTCGAACAGAGACTGCGACGAAGAAGAAGCTGGCATACGACCGTCTGCAAGCAACCGAGGTTGAGTTTGATGTCGACAAGATCAACACAATGACTTCGGTGCTACTTAAGGCGCAGTTGCAGGTGTACCGTGACAAGCTCAATGACCCCATGCTTCAGAAGATGAAATGGAAGGATATGCAGACTGTGGACCTCCGTCGACGACTCGTGTTGGCGGCCCGAAACCGGGAGTTCACGAGGCGGTAAGGATCTTTCCGCGTGGTTGACAAGCTGTCCATTTGACATATCCCCAGCGAAACAAGCGATAAAGAAGCGCAGGTCATTCCAGATTCACTGCAAACAGCTGAGGGAATGTCCATTGACGAGTTTGGTTACGCGGCGGACGAAGATGATGGGTGGGAAGAGGTTACAGACTAAACCTGGATATCTGGTGTAAATTATTGCTAGCCCTATGTTTTTTGGGTGAAGTGTATTTATATGAATCATACGAACATTTTTTCTCTATCAACCAAGCTGCGAGCACTTGTAGAACGGACGGTACGCACAAGAACATCAGGTTGGGTGATTGATTTGAGAACGAGCACAGCCACATCACTCGCGGATCAATTGGGCGGTGCCCGTCCCCACATGATGATTTACGGCAATGCGTCTGTCAACCCGACAGTGCCGAATGATGGCCGGGGCGAAAATACTTCCTCACCGGGCGTTTCCGCATGGGAAGGCACGCTTTTCGCCGCCTCACCCTCAAATGTGAACCCCATCGACCAAATCTTCACTTCTGATGCTCAGTTGCCCTCTATTCCTGCCTTTGCTCTGGATTCCGCTACTCCTGTTTTGGCCACAGACTTATCATTGACCCCAGGGCCCGGAGTGCTAACGGAAGAAGTCAAGTCAGCAGACCAAGACCACGGCCATTCCGGCGAGCCGTATCCCGTCGGGGATCATCGGTACAACGGGTATCCATATGCCGGGGAGGTGAGATATAAGATCTCGGTCTCGGCTCTGACGATTCTTCCTTTCCGTCTCAGTGACACAGTGGTCAATCGCCGCCCTCCAAGCAGCAGCGGAACCCAGCAGTGCGGGGGAAGCTGGTGAGTGATATTCATCATTACGTGGGTGCAGTATCGTAAACTCGATGATCTCTTAATCCCAGATGCAGACAATGACATGACTGACTCACGGCGCCTTGCTGGTGCGGAGCCGTTGTTTATCTTGTGTTGACCTCGTCTCATCGTCTTCATTCCACATATCCAGCATTTAGCGCCATGACAAGTGAGCGAACCTTCTGGTCACTGCTGCTGCGTCCACGATTGAACGTCCTTCAGATGCCGATGTCTATACCCGAGCAGAACAGGTGTCCCTGGGCGGTTTACGCATTCATTAACTTCTCTGACTTTCGACCAGGAACGACGACAAGGTGCCAGCTCTGTTCCAGGTGTGTAGTTGTAATACTACACGCATACATACGTGAATGCTCACTGGGCCCTACTTGGCAGCGTCTTCCCACACAATGAACCCTGTGCAAGGCAAGTGTCAATGTCTCCTAAGAGTATGTGATTCTGATTTACTCTTCTGTCCAGCAGTGAATGAAGGTCTTTCAATCAAACTACGGTGCCGTCATATGTGATATCTAACCTTCCTAGGCAATTCGCCGATGAATTATGGTAAGCGTCAGTTACTTCCACCAGAACTTGAAACCGCTCACTGCTCCTTTCGTTCAGAGAACATAAGCTCTCCGGCATCAGGCGAGTTTTAGCCCGTGTTTTTGCTCGTGGCTTTTTAACACGATGCGTCGGCATCAGCTGAATCGTCCGAAAGTGAGCATTCAAGCCCGAGCACATTTCCCAACTCAGACAGACATTTTTTCAGAGAGCACACATTCGCAAACACAGGCTGGCCACGTCACTCTTGCATTGGCGCACCGCAGCAGTGGTACGTCATTATTATGCTGTCGAAAACTAACTGACGGCTTCGTGAACCCCGTCCAGGTAAGTCTGATAACCCTTAATCGTGGTATGTCGACTCACTGTCGGCAAGGGAACCCGACCCTCTATCAAGGGCCGGGTATATCGGAGACTGAGTGCTATTTCACTCGATTCTTCAACTCAATTGGAGACTCCGACTCGGCTATATCCAAATACACCCTCTCCGACGGATTGACGATCTATTTTGCCACCGCTTGTATAGGAGACGAGCGTCGTTTCGGCGAGCTCGTTCTTCCGGCTCCTGAGCCCAATCTCCAATCATTAGCAGTGCAGTTTGCTGACCCCATAGTCAAGCGGGCTGTTTGGGGACATGGGAGATACACTCGACCCCCAGCCGCCAGGGGCCTGGACAGTCATTTCAAGACCGTGTTACAAAAAGGAAATTGGCAAGAAATCTTCGATTGAATCGCCACATTTCGCTCACCCTGTCCCTCAGGAATGACACCGTTTTTGATTATCGTGAAATCATGCCTGCTGATCGTAATGCATACCTGGCCGAGCATAATCGGTTAACAATGACTCTGGATTACAATCTGGCGATCATGCATCCTCAGCTACCGCACATCATTAGTATTATTCGACCGGTGAGAGTTACATAGAGGTAGCTTCTTAACCCTGTTGATCAATTGATCAGAAACTCGAAGTGGCGATGAAAAACATGACGGTGGAATATGTATACGCAGTGAGTGTCTAACATATTGCTCTCTCTGACCATCCTTATCTCTCTAGGTCCTTGCGGCATTGGCTCGACTGCCTGACGAAAAAGGCAAATCCCGCTACCTGGAGCACCAGCGTAGGTATTTGACAGGTCTGGCCCTCGTGGAGTCCACATATTTGCGACAAGGTGAGTATATATTGCAACATTCCAAGCTATACTTACCCTGCAACAGGCATAGATACCTGCGTCGAGAGTTTCAGGCTCTTTACCGAAATTCATCTGGACGCACTGGATCGCATTTGGAATTTGTTTCGCCTAGTGCATCGTTCCGCGTATGCAAGGAACCTGGTTCCTGCTCCTGATCTTGTGGCTGCGGCCCACGAATTCGGGGATACTCTGGCTTTGTGGGTTATCGGCTCGAAAAGGGCGTGTGTCTTCCATGGAAGGGACGTTGGCCTGGTCTGTGCTTTTCCTTCACTGCTCTTGATATTTGTTTCCTTACAGTGACCAGGGATATTTCACCGAAGTAAATGCGCTTCGACAGGTCCTTTCCCGAAGTGTGAGTCCAGCAAACAAGATACATGGCAAAGAAGCCGAATATGAGATATACGCCCGCGACGCTCGGATCGCGATGGAAGCAGGCAACCCGTACAGCTTTCCTGGTATGGTTTAAATTTTGGCGGGCGACGAGTGTAAAACTGATTCGGCTGTAGAATTACCGACAACAGAGGTTTGGGCGAAGCCCCTTTAACAATAGTGGTATCCGCCTCCGCACACTCTTGGATCTATCCACGTTGCGCATTATACACGGAATTTTCGGGAATATGCCTTACAGAGTTGAAACCCGGTTGCGAAAGAATGTACTATGGAAAACTTTTCGAATTCTTTGTTTTCTCTATCATGATGAATTGTCTCTTTCTCTTCTGATCTTAGACGTTGGATTTTCTGTAATTCCTTTGTCCGCTTAGTCCCTTTCTCCCTTTGATAAGGTAGGACTCACTCATGTGCAACCTACCCCACGTCCATTGTGCTTGGCTCATGGAGCATGTCTGGTGTCAAGTTTGACCCGATTCCCGCTATCATAAGGTACGGGTTCTTAGGGCGCCCTCACTTCAGCCACTTGCAGAGCAGTTCAATATATGTGGAATATGCAGGAGGCGCGGAATGTTCTGCACGAGGTTCAACTCTGAACTCGCTATGTTTCTCGCTCCTCGAGTTCTCTCGTCCCATCCCTCGAGTGTTTCTGGGTTAAATTTTCTGAAAATCAAGGATTGGCTTCCTTGAAAGCTCATGTCTCACTTGAACCCTTCCCAAAATATATGGAATACCGCGTTCCTCCAGTATGGCGGTCACTTTTAACATTCCAAGTCCCTTCCCCGCATTCCGTCCGATCCGAGGAAAACATATTGTGAAATATGATTCTATGTGTTTGCGTAGGATGGAAACTCACCGTAGGTTGCTGCTGAAACATGTGTCGTGCAGGTGGCAAACGCATCATTGGGAAGTCATCCGTGGGACTCAACATATCCGGGAAGGTGCTACGGAGATGCTGGGAAAGTCCATTCTGCAGAGGAAGTTGAAGGAGTCGACGAAGAAGAACTCGACGTGTTCATATTGTGGAGGCAAAGGCAAAGGAAGGAAGGAATGTCACACCCTTCTTTGCACCTGCTGTGACTGAAGCGCGCCCATGGGATTCCAACTTTACCATCAAATTGATGGTAAAGTTGAAACACCGTCGAATTGAATACATCTCCCTGCCCCTCTTCACTGTGAGATCTGCCTCTATTATCAACAACAACATTATAACAACACCTTAGCAGGGCCAAATTTCCTGATATGTTTCCACTAAATAAATCAGGAGTGTCTTTAGATCCACCATTCTCGACCCGGATGCTGTCTATCGTCGAGTAATGGGTGAATATCTGTTTGAGACGACCGGCTTCTTCATCCCCCTTGCTTCACCACTGGGTGGTCGGCAACCATCACGGTCGCCGCCATCGCCATGGTCCAAATGTAGGTTCGGAACAAGCCCGCGAAGGTCCGGTCCCGGCGAGCCGGACACCTTCTTGAAGGGGCTTGTTTCAAAGTCCGTCAAGCCGGAGGGTTGCCGATTCCTTTCTCCTGCCCGCAAACCGTCATCTTTTCCCTAGATTTCTTTTGTACCTTGTATTCATTATATATACCTTGATCTCCCCAATTTTTTCGAAACAAAAAGCGCCCTCAAAATAAAGCTGTTGCCGCGTCAAGATGATCCAGGGTACTTTTTCGTAATCACGCCCTGAGGGTCTACTAGTACCGTTCATTCGTTCATCCTGATTACATTAAATGGCAGACAAGATAATCTTATGCTAATCAGAGGCAATCTGGGAAGTTGAAACGAAAACGAGAGGAGGTTGTCTCAGGCAGTGAAGACCCAAGCAAAGATACGGGGTTACGCCGAAGCACCAGGCCTCGGAGGGGACGTTGAATGCCTTGTAAAATCTAGCTCTAGGTTATATTTGACTGGCAAATAATTTGAAAACCTCCTGGTTTCAGCTCATACTCGTGTATCGTCCAGTAACTTGAAGTTCACTTGAATTTGAGAGGCATCAGTTCGATCTGATGGGATACGTGACTTTCCGTGATGGCACTTGGCGCACCAAGTGAACTTGAGTTCCGTTAAGTTTCTGTTTCTTCAAGTTGCTTTAAGTTCCGCTCAATAAACTTCATCTAAAGTCAAGCCCACGTATAAGCTTGTAACTTCCGGACCTGAAGCGCATTTGGTGGCGGCTTATGGACTGCCTTTCGGAGCTGCGTCGAAAAGTTAATATTAGTACAGAGTCATGCCCTGTTGTATAGTTCACAGGCATATTGAATTATGAAGATACCAATACCAAAATTGTTTATGTGCTGTACTATCAGTTACCATCGTTCCGGAAGTAGACCGAAAATGGCTATTTTATGCATTTTCTGGACCAGCTTAGCCACTGAACAGACCCACTGCCTCGAAAAAATTGTTCAAAGATGTAATCACATCATAAAAGGGTCCATGCCAAATTGTTGGCCTGAAAGCCGCTTATGGCTGTTACAATCTGCGGATATAAAACAGGTGTAACTATTAAAATTGAATGTTTTCATAGCTCACTTCCTTCGCCGAAAGTCATTCCTTATCAAAGACTTTCCAGAGTGTGGCCTTGTTTTGAAGGTTCACTGAATGTAGGACAATGTGCCTATCGAGTTTACAAATGCTGCGGCAAGAGATGCCTCTGGCACGAGGGCGGAAATCAGAAAACGGCACATTAACTAGAACTCGGACAAAGTGACTTCGGCAAAACTTTTGATGCCGCCTGACAGTTGCAAAAATTAGCGTGACTATTTTAGGTCAAAATGGATTGCAATCCGGTCCAGGGCATGGCTTTCTGGTCACTGAATGATTACCTTTCGATAAACCAATTTTATCCTTGATGTCAAATGACAATAATATATCCGCCTCGATAAGATGACCATCTGGTCAGCTCAAATGACCGATCCGGGCCCCCGCGATCCCATTTGGGTCAAACACACGTGAGGTTCCGGCCATCACGCATCAACGATCCGGTCTTCCGTGATATGACTTCCTGTCAGGAACAGACCGCATTCCGGTCAAGCTTTCTTGTAGCTCCCCAGCCCCTGCGCTGATTCATATGACCCTGGTATGAATATTACACAGTTTTCCGATGCGAATCCAGGAAAAATATCAGCGGGACCGTTTACCCAATATCTGGATCAGTACACAGATAAAGGTGATTGGCATTGAGGCTTTCAATCTACCTGGCATCCGTGGGTTATTGTGCACAGGTGATCGTTGTATTATCGTGATTTTGAGCGTTTGTCAAGGCCGTGAGCATATTCTATGCGCAGACGCACAGAATGATGTTAACAGGTCTAATATATATATATATATATTAACCCACTCAGTGACGGTTGGTTTGCATCTACCACTTCACTTGCCTTCTTCTTGGCGCACCTCTCACATCTGTTCCTCCTTCCTCATTCTGGAAGCCTGAAAAAGCAAGGCCTTCTTCTCCCCGCCCCAGTTCCGTCGCCAGTCTCCCTGGATCCTTGCCATCTGAGACGCAGCTCTTGATGTGACATCAATCCGTGTGTGCGTTTGGCGTGGCTCTGGGGAAGTTGTGCGCTGGATGCACTAGAATCTCAGCCAGATATCCATCTCGGTATGTACTCATCCCCACTGAACTAGATGTAGGGGTGCCACTGACACTGCTCTGAGTTGTGATTGGTATATCCCCAATGTCTTCCTCATAATATGGCAATTCACGCCTGCGTAGCATTTGTGCAAATGTTTCCAAATTTGATCTGGAACTGAAAGGTGGTTCAGAAAGATCTTGCACTTTTCTAGGAGCAGGAGCCTTGTCATTGAATCGCACATACACTGCGGTAGTGATCTTGCCTGTGTCAATGTCAAGCAGATCATAAGATTTGCTACCATCATGATATCCGATAAAGACGGTTCGTTGTGCTTTGTTTGCAAAATTTCCCTGCCGTTTCCCTTTAGGGATAAGGGGATATGCTGGGCAACCAAAGAGGTGCATGTGCGACAGATCCATAGGAGGATCAAACAAGCATTCATTAGGAGTGGAGCCTTTCTATGCAGTTGCAGGAGATCGTGCAATTGTATAGGCAGCATGTGCCATAGCTCTGTTCCAGTATTTGCGTGGAAGATGAGATGCTGCAAGACTGGTTGTTGCTCTTGTTGTGAGGGTCTGGTTCATACGTTCTGCTATCCCATTTTGTTCTGGAGTATATGGTGCAGTGGTTTCATGGATGATACCATTTTGGCGGAACTCATCCTCCATTTCTTTGAAGGTGAATTCACCTCCACCATCTGTTCGAAAGAAGCATGTCCGACCTGGGCCAAACTCCCAGTTGGCAATATGGGCACGAAAGTGAGCTTCAACAAACTTTCGCCACCGCTTAAGCTTTCGGAAGACAGTAGATTTCCTGCGAGTGAAAAGAACCCAAGGATGAGACCCATAGTGATCAACAAGTACAATCCAGTAGCGATAGCCTATGCTGTTCCGTTTGTAAAAAAAATCAATTTATATTCCTGTGCTAGGCGCCTCTTATGAGTCGCCGCGGGAGACCTATTTCATATTTGTGAACGGCGTCACATATTTGAGTGGTCCTTCCGCCAGTTGCTATTATAGGTGAATATTCTGATCTTGAGGACTACCCTGTAGAATATCTGAGTCAACGCCAACTATTTGTGAGGTTGATCAGATATATTTGTGTGTCAAACCAACAATATTTGTTGAGTTACAGCGTAATATATATGTGAGATGCAGTACAATATTTGTGAGGGGACCGCCCGCCCGCCGTGGGCGAGGGGCAGGGTAGCGCGCCCACTGCCCGAGCCAGTGTTCGGGTACCTCCGCCCCATGGCGGCGTCGCGTCGGTCACTGGTCAACCGTTCGGGCTTTCGGAGCGAGATCCGGTGTTTGGTTCAGATTGGCTCAGAGTGATCCGCGCTGTCAAACCGTCTCTCCGAACGTCTGCGTCAACGAGGGTCCCCTCCCGAGCTCGCTGTCGAAGAGCACCTTCAGCCCGGGGTTTTGGACGCGTACAACCACTTCGTCGGTGCCCGCTGTCCATTGGACCCAAGATCGTGTCTGCTCTGTCGGCACTGTGCAAGGCTCGGATGGATCAGTCTCGCTGGTATCACAGCGTCAAGCTCGCGCCTTTCTTTTCTTCCGTTTCTGCGGGTAGTCTTGCGTGCGCGACACTGGCTCGACTGCGGGCTGAAAAAAAGAAAAATTTCTGTCTCGCTCATCATCTGTCTTTCTTCCAATGGCGGCCCGTTCCCACAATGTACACGAAAACGAATCATTTACAGTAAAATGTGGGTATTTACATGGTATCTAGACGGTATAGAGAATCAATCTACCTAGCGCGAGTCCAAGAAATGTGTTTGTGTGCGTGTAGGTTCAAGAAAGGAAGCGGGTGATGATGCGGGGAAGAAATGACAGTACGAGAACTGTAAGGTCCAAGAAAGTGTAGCTCGTAAGGTTGAGGATAGTGGTGTTCATACGATACAAAGTTCGGAGCATTGATTGACTCTGTCTAGAAGTCATAGGACTGGTTTGCGGCATAAGGGTTCCCCAAGCTCTTGTCAACCTTGAACTCGGGGGAGAGCGCGGGGTTTACAGGTGCCGGCGGGGGTGTTGCTGGAAGGAAGAGCGGCGGCGTGGAGCGATGGCGGGGGCTTTGCGGGATATCATCGGCAGCCAAGTCGATGAAATTCGGTCCGTCCGAGTCTGCAGGTTGTAAAATTAGTACACACATCGAACAATGTATGTCTGCTAGCTTGGACGCACCCATAATTTCATGTGCCACATCGTCGTTGAGAATCTCAGGCAAGTCGTATGCTCTTGCTTTACCGCTCGCTTCATGGTCAAATCAGTTCAGCCTCGGACAGCGTATTGAAGTAACACACCATTCTTTCGTTTTTTCTTCGGGGGCTCTTCGTCCTCTTCATGGTTGCCGTTGTCCGTCGAGTGGCGCTTCGCGCGGCGGCGGCGTGCTGGTTTGGGGCTGTCGATGGCTTCCTCCGAGTCGGAGTCGTCCTCAGCGTTGTTGGGCGAGTCTATGTAGGGATGAGTGTGGCCCTCAAGAAAAGTAGAACAATGCACGAACTGCTAATACGGAACTGGCGTACAACCGGATCAATCCACTCTTCCAAAATGTTGTGCGGAATTGGCTCGCGAGAAACTGAAAGTAAATGATAAGCCCCTCTTCCTTCACGCTGCACTAGCACTGACGTATCCACACACGATTGTTTCGGAATCCGGTGGTGTTTGATCCTTTATTGTAATCCGCATCGAACCCGGTTGGGAACAACGTCGGCACAACCTGGAGGCGTTTGGAACAAATCACCCCAAGATGATAGGATGGCACGCCATTGGATTGTTGGAGGAGGTAGGTGAAAGATTTGGGAAGCAAGTCGCTGAAGAAGTCGTTAAGCTGCTCATGGGACCATGTGCGATCCAGTTCAATTCCGTTCTCGTCACCAATCACTGCCAGCCCATGCAAGACTGCTATCTGAACTGCCCTCTTGTCTGGGACTTTCTGGTGCTCCTCTGGAAGCTGAAGTACTCCGTCCTGGTCATTTCTTCCAGCTGCCGAAGATATCTGACAAAAACAAAACACGCTCACAACGAAACTGAGACCATAGGGTAGGATGGCAACGGATTGGACCCTGTACAGGTTGGAGGCATCCTTGTCCTTGGCCTACGACAGCAGCAGTCAGGAGCAATATAGTTAATCTTCCTTACCTTGCTCTTTCCCTTCTTGTCCTTGGTCGGCCGCATACCGCTATTTGCTTCTTGGTTCGCCTGGGAACGCCGAGAGTTACTGGAACCCGCCACTGCCAGCTGTGGACGGGACTTCTTGATTTTTTCAAGTGTCGACGACGAGGATGAGCTGCCTCTGGAGTTCTTGAGCATACCAGTGAGAATATTATGAACATTCTTGGCTGGCTGACCACCCGATGGTCGGCTCAGATGATGTTTTCGTTTATGGAGGCAAGTCGAACAAAGCCCGCTTGTTCCAAGCTCGCTGTACTCGAGGCAGTCGCACTCATCACCGGTGTCTGAGTCGTGCGCATGGCACTCGCCTGGCTCGGGAAGTGGCTCAGAACGCGAAGACGAAGCCATGGAAAGCAAGTGGAGTGGGTGAAAGAGGAAGATTTTTTTTTTTGTCGGCAAGTATGGATACTTTGTAACGGTTTCTACCTGATAGCCTTGTGTCGGTGTTGTCGGCGTCGTGAGGCACCCAAAAAAATTGATATCCGATTCAGATTTCATTCGCATAGCTAATCTGCTCTAATATAGCCAAGGCACGCCCCCACATCTCTGCACGAGGGCGCCAGATATCATCTGGAAGCGCAATTCTCAGCTGCTTGCTGCCGCGACGACCCGACTTCAAGATCTCAAATGCCGGATACCCCTCTTCATCCCACTCCTCTGGCAGCAGCCCGTACCCAGGCGGAACAATGTCTTCCCGAATGGCTGTCTCGAGAGCATCGTAGAAAAGTCCCATCGTGTCGTCGTCATTAAATGGATTTGCATGTTTTGGAACGGATACGGCTTCATGATGAAAGTTTTCAGCGTGCGCCTCTTCAATTTGTGCTTCGATGTCGTCCTCGGACTCGGATTCGTTACTGGAATCACTCGATGGGGCCGGAATGTCTTCATCATTGAGCTGGCCGGCGCCTGTTTGCCCCTGGGCTCGACTACGCTCGGGCCCGTGGATACCATAATAGCGGCAGATAACGGTGGGGTCAATGCCCCTCGCAGTCATCGACATAAACACCGTGTTGAAGTTGGCCCATCAGACACATGTCCTGGACGTGTACTTGTGAGTCCCAGTAAAGTAGAAAATGAAAGAAAAACTGTTACCTCTGGGCTCTGGTCGTGGCCTTCTCCAGAAATGGGATGGCAGTTCCATTCTGCAACAAAATTTGTGCAGTCATCGTTAATTAAATCTAGAAACAAGAAATGAAGGAGCCAGAGGTGGTGGGGATTGCGTCTATCCAAGCCATGAAGAGCCTCGAGCCGATAGAAGAAGGCCCTCCATCGACGGGCGAACTGGGACCCAACTTCAACCCAGAGCCGTTCGATACGGGTGTTGTGAGTAGACCTGCGTGATTTCAATTAAAAAGATGTTGCTTTAGGATCGAAAGAACAACGAACGAGCCCCAGATGAATGATGCGCGACCTAAACCGCGGTGTAAAATCATATAAACTGAAACCTTCTTATTTTCGGCCCCGCGATCGCCGCGAACACGGGACGGAAGCCCGTACTTGCCAACCGCCTCAAGAAAAACTTCGAGCACTGTGCTAGCTCTGTTATTTGTGCTCGCTCGCATCCCAGTTATCTGTCCATACGAGTTAGCTCAGATGTAATATAGATTGAAAATAGAGTTCTACCGTTCGCGAGTAGCCGTCAATGAAACCGTGAATAACAATCCCCCAAAGAATGAGTTTATGGTGACCATCCAGATGCCAGAGAGCATGGGGTCGCAACACCTGGTAACGTTTGCGCTTGATTACCCTGCGCTGACGCAGGATGCGGCCCGAGTCCGTCAACCCGACGAACTGAAGAATAAACCCTCCGCTTTTGAACACGAAGGCCGAGCCGGCGAAGGAAACCGATGAGATATCGGACACCTGAATCGGGCTTGGCATTGCGAAAAGATTTTACAAGTGCGTCAAGGTTGGATTTCGATAGGCGCGTAAATGTTTCGTACACGCCGTGGTCCTTCATATGATTGATTAGAGTGGGACGGCTGACTTTCATCACCCGGGCGAGTGCTGTGACTGAGATCCGGCGATGGGATGCCATGGACTCCGCTACCAACTCGATGTTAAGTTGTTTGCGTGGGCGGCCTCGTTTGCCTGTCTTGATCACGGTCACTGGCTCAACGAAGGCCACATTGGTATCCTCTCTGCCTCAATAAAATTGAGAAGACTGGGAAAAATCCACCATGTGGACCGCACCTCTCCATTGCGCTGTCCTGCGCTTGGCACAAGTCCACAATAAGCGCTCCCACAACTTCCGTGCAAGAGTGCACCCAAGGAAGGGGGATATGTTCCTCAGCAGCGTGGTTCTCGAAAGCCTGAAGGATCGCGACAAGTTCTCGGGTCGCATTGTCGGTGTGGAATTGAAGCTGCTTGAGATCGGCATCTTGACGAAGGACGCTGGATGCGTGTCGAAACGTGTTAAGCATGGATTGGTATGCATCGTAAACGTTCGGGGACCATGGCAGATTCCCTGGACGCTGGGGAAGCGGAGGGAGATGGTACGACATGAGGGTTGCTTGATACAAAGTGTGCGGTACAATACCCGGTTGCAAGCCCCAAACAATATTTGACGCCTGGGTAATGCCTGGTAACTCGGGAACTTCAAAATTTTCTTTCACTGAAACCACCCACTCGAAACAATGAACACTGCGAACGATGGCGGGAATGCCAACAAAGTCGCTCAACACGAGGATCCTGTCAAAAATGTAGGCCAGTTTGTGCAACACATTGCGTACTGGTACAAAGACGGCTCGGTCGTGGTCAGAGTATGGGTTCTTGCTCCTGTGGGGTCTATGGCACTGATTGGTCTTCAGGTCGACAATTCAACTATCTTCAAAATCCATCTTAGTCTCTTCACAAGACTTTCTGACGTCTTGCACACCATCTTGTCTATTCCCGATGGCAAGGCCCCCCGACGACCCGACTCGCGAAGGAACCTCGCTTTACCCATTGTTTTTGCCGGGTACAAACGTTGCGGAATTCACCGACTTTCTGTTCTGGCTATACCGAACGTGAGTAGTTTTGCAGATTGTGTCCGACATTTGATCCATGCTGAATTATCAACGCAGCGAGTGGGAACCGCTCGGCAGCGACAGTGATAAGGAAAGGATCTGCACCCACCTCCTCAAGCTCTCGCACATGTGGGAGATCACTGCGGCGAGGTCGTATGCTATCAGCGTCTTGGAGCAGTTGAATCTCGCTGCATCCCGTCGGCTTCAGCTTGCCGGCATGTTCACAATCGAGGATTGGGTTAAACCTGCCGTCGCCGATATCCTCGACACCAAGTTCTGTCTTCTCACAGATGTCGATGTTGGCGCGATGGGGTTAAAGGTTTATTCCATTCTGACAAAGGCAAAGGAGAAGCTGGAGGAGGAGACCCGCCGTACTGCGTTTGTTCCGCCACAGATGGCAGCTGACCCATCCTGGGAGTGCGAGACGCACGGGTCTTGCTTGGCTGTCTGGCCAAAGTTATGGTTCGACCAGATTGGCAGGGAGTTGCTGCATGCGAACAAGCCGATGAAGCTAAAGGAGATTCGAGAGAAGGTGAAGAAGGACAACATGTTCAGACACCCACAGCTATCGGAACCGTGCAGACTTGACATGGTTTCCGAAGTCGCCCGCATTGAGTTCGCGGATCAAGGTATCATTGCTGGGTGCACCGATGCGATCGTCAGGTATTACAAGAGTCTGTAGATGTTCTGTGTCGTAGTTCAAAGTCTTGCAGTAGAAATAGAGAGATAGCTTGGGAGCAATTTGAATTTGTTGTCTTGCATTCTCGAATCGTGCAGAATTTCAGTTAAAAAAAAGTGGCATGTTCATCATCACTTGTCTACATGCTCCCAACACTGTATTAGCACGCACTAATTCACAGAGCTATTCCGTAGTAAGCCGCTTGCCCATCCCACTGAACGACGTTGATCGCCTGGTGACATCTGTGTACAATTCCCGGGCCTCCTTCCCCCATCCAGGATTTGTTTGCAGGATCACGAAGCCCTCGAGAACATGGCTGAAGGGAATAAACTCCGTCGCAAGTTCCGCCCGTTCGGTCGTCGCCAGCCGCACTGGCGTCTGATGCGTCTAGAACCCTGAGATCGTTCGCGGCTTCCCAGCCTGTCCCACCACGTCGAGCGCCTGGTAAAGTCTCAGTATGATTGCATAACGAAGGCGCCAACATAGTCTGCTTACCTGTCCGATGTGTACGGTGACCGGGCTGCTGTTCAGCTCCTCGTTGACAGCGATCAAAAAGCGGGGGTACATAGCGGTGACGAAGAAGAACAACTCTGACTACTGGAAAGTATTTACCAGGTGTTGGAACTGTCGTAGTGACATCTCAGCTCCGACATCCTTGCCCATGGCAATCAGAGCGACGACGAGGACTGAAAAAGGCTGGAAGGTATCGTCGGGCTTGGCGGGCGGCGGCTTAGCCGGCCTCGGTGCGCACACCGCTGTTCAGAATGCCGGTGGCGAGGAGCGCGCCGGCTTTGATGTACTCCTCCGACGAGTACATGTACTTGTCGACGTGGCTCAGCCCGAGGTCGGCGTCCCAAAGCAGACTGAGGCCGAGCGATGCAGTAGCACTCATCATGCCTAGAAATAAACCTTAATATATGACGGAAAGGTCTGAAGGGGCGGCTAACCATATTCTTTGTTCTTGTACACCCAGCTGCTACCCACTTCAGCTTCGACCATGAGCTTGTCGTTACCGAACCCAGCGTTAACAAACGCGTTCACAAAGGTCCCTGCAAGATTCCCGCACGCAGAGTCGACGTTTGCCAGAGCGTTCGGTCCTGTGCAGTGGTGAGTCGTAGACTCAAAAGAAAGGTACAGCACATACGTGTATTTTCAAGTTATGTCTTGTACACGTCCTCGAGGCTCTTGGGGTCCGTGACGCCGAGCTCCTTGCCAAAGTCGCGGAAATGAACGCTCATACGGGTGTTGCTGAGGCATTCCTGCAGGTCCTCGGGGAACTCATCCTCGATGTCGATTTCTTCGTCGGGGTTGTCAGAGGGGGCCTGCAGCCACTCAATGGGTGTCTGAGCGCGCGCAAGGAGGAATGCTAATTGCCGTTTCATTAGTATGTGAGATCGTCAGCTCTGTGTGGTAAATTCCGCGTCTAACGTACGGGTTTCCGGGTACTGCCGCCTTTCAGAACATCGGTCGGAACGCATCCGCGAGAACCTCGAGTTCATAGTCGGGTATATGTCCCCGAACGGGATGCGCTGGGTGTTGCGTATCCTGGGAAAGTGTGTGGTTCTGGAGTGTCCGAGAGAGAAACTTGGCAGCGTGAGGCAGGCGCCAAGACACAAATCTATCTGGCCGTTAGAGTTGATAATACCCAAGCGCCGAGGTAAATACCATGTTGGCGGACGTATTCATGCCCCCAAGGGGTCAGTGAGTGGGGATCCCGCTGGTCGGAGAGACGCGGACAAAAGACGGTAACGGAGAGTTCCACGGGGTTGGGTGTCAGAGTAGGTCATAGCGAGGACCGAGAGAATGTACACGAAAAGCGACTGTGAGTGCGACGCACGTTACAAAGACTAATGGAAACGAAACGAAAGCGACCAATCTTGTCCTCGGATGTAGGCCATGTCTCGTAGAGAGTCTGGAGATCGGGATACAGCGGCCGGCGGAATTTCAGAAGTTCCGGAACCAAGGTCATGGACAAAGTCGATGTTCTTATCAGGGTACGAAGGGTCTTGAGAGCTGGTCGATACAGCGCCTGTGCTGTTAACTGGATGAGCTCTGTAGCAAAGACATCATCGCTTAGCTGACTGCGTCGGAAGACCCGGCCCGGACAATCTGAACCAAACACCGGATCTCGCTCCGAAAGCCCGACCGGTTGACCAGTGACCGACGCGACGCCGCCATGGGGCGGAGGTACCCGAACACTGGCTCGGGCAGTGGGCGCGCTACCCTGCTCCTCGCCCACGGCGGGCGGGCGGTCCCCTCACAAATATGGTACTGCATCTCACATATATATTACGCTGTAACTCACAAATATTGTTGGTTTGACACACAAATATATCTGATCAACCTCACAAATAGTTGGCGTTGACTCACATATTCTACAGGGTAGTCCTCAAGATTAGAATATTCACCTATAATAGCAACTGGCGGAAGGACCACTCAAATATGTGACGCCGTTCACAAATATGAAATAGGTCTCCCGCGGCGACTCATAAGAGGCGCCCAGCACAGGAATATAAATTGATTTTTTTTACAAACGGAACAGCATAATAGCCACCCTCACTGGTAGGGTTGACTGGACCCCCAACATCAGATGAAACAATGTCAAGTGGGCCACGAGCAATGGTCTGGCTGCGATGGAATGGCTGTTTCTTCATCTTTCCAAGAACACAAGGTTCACAGAAGTCAGGGATACCAGTGAGCGAAGTGACTCCAGCTAGGCAACCATGTCACACCATGTCTCGAATGCTCTCAAAATTTGTGTGTCCAAGTTTGCGATGGACATCATTGATATCCACGGCAAAATGGGCCTTCTCATCAGTTCCTAGTGGTTTGCATGACACTCGATAAAGGCCATGCTCATGAGAAGCTTCCAAGGCCACAGTTTGAGTTCGTTCATATCGCACAGTACAGCGATCACCAACAAAATAAGATGAAAGTTTCTTGGAAGCAAGCTGGTGAACAGAGATAAGAGTGACCTTGAAGTCTGGGACAAGAAGAGCATTATGGATGGCAAGATCAACCTGACCATGTTTAGTTTTGCATGACAGGCGCATGGTACCAATTGCAATAGCATCACATCAAGAATTGTCTCCTAGACGAACATGCCGTGGAGGGTCAAGATACCGCAAAGACTGTGTTTCAAAGTAGCGTGGATCCCAGGTCATTGTGCATGAGGCACCTGAGTCAATTAGCACAATTAATATAGAGCGACGACCAGTTGAAGATTCACGAGCAACATAAGCGGAAATCTTCTTGTAGAATTCAGAAGAAACAGAAGCTACATGTGCTGATTCATCAGGCGGATCACCTGTTTGCGATAAATTTTCACGATAGCATCCACCTCGAGGAACAGGTTGTTTGTCTCGGACGTGTGTTCATGGTGTTGCAGACCGCATAGTCCACGAGATAGCATAGTTGATGTAGGAAGGCTTGCCTCCAGGTACGTCCGGAATTTCTATTTCTGTAGTGAATCGGTGCAGCCTAAATATCTAAGGACATAGAATTGTCCTGTGAAGGTTTAAGTCAGTGATTTATTTGAGTGGGCACTGAGCGACAAAACCGACGAATTTGAGAGATCTGCACCGCTTTAATGGCCGCCTGATCTCTCGGAGGAGGAGGAAGAGCGGTCTGGGGTCTCTGTGAAATAAAATGCACTGCGTTCCGAGGGTCCGTAGACCAAGGGTTGGTCTACCCCCGTAGGTGGACATAGACAGACTTCGAGCTAGACCCACCTTGTCTACATGTGTCGACACCCCTCGCTGGCGGGTCGTGTTCCTCAGCCTTGTTTGCGGAATCTGTGTTGAGCTGTGTCGATTGAAATGTTGCGGCTGATGCTTGACAGTTGATCATGTGATCTCTGATTGGCATTACCATCAGCGGACCGCTGTCTCCGCTTAAGTAACCTCGCCAAGCCTCGTGTCGCGGTCATCGAGTGGTCATCGCAAGGTCATCGTTTGCCCTTTGTTCGCCGCTCTCCACTGCATTGAAACAAGACATTGCTGCTCTGGACGAAGGCAATGGGTGTATGTAACGGTCGATTTCTTAAATCCTTGCCAACACATTTTATTCATCATGTTACAACTCTTTTCAGGTATTTTGCTCGTCTTTTATACTTTTTCAAAGTTGGGGCCTCGCGCAACATCAAGCGAGATTGTATATGCAAATTGAGGTCTCCGTAACATCGACAAGGTATATACTGGGGCCCCATCCATGTGAATGACTCACCGCTCATGCCTCCCTGCCGCAAAAAACCCTGAAGCTCAAGCAGACCATAATCCATCCACAAATTGTCCGATTGTTTTCTGATTCAAGCAAAATATTTCTCTGATGTCCTCAAAGCACTGCAGATGAAGGATCTCCAACTGCTGCGGGATATAGATATGCGGTGGTCTTCAACACTCATAATGATGGACCGCGCTATCCTTCTTCGCGAGGTAACCCACCCACCTCACCCTACTCCCCTGTTTATCATTTCGATAAGCTATCAATAAGTTTCTCTCCGACACCGAGTTTCAAGATCTCAAAAATACAAACTGAACAACAAGGAGTGGGAGGCCTTGGAGGGCGTTCAAACGGATATTGGCTGTATGTTTACCTCTTGATTTCATGCATTAATACATTATTCAGAGCGGGAATATGGGTACTGCACGCCTTTCAAAAAAGGCTTTCAGCAGAAAAGACACCCACCCTCGGAGACGCGCTTCCTGCGTTCGAGGCGATGATCTCGCAGTGGGAAAAACAACAAGTTCAACATCCGGAGACTGCGCACATTGTACAGCAAGGAATCGACAAGTTGGAATCCTATCGGGAGCGGGTCGAAGATGTGCCGGCATATATCTTGTCTATGCGTGAGTTCAAGCACCTTATTTCTGGGCCGTTACTGACTCGATTCCAGTTATTAACCCAGCCGTCAAGCTAAGCTGGTTCGAAAAATTCCGGCCCGAACGAGTTCGAGGGGTCAAGGACCTTTTCTTACGCGAGGTATGCCTACCCCATGAATCTTTCCCACAGAAATCTCATAACTCACTCGCATCCAAGCTTGAAGGCTACCGCACCGACCCCAGCAATACCCCGCTCAATCTTCACGGGCCAATTGGGCTGACGAAATCCTTGGCATGGATACGCCGGGCTGCCCGACGTGTCGCCAGAGTTTGGAAGACAAGGCCCGTGCACATTTCTTGGAACCCCCGTACAGCTTCGAGTCTGTACGCTATTGACAGGTTTACTTCTTTTCTTCATCCAGTTGAACCTGACTCGTACTCATACTGCACAGGAGAATCAGCTACGGCACCCAACTATATTCGTGCTCGCCGTCGACATCTTGCCCATCCAAGGGCCAACCATCCCATGTGAGCGTGTCTTCTCTTCCAGTGCCAAGACCGAAGATGTCGGGCGCAATCGTACCGCGCCTGATCTGATGGAAGCCTTCCAAATGCTCAAGTTTTCTGTCAAAAAAGGCCGCAGGCTGAAATTTGCGGCGGGTACATCAAGAGACGAGGAGATTGCCTTGATGGAGGCTGAGACAGAGGAGCGGGGTTTGAGTCGCAACCAATATGCTAGCGGCGACCTCGGACTGCCGCTTGGATTGTGGCTTTTCACCTGTCAAGCCCACGTCGATGTGAAGCGAGTGCTTTGCCGATTTGGCTACAGCGTTAGCGAGAGCACGGCTCGCAATGCGCTGAATTCGTTGACCAACGTAGATCTCAGTGTGTTGCAAGAACAGGTACGGGACGCTACGGCGCGGGGTGAGGTGGAATTCGGCAAGATTTCGGATAATGTGCGGAGGTATGAGCGTGTTTTGGAGCATGGCGCGGATGTCAAGGGTATTGGTATGTCCCCCCAGCCAGTTTCCAACTCGCCTCCATTCACATCTTGACAATAGGCCAAAGCAACCGAACTGCCCTGCATATGGCTTCATTGAATGGCTTCATCGAGCTTGTGAAGTTCCTCGTTGGGTGCCGTGCGGATGTCAATGCCACCGGTATGTCCTAATCCACCCCAACTTTCAAGTTGGCTTCATTCTCAATTGAAATGTAGATGATTGGAAGAACATCGCACTTCATGACTCGTCGGATCAGGGCCACACGGACATTGTGAAATTCCTCGTGGAGCATGGCACGGATGTCAAGGCTATCGGTATGTCCCCCCAGCCAGTTTCCAACTCACCTCCATTCACATCTTGACAATAGGCCAAAACGACCGAACTGCCCTGCATATGGCTTCAAAGAATGGCTCCATCGAGCTTGTGAAGTTCCTCGTTGGGTGCGGCGTGGATGTCAATGTCATCGGTATGTCCGCACCCCAACCTTCAAGTTGGCTTCATTCTTAATTGGAATGTAGATGATCGGAAGGATACCGCACTTCATAACGCATCGGCTATGGGCCACACGGACATTTTGAAATTCCTCGTGGAGCATGGCGCGGATGTCGAGGCTATTGGTATGTCCCCCCAGCGAGTTTCCAACTCACCTCCATTGACACTTCAACCATAGGCCAAAACACCCTAACTGCCCTGCATATGGCTGCAATCAATGGCTTCATTGAGGCCACCGGTATGTCCTAATCCACCCCAACTTTCAAGTTGGCTTCATTCTTAATTGAAATGTAGATGATTGGAAGAAACACCGCACTTCATGAATCGTCGGCTCAGGGCCACACGGACATTGTGAAATTCCTCGTGGAGCATGGTGCGGATGTCAAGGGTATTGGTATTTCCCCTCAGCCAATTTCCAACTCGCCTCCATTCACATCTTGACAATAGGCCAAAGCAACCGAACTGCCCTGCATATGGCTTCATCGATTGGCTCCATCGAGCTTGTGAAGTTCCTCGTTGGGTGCGGCGTGGATGTCAATGTCATCGGTATGTCCGCACCCCAACCTTCAAGTTGGCTTCATTCTTAATTGGAATGTAGATGATCGGAAGGACACCGCACTTCATAACGCATCGGCTATAGGCCACACAGACATTGTGAAATTCCTCGTGGAGCATGGTGCGGATGTCGAGGCTATTGGTATGTCCCCCCAGCCAGTTTCCAACTCGCCTCCATTCACATCTTGACAATGGGCCAAAACAACCGAACTGCCCTGCATATGGCTTCAAAGAATGGCTCCATCGAGGTTACGAGTACTTATGTAATTGTTCTCTAATATTTGTACACTGTCATTTTGCCGATCTTTTTTTTCACGGTCGCGTTTGAACGTGTAACACTCAATAGTGGCTGTGCTTAAAGTTCATTAGGATTGCGTGGCGGTGCGTAACTTTCATTAGGTTTCGATTCAATCATCACAACAAATTCTAACGTCTACGGAACTTAGTTTTTCGGTCTTTACCCCAGGCATGACGTCTTCTTCTACTTATAAATATACCTACTCTCCCCTTTTTCTACTGCAACACGAAACCATATATTATGTCTCTCCAGTAAGTAGTCCCAGTGGTTCGCGAGTACCGCTGCTCTGCTCCCACCAGCTTCTCCCCGCCGACCCAATGTGGGTCTATACATCGGCCCACTTCTACGTTACCCCGATATTTCTATGACATGCCATCAATTCTCAGGCTGCATATCCCTCCGTTTCCCCTGTTGTTTCATATGTCATACACCCCACCTGGTCCCCATCACCGCTCGTCCACTCGACAATCTGCTCCCAGTCCCACTATTTTTAAATGTTCCCTCTTGTTTTATCTGGCCAATGTCAATGCAGCTTCACTCCTCCACATGAAATCGATTCACGCGACCCGCGAGTGTCGGGCCGGTGAGGGTGGGAATTTATTACGTCATCCACTTAATTTTCCGTGGCTTACTAAGCCTGCGATTCCAGTCCGAAAACTTGGTGCATGCACTTTAAGGTTGTGTGACTTTTGTCAGAGTCGATGTATTTCGATTGAATGGAGTCCCAAATCCCTCCCCTTTTTGTGCTAGAAGCTAAACAGTCTGTGGATTATGTAATATATGAAACTCGGAAAAGTCATACTACCTAAGTCAGTGACCGCCCTAAGGCCTTAAATGAGAGGCTTCTGGTGGGCTAAGGCCTTAGGCTCATTTAAGGCCTCGGACCTTAGGCCTTAGACTAGGCCTTAGGTCCAAAAAAGAAAATATTTTCCAGGACTTAAAAAGTGATGATCCGGATGATCACGAAGTGCCAGCGCCTTGCTCTTGCCTCGCAATGTAAATGGAACATAAAAACGAAGCCCGTCCAGTGGCCATTACAGGAGGGAATTCTCGAATTGCTGCAAAGGTCAGCTGTCTGAGCTCTTCTGGGCTTTGATTTAACAACATCATAGGTCGCCGACATTGCCAAAAGGCTTGGCCATACCAAGTCCACGGCCACCAGATTTGTATCTTCCTATAAGAACACCAAATCAGTGCAAGAATACATGTTGCGAAATACAGCACTAGACAGTGATGATGCTGAAATGCCGGCGCTGATTGAGATCAAGCAGGTCTGCATTGAAACCGCTCTGGCAGAGTTGGTCGCAACACGGCCGGATGGTTGCATCTCAGCTTCTCAATGTTGCCATAGAAGGTATTCTTCCTACCAACGAATCATCTCGAGGCGTTCAACGGGATTTTGAAAAACGAATATCTCCCGCAATGGCAGCGATCTGGAACTCGACTTCGTGTCGATTTCCTCATACTCATTCTCATCACCAAAATCCTCCCCGAAAATTTCGCACTGCGGCGTACTCTCTGTGATTATAAACAGTGGCTACGTATATGATTTTCCAACGGCGGTTTGTCGGATCTGGTCCAATTGCGAAAGTCTTCACGTGATAAACCAAAACCATCGTCCCTCGGGGAAGGCAACCTATGCTGGTGGCCATCTGATTTGAACCGCCAGACCGAGGCAGAAGACATCGTCCGGCTGGGCCGAATTTATGATTTCCAGCAGAAGGTTAATCTTCACCAGTACAAAGCGATTTGCGTGGCTTCACGGGGCTCGTTGAAGGACCCCCAGCATCCTCGTTATTTCGTTTATATTCATCGCGATGGATATGCTGCATGCACCTGCCCCGATTTTACTTCTCGTGGAGCAGTCTGCAAGCACCTGCGTGCACTGCGTCTAGTGTTGGAAAATTGGGTTGCACGACGCCTTATTGGGCCTTTTTATTATCCACCAACCTCCGAGGCAGCCCGCAATGTCCGGTCTTTTGCAACTGTGGGGCCGCCTGGTGCACATGCATGAATGACCTATTGTCGGTTTGATCATGGTGATCAGGAATTAAGGGGTGCAGGGCTGATAGCATCACAGTCACGGGCACTGCGGGCCCGTTTCCTACATATAAGAACTGTCCAGGAAAGTGTATTAATACACTTTCACTTTGAAATCTACGGGTATGTACCATTGTCTCGCCTAAAATCGATCACTGCCTGAGACCGGCCCAAGCTGGCCCCAGGTTATACAACAGAAATCAACATGATAAAACTAGTACTGATGCTTGCTGTGGTCGCGACGACTTTTATAACAGCGAGTTCACGACCGACAAAGGAGAACGGTTTGGACAGTGCGCCCGAAGTTTTCCTTATAAGCGAGTCATGCTCATCCAATATTCACAGTGCTGGATATTAAGATATCGTTCAATAGGACATCATTCGAACTCGAAGTTTCCGAGAATGATGAATTTGGGTGGTCAGGCCGCGGATGGGTCTGGGACACTTCAAAATACATCTTCCGTCGGAGGTGAAAATCCCAGAAGATCGACTTCTTCAATGACGGCGGGCATGACAGCGCCATCGTTCAGCTCCATGTCTTCTCAATTGGCAACGGCGTCCAGCCCCGGACTTTCCTCACTTCCGAACGCGTCAGCCAACGGGTCCCGGATCTCTTCCCAAATCACTGGAAGCAGCATGATGAGTGGGAGCAGCTCCAGTGGAGTGGCAGGACCACAAAGCTCGCAATCCAGCAGCCTTTCCCAGTCGATTCCCGTGACGAACGTCCCAGGAGCTCCTTCCATCCCTTCCCTGATGAGTGGGAGGAGTTCCTTCACCTCTGAGTCGGGCGTGGCCTCCAACAGCGGGTTTTTGTCACCAACAGCCGCATCAGTGCCGGCAGGCTCTTCTGTCAAAAGTGGAAGCAGTGCCAATGGACGAAGTGTGTCGTTCGGTGGCGTCTCTGAATCAGAGACGACACCTACGCGATCTTCATCGACGTCAGCCACGCTGTCTCCGGTTTCTTCTCTGGAGACGGCATCTAGCCCCGGATCTAATTCAACAACCGTGTCTTCCATAACCACGTCAGCCACGCAGTCAGCAACAACCGTGTCAGCGTCTCCGTTTTCTTCTGTCAATGGGGAAAGCAGTGCCAGTGGAGAAAGTGCGTCGTTGAAAAGTGCCCTCTGAATCGGAGACTACGCGCACCATGGGATCTTCAGCACCCAGCACCGTGTCAGCCATCCAGTCCTCAGTTTCTTCCCTGATGAGTGGAGGATTTCCGGCATCCATATCTGTGCCACAGCTCGGTAAGTCTAGCAGCACTATGGTAGCTCAGCCGGCACCATCAATATGTCCACCTTGTAACTGCCCAAGTAGCACAGCCTAAGCGCTAATGGTACCTAGCTAATCAAAAAGGGAGATCTTGTTGAAATTAACCGTTCTTTAATGGGATGCTCGTTAAGCTGTGCAAATTCCAGCTCGGTAAGTCTAGCAGCACTATGGTAGCTCAGCCGGCACCATCAATATGTCCACCTTGTAACTGCCCAAGTAGCACAGCCTAAGCGCTAATGGTACCTAGCTAATCAAAAAGGGAGATCTTGTTGAAATTAACCGTTCTTTAATGGGATGCTCGTTAAGCTGTGCAAATTCCCCATGTAGGTTTATTTCCATCGTGCATCCTCTCCTCTATGGCATGCTGCCTTCCTCCATTTGAACTGCTTCCGACAATTTCCGTACCAAGTCAAAGCCCGGATGCAGCAAGTGCACTTTTTCAGGGACGCAGTGGCCATTTCCAAGGTCGAAGGTAAATCCTCAGGTGCAGGGATGATCACCGAGGTCAAAGGCGAAGCTCGACGCCGTACCCTTTTCTCCTACATCGTGCAACAAACACGCATGGTGGCGATTGGCCCGCTTGAATATTGTGGGAATGCCCACCAGGTGCATATTGGCAGCTCAACTGTGTGAGTTATTAAATTTGTCTGGTGTGAGCGGCCTCCTAACTGCGTGTATGTAACAGAGTTGCACCTTGTTTTGGCGACCCAACTCTCCCTGAGTACTTTGCAATCCGGGACTTGAAGACGCGTATACTTGCGCCAGTTGTTCCAGGATCTCGTCGTCCAGCACTATCTGCAACTGAGGCAGCGGAACTTGATACCCAATTGGGCGAGTATTCCAAGGCTGTATTGCGAAAGCGCGCCCGTGATGGTGAGGGTGACGAGAATCAGCCTCTGGGTGATGTATCCACAAAGCTCAAGAGAACCGGGCTGAGTGCGGATAAGCGGCTGGCATTGATGACCGTAAACTAGAGTTGTATTTCATGAGACTTGTGCAACCACAAATAAATTCAGTGTGGGTTTAAGTTGGGTTCGTGACTCTTGGGTATCAATGTTATGGTCTGAGAAGGTGTTGGGGTATCCAATACGGTCTTCCACTCGCTCAGAATATCTCAGCTGGTGGATCCCATGCCCATTCAAATTTATTTTTGACTGCCATCAGCACTGCAAACAGGCGTAAATTGAGTGTAGGCTCGGGATGGGTTCGTGAGTCCTGGGTATCAACATTATGGCTTGAACAGATGCTGGGGAATCCTATACAGACTTCTGCTGGCTCAGAATATCTTAGCTGGTGGATCCCTTGCACATACGAATTTATTTCTGATCGCCATCAGCACTGCAAACAGGCGTAAATTGAGTGTACGCTCGGGATGGGTTTGTGAGTCCTGGGTATCAATATCATGGCTTGAAGAGATCCTTGGGCATCTAATATAGCCTTTTACCGGCTCAGAATATCTTAGCTGATGGATCCCTTGCACATAGGAATATTTCTTTCTGCCAACAGCACCACCTTTGTCCTCTGGTTGTAGAGAATACCACGAATACCAGATATCGCGAATATTCGCGAGTATACATTCGCGAATAACAAATACTCATATTCGCGAATGGCTGTGGCTGTGCTATTCGCGCGAATGCGAATATCAGTTTTCAGGCAAGTTGATATTCGCGAATATTTGCAGCTGTAATACACAGCCAAAGTTTCAATCAAGCATGGTAAATTTGGGTCTGTTTTAACACATCTCCTCTCTGGAACCAGAACATAATTCATTTACACCAACTAGATCTGTAATTCATATGCAAACCAACCACTTTAAAGGCATCTTTACTTTAACAACTGCTTGACAGGTTGAACACGGCAAGTGTGATGGTCAATCAAATGGTTGAACATGCAAGACAAGGGCTTGTATGAGTCTTCAACAATGTTTAAACTCACAAGATAACAAAAAAGTGTCCCCAGCAACTCATTGGTGGCTACAAAACCCCCAAATTCTCAATGTATTCACTGAATATTCATATTCATGAATATTCGCGAATATTGCTGACTAAGCAACGAATATTTGCCATCAATATTCGTACGAATGCGAATATCAATTTCTAGGTTTCGGCGAATATTCATATTCGCGAATATATATTCGTGGTATTCTCTATCTGGTTGAGTGGTCAAATGGGAAGATGTGCATCTCTCGAAAACGCAACTAAACGTGAGTGTACCCTAGATATCATATGGAACTCATCAATATATTAGAATAAAAATTCGCAGATCTGAAACCCCTTTGATTGCGCCAAGGAGCTACATGACCCGTGTGAGGAATTGCAATGATTGGTGATGCCATCACTTAGAGCTTGCCCGCTTCCACCATGGCGGCGGTAGACAAAGCCTGGAAAAGAAGTACTGCCCCCTCATCCTGCCTGCACCCCAAAAAGATATCAACCAGAATTCGACTACCGCACTGCCGCTTTTGAAGGTCTCGGACTTGGCCGTATTCAGTATGGACAGTGAATTCGAGTTTGGTGCTCGAATCCTGGTTGGCTTGAAGGGTAGGACTGCCCTGTATACACGCTGATACCATGCTAAAACTGGAAATATTAGATCATGTATTCGATGTGACCTCCTTGAAAGATTCCATCCGACCCAAAGGACATTTTAGCATCTATGCTTTCAAAGACATCTCGTGTGCTTTGACAAAGAATAGTATTTTGGAAGAGGACGTGCAGGTCGTTGGGTACTCAGATCTCTCGGCTCGAGAACTGACAGTGCTTAACGATTGGGTTTCCCTTTTCCGGTGCGTTTTAAATTTCCACCCGCCTCGGTCAATTATGCCTGACTTATTCGCACAGACACCGTTTCAAAATTGTGGGCAATCTGATTGTATAGAGCTGTACAAGTGGCTACGCAATCTCGCCCTGTTGAATCCCACGTGCGCAGGATCTTTTTATAGAAACTGACCGAGTCTCGCATTTTTACAAATGCCGCATCCTTCAATTCGTATTGTGTCTTAAAAAAGCAGGCCGTTTGAACAAGTCCTGAGCTTGCTAGATGACATTCAACCCCAAAAACAGCCTAAAATCCAAGTTCATCTATTATACAATGTTTATTTCTATCACTAATCCCGAATGAATTAGCCTAGCAAATCTAGCCTATTTTTAAGCAAATCTGTTGAGAATTGGCCGAGCTATGGGTAATTCTTTGAAAATGTCCCAAACAGGATTTTTTCTTGGCCGCGCCTTCGGTACTGTTATTAGCTGTAATGCATGATGTCCTGATGATTTCTATGTGTGTTTTGAAGAGGAGCCGCTCCCACGAGAAAAGTGCAAGGTAAAATCGGATACCTAGCGGAGTTTGAATCTGGATAGCTTGCGGCCCGAACATCATCTTCTGATCCATCAGCACCTGGACACGCTCTTGCCAGCACCTTTGCTCAAAGCGCCGCTCTTTGCTCAAGCCTCTGGTGCTCTTGTCTTTACTCTTGGTGTTACTAGCTCTAAATACCCTCCAACTGGCCCAAGAAGCTCGGCTCTGTATGGACTTCTCGATCTCGGCTGCATAATGAGGCGAGACGCGCTCTCATGTTCTTGTTTCAACACCTCACAGTTCTTGTTGGGACTCTTATTTCCATTGCGATCATGCCACAGGAATGTTCCAGAGTTTTGTGGTAGCACTGTGAAGTAGCAACAATATCCTTGTTGAATTATTCAAGTACAGTCTTTAACCGTGAAGCGAAACGCTCTGATGGCGCAGCGAATTGTGGCATCACTAAGGCCCCAATGACATCATGTCTGATAAATAGGGTGATTATCCCCAGGGCTTGGATACAAACCTCGCCCATTTTCCTTTTTGACCCATACCGACAGAATAGGCCTCAGCCTGCCCTCGACGTGAAACGGACCTTTCAAGAGGAACTAGCCGTCTTGGATTGTTATTTGCACTCATTGCAGCCATTTTTGAGCTAAAAGAATTCACCACGGCTCAAATGAACACACGTTTTCTATCATCATCGAGATAACAGGTTTGGATCGCGGTTTAGGTCAGAAACATCAACCTTTTTTGGCCTCACCCCTGGATTTCCACTGGGTTAAACTCCCTGAGAGCTCGTGAGAAGCTCGTTCGGCCACCATTGTACCATTCGAGACCCTAAAATGAATTGTGGAATAGACACAATGGTCTGCCCAAGTTTGCAGCCGGTTTAGGTCAGAGACATCAAACCTTTTCGCCTCGCCTTCGATTTCTCCTGGGTTAAATTTTCTCAGAGATTGTGAGAAGCTCTATCGGACGCACATTTAACATTCCAGAGCCTGAAATGAATTGTAGAATATTTGTGGCACACACAACAGTCAGCGCGAGTTTGCAGCCGGTTTAGAAGGTCTGTCGGACGCACATCTAACATTCCAGAACCTAAAACAAACTGTGGAATATGTGTCGCACACACAACGGTCCGCGCGAGTTTGCAGCCGGTTTAGGTCAGAAACATCAAGTTAAATTTGCTCAGAATTTGTGCAAAGCTCTGTGGGACGCACATGTACCATTCCAGAACCTAAAAATAAATGTGGAATATGTGTGGTACACAATGGTCCGCGGGAGTTTCAGCTATCGCCGACAGCGGTTGATCTTTTAGCTTGCGTTTAGCAGCGATTTCCCCTAAGGTAACCCGGAATTATTTCCGGTACATACATTGACGCCCGATGCACAGCTTATGTAGCCCCCGCGTGGTAAAAAAAAAGCCGATGTGTAAGCAAGCGTGGAACGCACGATTTTGGGTCTGGGGCGTCTTAGGGCCATTTTCTAATCCGCGCCTCTCAGGAACGGATAACCCTGATCACTGCGAACATTTACAGCTATTCATATCCTGCTCGAAGGCATTATTGCGCTTTCCAGAGCGCAATTACTGGGATGCATTGTGAAACTCGTGACCCTATTGCCTTTGCAATGGTCCCAGGCCATTTTTCCTGATACCGATCTCCAGGTAACAATTCCCATCAACGCAGGTCCACTTACTGTAACACCCTTTTTATAGTGGCGGGGGAAGAAGGAAACAGTCGATTGGGCCATTTGAAAAGCATGACCTCGAGCCAAACAATAAAATACTCCGAGCTACCATTTGAAAGGCATGACCTTGAGCTAAACAATACAATACACCGGGCTACCATTTGGAAGGCATGGCTAAACAATACAATACACTGAGCTGCCATTTGAATGGCATGACCTCGAGCTAAACAATACAATACACCGGGCTACCCGGCCACCGAGCCAAGTTGCAATAGTAAGGGTGTCATCAACTGTTCGCACTTTATGATACAATCTGGCACCCGCGGCGCCAAATTGCACCGGAAACTCGGCCCAAGGCCTGGTAAGCTCTCATCCCGGTACAGACCGAGTTTGAAACCAATATATTTGTATTAAGTGTTGGTTAGGCAGGTGTCCACGCTGCCACTGACGTTCTACTCAACTCTCACCCAGATCCGAGCGCGTCCTTTCTGCATTCAAGGACCTCCATCACTTTCATTGAAGATTTGCATCACGAGGGATCGAATGCGTCTTCGCTCTGTTGCAGTTGTCCCATTTTTTTCTACTCTACTACATTGATGCCAACCATTTTTCCGCGGCCCATAGCTTCGATATGTTCCATCTACGTCGCACAGCATCTCTGCATACACCCTGCAATGTACATTCACTTCAAAGGCCCATGAACGAGGTAAGCGGAACTTGATTCAATTTTTACTCGCACTCAGTGCTGACATACCGGTGGGTTCATAGTGCTGTAGTCCTTGAGATCTTCGTCTGCTGCCTGACATGTTTTTGACGCTGTCCAATCAGTCTTGACTCCTTTCCCCGGCCGCTATTATTTACGGAAGGGTGCGTATATCTTTTTCCATACTCCCTAATCCTTGCACACCAGATACCTTCAGTGAATGAATAAATTTTCTTGATTAAAATGCTTTCGCCAACCACGCCGTATATCCAAACCATTTGTAATTTGGTATATTTTAATGACCCTTTTAACATGCCCCAGTCTGCGCTTCTGCCGGAGCGAAGCGAAGGCATGTCTTGTTTTTATTAAGGGTAACCGCCTTAACTTTAAAACAGTTATGAAAAAATAAACGATATACTGGAAACTCCTAGGTACTTGAATACTTTATAGTTAAAATTTTAAGTAAGTTTGATGTCAGCGTAGCAACGTTGCAGTGCAGGTTAGTCTAGCGCTGCCCTGTTGCCTTAATAAATGATCGCAGACTAACGGACAATCAGTAGAATATAAAAATAAGTGCTCTACCGCTGGCGGTCCTTTCCTCTGCCTGCAATTTGGCCTTTGAGCGCAGCAGCAATTAGAGTATTTGCAATAATCCTCACTCCTACTTCAAATGGATTGTGCATTATTGCGGGATCAAATTTCCTCGCCGAATAATATGGACCGTATAGTTGAAATATGATTCACATTCACTATCCTGGTGTTTGAGGCCCTCTAGAATACCTAGAAGTGCATCATCACAAAAATCTAGGTCTTTCTGAGCACTATTGGGGGCATGGGACGTGTTCTGCACTCCAACAGCCAAAAACACCGAAATTTGAATGAATAAATTGTCGGGAGGTGCACATAAAAAATGTGAATATGCCAGGCCCTCCGGACTTACGGCGCGGATCGAATGAACCTCCTCCAGGGAAAACGGTTAAGAATTATGGACAGCCATTCTGCCGGAAACTGAGTAAAGTTAGGAAAAAAACGGCCGCGCCCTACAGTACGTTCCGCAAACGGCTGTAAGTACAACCGGATGGGCAAATAATCTTAGCGATGTTGGTGTCTCGACCCACGCACTGTTTTTTTCGTGGGGTAGCTGCTCCCCTTCGGATGAATTTACTTTGCGGCTGTTTGATGAAGATGAAGACACACTAAAATTTGCTGGAAATTTGTGCTAAAAACGATGTAAATTTGTGAGAAAGCAAGGCCAACGAAAATATTGTACAACTCGGTTCAGCGGGGGTCAATTTCCCGGAAATTTATACTGAAAACCCTCCCGGTGTTCACGCCGTTGATTCCGTCAAAAAATCAGTGAGCATTCCACTCCTGCGGCTTGAAGATGTAAATTTGTGAAGCAGGGCCAAACACGGAAAATATTGTGCAACTTGCTTCGGCGGGGTTAATTTCCCTGCAATTTATGCTAGAAACCCCGGGCCTCTGTGTTCACGCCATTAGAGAGTTTACGGCAGCCACCGGAAGTCACCTGGTGGCTGATCAGGCATGCGGTAGTGGGTGGCTGTGGCTGATTCAGTGGCTGAACCTATGCCTTGGTCATTTGGTGAGTGCCTCCACTATTGCTTCTCTTTGATGCCCCAGGCCTCCCAAAGTTGAATTTGATTCTTCCGCATGGCTCCCTTTTCAAAACAGCAAAATTTTCCTCTGATTCCTCAGACATGAGCTCTGAGAAAGGCAGGTAAACACTAGCTTGACTCCAGGATGGCTCTTCCAACAAGGGATATAGGATGGGTGTCCTAAAAGTACAGAACGGGCCAGCCACCGGATGAGCCACAGCCACTGGCCACGCATGCCTGATCAGCCACCGGGGGGCTTCCGGTGGCTGCCGCAAACTCTCTATTGATTCGGCCAAAGGTCGGTGGGCATTCCACTCCTGCAGCTCCAAGGTACAAAATTGTGAGAAAGGAGGGCCAAACACGGAAAATATTGTGCAATTTGCTTCGGGCGGGGGTTAATTTCCCTAAAATTTACACTGGAAACCCTCTCAGTGTTTACGCCGTTAATTCGGCCAAAAAATCAGGGGGCATTCCACTCCTGCGGCTCGAAGATGCAAATTTGTGAGAAAGCAGCGCCAGTATTGTATCAAACACTCCCAGCAGATTCGGGAATAATAGCCCGGGAGCCACATACACCTTTGAGAGTAATGACAGTGGGGACCAGCATCGGCCGATCGGAAAGCGGCATGTTTGACCGTGTTTATGCACCGCTACAAGTAAGTGTTTCCATGTTTCCTTCGTGTTCTGGCTTCCACACCCACTCTATTGACTCGGTTTCGCGGTATAAAATCTTTATTTTGCTCATATATGTTTAGCCCCACAGTAAAAATTGCAATTACAACGAAAATAAATAAATTAGCTGTCCACATCTTCCCAATCACGGTCATCTTCTTGAGAAAGTTGTTCATTGAGCTCGGAAATAAGATTTTTCTGCTCCGTGGTCCGCTGATCCTTCTCGGTGGATCATCCGCAGGAGTGTCTTCGGCGTTGTTCCTGGATGCAAGATGTTTTCGGGCATTAGCGATAGATATCTGCTTTGTGGTTGGCTGAGGCATGGGAAAGTAAAGATCTAGCCAGTATGACAATGCATGAAAGTGTTGTGGACAAAGCAGTATCAAAGTCGGGCTGGAAGGTTGCTGGAAGGTAAACACGTCTCCTAAACATTGAATGTCAGACTTGTCACTGAAGTGACCGTACGCATTTGATACGCCCACAGAACGCCTAAGGCTTCTTCAAATCACTGTAGATCGTCTGACTCCCGCAGTGAAAGTAGGGTTTTAATCACCCTACCCCGCTATCAGGCCGGATTTTTTTTGTTTTGGCCTTTGGGCTTCGGAAAGATGCGAACTTCCGGCAAGTTCTGTCTCATTCTGGCTATCAGTTCAAAATAGAAAATCTGGCCTGACTACGGTACTCTATAGCCAATTTAATGATGACCTTCTCTCCGGTGTTAAGGGATTAAAGCAGCGGGTTAAAAGCCTTAACCTATTCAAAAAGGGAACCGACCGCTCCAGCGAGCCAAACAGCGACAAAGCTGCCGCTTTCCGATCGGCCGATGCTGGTCCCCAATGACAGGTATAAAAGGTACAGTTGACTAGTAATGGTAGACATGTATGTCATACAGAGCCAAAACCCGGATCTGAAAAAGACCGGATCCGAAAAAAATCGATTTTGAGCGGCATCCGTGGGACCTCTCAGCCGGGGTTTCTTTTGTAGAATACTTGCAAGGACTAGTAATAATCTGATGCAAAAAAAAACGGACTTGTCTCAGTGTTTTGCGTCCACAAAAAATCAAACAATTGCCAAAAATGGCCATATTTTGCCGGTTATGGCGCATTTGACACCAAAAACATGGTTATTCGTATCTACAACGCTTTCTAGAGCGAGTATTATAGGCTGGAGTAACTCCTCGACGCTTCTGACCATTATCGGGCGGTGTCGGAGTCGGCGAAGATCGGCTCATCGACGTGCTATCATCATTCTCCCCATCTGAGTCTGAAGAGCTGTCACCTCCTGGTTCTCAGCCCATTTCCTCTGCTGTCGGCGTGTCCCACGTGGGCGGCCTCTGGGGTTGCGTGAGGGAGGCATGGGGGCGTGTATCGCTGACGTGTGGCGCGTTAGACGTCACTATGATCTAGCATCACCGGCATTTTTCGGATCCAGGTCAAACTCGGAAATCGGCCAAATAAGTTCAGGCGCCGTGCGGTACAAATGCTCAATCAAAAATTCTGAAAATATTTGAGGATACACTTTAGATTATATACTGCACACTAGCCAATTCAGAACGTTGAATTTATCTCTCACGGTCGTAAAGCAGGGGGTCAACTTTTTTTTTTCGGATCCGGGTTTTGGCTCTGTATCCAAAAACTAGGGTAATTGGGGCGGTATTACAAGCGCTACAGCTGTCCTGCCGGAAATCAGGGTTTTTGTAGAAAATTTTCATTATGGGAGCAGAACACAAAATGAAGGGGCCCATTGAATGTAGATTTTCAGTAGTCTCTCGTAGACAGACGCTACAAACATAACTTACCTCGTACCTCGGTTGTTTGTGCGATCCCAACGCGCCATATCCCGAGGGGATCCCGCAAAAATTGCGCCCAGGGCTGTCCTGAGGAAAATGTCCCAAAACAGAACAAAAATGTCGGCGCCCTAAGTTACGCAAGGAGCTGTAAATTACATACTTCATTGGCATGAGAAAGACACACTAACTCCACTGGCATGCGACAAATACACCACCTGCAACCATGAAAAATCAACACACACGTCCAATATTGATAAGTTCACCACCCCAGGGAAAGCCCTAGAAACCACCTTTTTGTCCACTGCCTACAAAAGTACCCCTGTGCAAATCAGCAAATCCAAAATAAAACCCCACGAACAAGCCTACGAACCTGGTTTGGTCCTTCGATTGGCAACTTGGATTAAGGCCATTAGGAGGGCGACAGACACTTCAACAGGCACCAATGCATCGCGGGAGTGCTTCAATGGCCTTGCATTTAAGTAATTTTTCCATTCATTTTGAAGCATGTGCTTCAATGACCGTTATATTTACTGCAGGAGTACAGCAGTTCTGGGCATGAAAATTGCTGGATGACCTGCTGTAAATAGTCGTCCGAGTCCATCGAGCCCATAAAATTGACCGAATTCACAAAGAACCTGAATTATGTGATACAAATCTACAGCTCTGGACAATCAAAGACAACACATTTGATCGACCGTTTATCTGACTTCAGATACCTATCGGAATGAAAGGAAATAGTGAGAATAGCTTCCTGAATTTTTTTTGAGCAAATATTATCGAGCCGTTGCTGAGATAATGGCCATTTTTCACCTTGGGAGGGCAAAATTTTGGCCGTACCCCCAAAATCATAGGGAAAATCATGAATATATTTATTTGAGCCCTTTTCATGTGTCTGGGCATGAATCTGTTGAAAAGAAATATATTCAACGAGCGGTTATGTAGGAAAACCATGGGAAAGTTCAGTGTTACTGCAGTGACGCGTGACTGCCAAATTGAACGAAGAAAGACAGTATATTGCTCTGTGCACTATATTTCGGTGTCAGAAAGCTAAAATCAACCAGGATCAAGGACTGAAAAATGTCGTAGCAGCAATCCAGTTGCATTAAAATGCAACTGAGTACAGAATCTTTTTCAGAACAAAAATTTGAAGTTGCCACAGCTTTGTGAGCCATTCCGGGTGTCTGCCGAAATCACGTGACCCGCTGGCGATGCCGTAGCCAGTTCCCCTGCTGGAGGAGCACTAGCGCGGCCCTGACGTACATCATATTGTGTTGCCCCCGTTTTTCCAACCCAGCGCTATCAAATTGCCTTGGGCAAACTGCACAACACTCGCGGGGTTGTTGCTGTACCCGCAGGAGTGCGTGGTGATATTGAAGCAAACGGTTAATATCGTCCGTTCAAGGCCGCAATACAGGAAGGATACCAGGCGACGTTATCAGAAGTTACCCTTGGAATCCCTAGCTTTACTTCTGGGAGTGATGGGGTCAGATGATTCCCAAATGCTACACTAGTGGCAGAAATGGATTGAACAGGCTGGCTTGTGCCCATATGGGCATGAAATGACTCAGAACAAGATTTTCCAGCTGTCCCCCCGGCTGGGCAGCCAGATCCCTGCCATATTTCCCAACTTGCAGGAACCATACACTATGAAAATTATGACGGTCCAACAAGGCGTTCCTTATGGAACTTTTTCAAGTACCGTGAGATCGACCTCACCAATTTTCCGCGTGCAAAGCTGCAGCCGCATCAACCAAGAGTCCTCAACCCTCACTGCTGGAGTGAAAGGCCACAGGTGGTCCAAAAATCAGCTCTGTAAAACTTTCGGTTGACTTTTAATCAAGTGAACACAATAGCATCCAGAACAGCAGAAAAGCAAAAAATGCAGGGAAATAATATTTTTAGGGCCCGAAATTTTTTTTTCTGCAAGGACCGGGTATATTGCAAGGACCAGCTATTGGATGTAGTGGTTTATATTTTGAAACGCGTGACCCTATTGCCTTTTCAATAGTCGAAATTTTGAGCCGCGTGACTTGACATCCAGTAGACCATTTCAATTCCAATGAAGTCCCAGTGCCATGTTCTAAGCTGCGCGTCTCGGAAATGAATAGCCCTGATCACTGCGTACATTTACGGCTATTGCAGGCATTATTGCGCTTTCCAGAGCGCAACTACTGGTTTATATTTTGAAGCGCGTGACCCTATTACCTTTGCAATGGTCCACAAATTTTTAGACCATTGAAAACGTAATTTAAATAGGGTCATGCGGCTCAAAATGTCTGACATTTTAAATATTCCGACTTCAGAGCCCATTCCTTTGAATCTATGCCAACGTAAGGCCATAACTCTCCTAATGGGTTACGGAAAACAGCTGTAGACCATATAACAATTCCGGTCCTAGTGTTGTCACGTTCAGTTCAGGCATTCAGGGTCAGGTGCTCGAGAAGCGCACCGATGGTGATGCTGGCAGAGGTACCCTCGCCGATGACATTCGAGAGGTTCTTGTGCTTGCCATCGGGATCCTTTTCAGAACAGGTGCGTCAGGAATCAAGTGAATTTATAATAGCAACAGAAACTAAACCTTCTTGTACGACACCATCGCCTCCGCCTTGTGCTGAACACTTGCCACCGAAATGTTCTTGTGGCGGAAATCCTGCGCCGCAAGAGCCTCGACCACCTTCTGCAGGCTTGGCCTTTCTGCCCGTGCGGCGCAAGCCACGGGTTGGCGTCAATCACGGCACGCGCAATGATAATCAGATCCTCCCCCTTGAACCCGCCCTTGCCCTTAGTCTCCATATCTGCCTCACCCTCGCCACCATTTTCCTTGTCCTTCCTCGGACGCCCTCGCTTCTTCTCCTTCCCGTCCTCCTTCTCCTTCGCACCGCTACTTTCCAATAGCCTTGCGCATCCTGTCGTCAAGGAGCTGCGCGCGCGAGGCATTGGCTGCTGCAACATCAGCAGCATAGCGATCGCTCGTGGCGGCGATGTGCTTAGTGCGTGTAAGCTCGGGTACGTAGGGCAAGAGTTCGTTCTCTCTGTCGGCATCCACAGGAGGGAACGGTGGGAACGAGTTGACGTTCTTGAGAACGAAAGAAGACGGTGTGCCGTGCGAAGTGTCGAGGGGCGTGGTAAATGCTGTGTCAAGGATGGGCAGGGGGCGCTGGGGTGTGGCCAACATCGATAGGTCGAGGGGCGGGTGGGGCGGAGTGCCGAAGTTCGGGACCCGAGCTTCCATGTGGGGAGGGAGAGAGGTAACCTTGATCTCCTGGTCTTCGCCCCAGCCCGTAGTGTCAAAAGTGTAGCTGGGGAAGTCAGAGGCAAGCTTTTGGAGGGAAGGGGGAGGCGCAGCGAGAATGCGGTCCCACTTTCAATAAAGAAGTGCTGAGACCTAGCGGCGGTTGCAAGTTGTTGAGGCACCAGAAGTGAATCAACTCGAGTGGAACAAACTTACAGCGACAGTACAGGGACGTAGTATACTTTCGGAACCACTTCCCTGGCCAATACGAATGTTTCTCGCGGTTCAGATTTGTCTCGGAGGCATTTTCTAGAGGGCAATCAGAGCCACATTTGCAAACCGAACCTCGAATGAAGGTAGATTCCGAGATTGACGGTTTTTCGGTTTCGGACAGTCTTTGGGCATTTCTCGCCGAGGTACTGGATTCCAGATGGTGGGAGGAGGCTGGGGAACGCGAAAAAACGTTGCATTTTGTCCGGTACGTACAGCGTAGACGATCAGGCGGCCGAGCAGTAAGGTTCTTGATTGTTCACAGGCCCCGACACCCTTGCTTTCCTCAGCCGGATGGCATTTTTTCACAGCGTGCTCGAAGAAGCTCAACGAATGGATGACGGCAGCGTCGTTTTAGAAATGTTCCGTCTCGAAGATTCCAACTCACTCGGCAAGGATTTGGTAACCAGGAGGGCTGGAGTGTTGTCGGCTGTGGATGTTGTCGCAGAAGATCCTCTACCGCGCTATGGGTTCCGCTTGCGCAATATTCGGTCTCGGAACCTCTTGGGCCGATGCTTCTTTATCTAGATCCTGAAACGCACCATATTGATGTGCGTAAATCGTTTTCAATCCACCACAGACTCTCTCTCAAACATTGATACAGCACTGGAATGCCTTTTTTTCACAGTCGATCGCTCCAAAGGAAGATCACTGGGTTGGCTTACAGAAAGCATTTAACTTCGAGCTTACCCCTGGTCTGAAAGAGGACTCGGGGTTCCTGGTGATGGTTGGGCTCCGGCATGGGTACACGGGCGACATGAGCAGAGAGCCACTGATACAGCGCAAGGAGAGGTCAAACGCGACAGAAATGGGAATTAGCCACACAACAACAAAAAAGAGCGGAGCGCTGAGAGAAAAACCGTGGTTTTGGTCGTCTGTTAATCAGCTGTAGGGTGGACAACCGGGAAAACGCTCAGTCTTGTCCAGTTCTACAGTGGGCACTCACGTTGTTCAGCGAGCTTCCGCATCGTGGTTGCAGCGGCCCGCCGGACATCGGGATCCTTGTCCTTGAGCAACTTAGCAATCTGGGGCACAAATCCCTGGATTGCATCGTGAAATGCAGCTGGGAAAACGCTCAGTCTCGTCCAGGTCTACTGTGGGCACTCACGTTGTTCAGCGAGCTTTCCGATCGTGGTTGCAGCGGCCTGCCGGAGACGCCACTCATCGTCCTTGAGCAACTCAGCAATCTGGGGCACAAAGCCCTGGATTACATCGTGAAATGCAGCTGGGAAAACACTCGGTCTCGTCCAGGTCTACTGTGGGCACTCACGTTGTTCAGCGAGCTTCCGCATCGTGGTTGCTGCGGCCTGCCGGACATCGGAGTCCTTGTCCTTGAGCAACTCAGCAATCTGGGGTACAAAGCCCTTGATTGCCTCGTGGAATGCAGCTGGTAAAACGCTCAGTCTCGTCCAGGTCTACTGTGGGCACTCACGTTGTCCAGCGAGCTTTCCGATCGTGGTTGCAGCGGCCTGCCCGACAACGGAATCCTTGTCCTTGAGCAACTCAGCAATCTGGGGCACAAAGCCCTTGATTGCCTCGTGGAATGCAGCTGGGAAAACGCTCAGTCTTGTCCAGGTCTACAATGGGCACTCACGTTGTTCAGCGAGCTTTCCGATCGTGGTTGCAGCGGCCTGCCCGACAACGGAATCCTTGTCCTTGAGCAACTCAGCAATCTGGGGCACAAAGCCCTTGATTGCCTTGTGGAATGCAGCTGGTAAAACGCTTAGTCTTGTCCAGGTCTACAGTGAGCACTCACGTTGTTCAGCGAGTTTTCCGATTGTGGTTGCAGCGGCCTGCCCGACAACGGAATCCTTGTCCTTGAGCAACTCAGCAATCTGGGGCACAAAGCCCTCGATTGCATCGTGGAATACAGCTGGGAAAACGCTTAGTCTCGTCCAGGTCTACTGTGGGCACTCACGTTGTTCAGCGAGCTTTCCGATCGTGTTTGCAGCGGCCTGCCCGACATCGGGATCCTTGTCCTTGAGCAACTCAGCAATCTGGGGCACAAAGCTCTGGATTGCATCGTGGAATGCAGCTGGGAAAACGCTCAATCTCGTCCAGGTCTACAGTGGGCACTCACGTTGTTCAGCGAGCTTTCCGATCGTGGTTTGCAGCGGCCTGCCGGAGACGCCACTCATCGTCCTTGAGCAACTCAGCAATCTGGGGCACAAAGCCCTGGATTACATCGTGAAATGCAGCTGGGAAAACACTCAGTCTCGTCCAGGTCTACTGTGGGCACTCACGTTGTTCAGCGAGCTTCCGCATCGTGGTTGCAGCGGCCTGCCGGACATCGGAGTCCTTGTCCTTGAGCAACTCAGCAATCTGGGGCACAAAGCCCTTGATTGCCTCGTGGAATGCAGCTGGTAAAACGCTCAGTCTCGTCCAGGTCTACTGTGGGCACTCACGTTGTTCAGCGAGCTTCCGCATCGTGGTTGCAGCGGCCTGCCGGACATCGGAGTCCTTGTCCTTGAGCAACTCAGCAATCTGGGGCACAAAGCCTTGGATTGCATCGTGAAATGCAGCTGGGAAAACGCTCAGTCTTGTCCAGGTCGACAGTGGGCACTCACGTTGTTCAGCGAGCTTTCCTATCGTGGTTGCAGCGGCCTGCCGGAAACGCCACCCATCGTCATTGAGCAACTCAGCAATCTGGGGCACAAAGCCCTTGATTGCCTCGTGGAATGCAGCTGGGAAAACGCTCAGTCTTGTCCAGGTCTACAGTGGGCACTCACGTTGTTCCGCGAGCTTTCCGATCGCGATTATCGTGGCCTTTCGGGTCGGTGCGTCCTTGTCCCTCAGCACCTGAGGACAAACGGCATCTGCCACGTCTTTTCTCAAGATCAATGGCAAGTTGCTGGATGTCATGGCTTTGATTTCCGAATCTGTGGCTTCATTGGCCAAGGACCGTATCATATGGTCCACCACGCCAGCGGTAACAAGGCCTAAAACCCCGTATGCTTCAATACATTAGCTCAAATACTGTCGAAATTGCTCGCGAGCCCTCACCAGTCAATGCTAGGAACGGGATCCGCTCCAGAAGCACCATTTTCGCTTTGCCCGTCGCAGCCACGATTTTGCGGCCAACTTCCTCAGCCAATGAAGGGTCGAACAGATCCAACTCTAGCAGTGGTTGCCAATTCTCTGCCCAGGAAACACCGTCGGGTCTTCCCTTATCGACCAGCGAGTCCCATTGCACTTCAGAATTCAAAAGCAAGGCTCGAGGCTTGTACTCGATGTTCTTAAATGCAACAGAAGCGTGAACGAGTTGGCCATCCACGACAACACGCCCTTTCCCATTGTGAGGTGGCCAACTATTCAAGCGGTGTTGAGATTACGCGCAGGAGAATACGTAAGGCGGCTCACCATTTTGTTTCCTCGGGTTTGCTGGTATTGTACGTTGACCTGGCGAGCGGTAATATCTCCAAAAACCACCAGAAAGGCCCAGTCAAAGATTCCTTCGGTGGTTCGCGCTTTAATTTCTCGAAGTCCCACACATGTGTTCGTGGATCAAGTTGAAGGCCGGCAGTGGTTGCCTGACCCTCCATCCACAAGAGCTGGACTCCGGCGAGGTCAAGACTGATGTTTACTCGATTCCCCCCCCCACTGAAGTGGTCAGCATGGCGCGGGGCCGGACGTATTCATAGACGCACATGTCAGAATGAGTTCCGGAAAACCAAACCTCCTTGACACTCTTTGGGCCATGCTCATGCGGCTGCAACCCACCGCTATTGACGTGTTCAGGGAGAAATCGCACACGCCGTTCATCAAGGGCGAGGGCATGCCGGAAGTGGCAGATGTGGTCTGCGGAACTTGTGAGCGGGAGCGGCTGGCCGCGGAAAACCCCGACGGATGACACAGTATCCCTATTCTGCAGTTGAGCGCGCAGTTCACATGGGTTTGCGTACGAAACATACCATGCACCGACGAAGTGCACGCTGACCTCCCGTGAAAATGTGGTTTTGAAGTGGGCGCATAGCTTCTCTGCGTCCGCGGTGGCTTGACAATTTTATTAACGTGCTGTTTAGGGAAACTGAGCGAGATGAACCTTTTCCCTTGTGCCGTTTGGAGTAGAGCTCGTAAGCGCTGTTGATGTCGGTGTTTCAGTCAAGCTAAGAGGACTATAGGGGGGAATCCTACAAGGGTATAAGACGATGGTTCCCCGGGTAGACGAGACCCATCTGAACCCATCTGATCCTCCCGGCTCAGCAAAATGATAATTCAATTTTGGTGGGTACCGAACCGTTGTTATCATTCCCGCAAGTGCCCGGACCTGATACGCGCCGCGTGAAAACCCTGAATAAAATGTCAAACATCAGATATACACTGTGCCGCCGAATTGGGACCCCGATACCGAAAAGGAACACTTTGTCGTCGGGCTGGTAGTGGTCAGTAAGCCATCGGTAGGCGTCCTTGACGTGTTTCTCGAAGTTCCTATCCATTGTGAGCCCGAATCTTCGTGCATTAATTGCACTCACCAAGCGATAGCCAAGTCCAGCTTGTTCGCTACAACTTGCTTCCAATATTTGAAGGAGCGAAACGAAGGAGGTGCATAGGTTCCAATGCCGCTGACGTAGAAAGTAAGCCCCGGGAAGCTCCACCAAAGGTTTGTCCGAGAAAATCGTCAGATCTGGCCTCAAAAAGCCACTTGTCTTGGAGGTTTCGACCTGAAAAAGCCACTTTTCGGACAGGGGTCATCACGTGTTTGGTAAATAAAAAAATAAAAATAAATCGAAAAATTTCCGCCGCACCATCGGGCGCGGCACTACCGATGTACAAGACAGATTCCGGGGCTTGGCAGCGACATCTAGCACTGCACGGTCTGCACTGCGCGGAGTTGCAACTCCCACCTTGACATTTGCAAAAAATTCTCGAGATCTTGTCTCAAAAAGCCACTTTTTAGTACAAGGCTGGTCGGCTTTTGGCCTCAAAAAGCCACTTTGTGGACAAGGAAATCGCAAATTTTCAGCCTCAAAAAGCCACTTTTTCGGACAAGCCTTTGGTGGAGTTCCCGGGGCCTAGTGAGCTGCGGTGCGGAAGTATTATCCTTGAGGATGCGGCTATGGAGCTCGACGACGTTTGTGTTCTGGTGGAATTCAGATTGGGCGAAACGGAGGAGTAGAAACCCACGTTTGGTCCAAACTGGTTGGAAGTTCCGTCGATGCTCACCACCAGGTTTCGAGCGAAGATTTTGGAGCACTTTCTGCGACAGATTTTCTCGCACGAACAGTGAACAGAACAGGTGCAGGCACATTGGCAGTCGGGCGGGCATTTGCATAGGCACTTGCGACGAGGTGTGTTAGCGTCGGAGGGTGGCATGTTTGTGGAAGGATGCTTTGCCACGTCATTTGGCCACGCACGTGCGACTGTGGCGTACTGGGTGACTGGGTCACGAACATGGCAGACGTGACGCTCGGAGCTGCTGGGTGTTACATAAGTCTCCTGTACAGTCGAAGCCCTCTTAACCCATACCCCTCGGTGCCAGGCCCAGATTATGGGTTATGAGGGAGTATGGGTTAATAGGAAGCCAAAAAAAAATCGAATAAAAGTTGTTTTTTTTGGTCGATATACACAGCTGCCGTGTACTGTACTATTTGATTCAATTCGCGCGCCCCTGTGACCTGTGACATCGAGCAACGAACTTTCATATTCGTCGATTGCCCCTGGGGACCGTGACACAAAAAAAAAAATCGCGCTTTGCGCCAGGACTTCCAGAATTACATTCTAAGCTCAGCTGCCTTGATTCTGAGACAAGATAAATGAAATGGCGCGTGCTCAGCAAGTTTCTATGATGCCGTGCATAGCGAGCGGATCAGCATGACGCGAGATCAATCGGCTGCCGTAAGCCTTTTTGCGCACCGCCGCTTGTCATCTTCGCTGCAATGGAGACCCTCCCAGAGTCTCTCCGGATCCCTGAAGCAACGGCAAACACATGCCTACCCCCCGAGGACCTTCCTGTGTTAAAACTCATCAAATTTAACCTCCCCCCTCTGCACAAATCCACCGCATTTCTCAATCCTACCGACTACCTCTCGGAATATGCGCCAACCCTCACTGCCTTCGATCCAGCGGCTACTCCAGTCCCTCCCCATGCCGTGGTCAAGGAACTAGAACGCGCCATCCTTTCCGACAAGGACATCCGCTCCATTGTTCTTGTGCATTCACCGCGAATTTTGGCGCCACACCAACAACAAGGACCACGATATCCCTGTTCCTCATATTGAGCTCCCGTTATCTGCCAAGTAGTTTCAATAGAACTCGAGGTTCTGTGAGCTGCCAGTCCGATTCACGAGCGAGTGCGTGTGGGAGCGGGACAAGTCAAGTTTCTCCGATCACGTCAGAAATAGCAGCTGTGGGAGCGCCGCGGCCATTCCAACATCAAGGGCCCGTCAGCGAAGGAGAAAAACCGATTTTGGACGCGTTTTTTCGCGATTTTGTGACTTTTTTGACAAGTTCGCGCTCAGCCTCGGTGACCTGTGACAGGCGCGAAATTATTCGTCGATTTTGGGGCCTGTGACGCGTGACCGACGAATTGAATCAAATAGTACAGTATCTACGCTGTTCTGGTGAACCACTGTGTAATTGGAACCGTTACAAGGGCATTTGTCTCCTCTAGCTGTGTCTGGCGCCCGAATGAAGCCAAAAGCTGCTCCAGTTTGCGGGCAAAACCATCATCCAGAGTTTCGGTGTACTTTCGCAAGGTCTGAGCAGTGCTAAGAGCCTCGCGACGTGTCGGGCAGGGCTGGAAGCCCATATTGTCCTCCATGTCGTCATCCCCACCGTTGATCTCGCCCATTTGCTGCGCGTCGCGTGAAGCAACAACCGCGTTGTAGATGTCCTGCTCCGTCGAATCATCTATGATGTCCTTCTCGCTGTCGGGATTGATGAGAGACTCAATCGACAAACGGTTGGAAGCCTGTAAAACTCTGCGGTTTGCAAGCTCATCGAGAGTCGTCTCGAGAGCAATTTCGGCCTGTCGAACAGGATCGACAACAGGAATCGCAGGGGTGGCGGGATCGTCAGGTGCATGTTCCGGAAGGATACCCACTTTGCGCCAGCAGTTGGCGATGGTTGAAGCGCTGACATCGTCCCAGGCGCTAGCGGCCTTGCGCATACCATCGAGCTGATCGATATCGTAGATGTGGGCTGGGCTGACGCCCGTGTCATAGTTGTTGATTGCTGCCTGCATGTACCGGGATCTGTAATGAGCTTTAAAGCAGCGAATGATCCCAGCGTCCAGCGGTTGGACGTGCGCTGTCAGATTTGGCGAAAAGTTGACAACACAAATGTTGGTGAGCGTGTCAGGAGGAAACATGAGTGGAGAAGTTGTCCTGCAGAAGCAAAATATAGCGGTCTCGGGCGCGCAGTTCATCGTCCCATCGAGTAATCCACTGTCGTCATCCACGCCTTTGCATTGTTCCTGTAAAGAAAACCGAGGTCCCGCGCAAGCCTTCGCAGGAAGCATCGAGGCTGCTTCGCCTTCCCAATGACGAAGGGCTCGAGTTTCTCCGAACCGTCCGCATTGACGGTGAATGCGTACGTCAATCGAACCTTGTTTCCCTTGACGCCGCTGGTTTTCTTGTTTGACAGGCCACGGTCTGGAGCAAAGCTACAAATTGTCAGGTTAAGGTACGAGTAACCAGATTTTGGAATGGCGTACGCATAGAAGAGGCCAGTCTCATCCATATTAAAAAATATCCTTTGCGGCGTACCCGTGCTTCTTAAGAATGTTCCGAATGCGGTCCTTCTCTTCCTCCACGGCCGCAGGATCTGCCGACGCCGCCTCGCCATGGCGCTTGTACTCACGCATGCCGTTCCGCATCTTGAATCGGGCCAGCCAGCCATCACTGAGGTTCAGGCGCTCGTCCTCCGGGGCGCCGACAAGATCTGCGAACTGCGTCCATTTCTGGCGCAAAACCTCGCCAGTAAGCATGACATCGCGCGCCATTGCCTGCTCGGCCCAGAGGTCAAGCATCTCCGAGACCTCAGGGTGTTGGGTCTGCCGCATGCGTTTGACTTTGGCCGCAGACCCAACGTGGCTTTGATATTCCGCGCGCCATTTCGACTCTTCCTTCACCCACGCCGAGATGATGGGTTGCTTAATGCAGAGGTTCGGGTACAGTGGCGCAAAATGTTTGGCTGTGCTGGACTGGTTTTTGCCATTCTGGTGGAACCAATCCAAGATCTCGATACGCTGCTGGAGCGTCGCGTTCTCCTTCTTCGTGAACACGGGTAAGACAGCCTTTTTTTTGCCTGGCTGCTTCCCCTCCGGAACGACAGCCTTCTCTTCGGGACCTGGACGTCGAGATTAACAGACAGACACCACGGACATGTCAAGACACGCACGCTTGCGCTTCGTGGTAGGCATCGAGACAGCGACAGATGCCTTCACACCCCCTGCAAGTTCCTTCATCCGGGCCCAAGCTGCCTTCCGTTTCGTGTCCAAACGCGATACACCGCGCTCATAGTCCGACGCGGCCTCGAGATCTTCCAAAACCCGCTGCTCGTCCACCAGATTTGCTTCATTGTCGAGCCATTCCCCATCATCGTCCGGAATCCGCTCTTTATTGGCCAAGCGGTCCTCTAGAGCTTTTTTTCGACGTCCGACTTGCTTCTTGAGCTTCTCGTAGCCCTGCTTCAAGGCCTCGAGCGGGCTGGGAGCCATGGGAGTTTTGGTTACGACGTTTTTTTTCTGACAGAATACGTCAATCATTGATGTCCGAGATCACCGAGATCTCCATTTGGCTCAGAACCTATGGGTTTTTCGGCCAGACACCTATGGGTTATGGGTTACAGCGGATGGATGGGGTATCCCTGTGGGACGAGCATGGTTCCACAAGATTTCTATGGGTTACAAGGGATTATGGGTTAATGGAGCTATGGGTTAGGAGGGCTTCGACTGTATATTTAGAGTGGACCAAGGGGAAGAAAAAAAAATATCACCTACAAATTGCCTTATATAGACGCCAAATTAGCCGATTTTCAGGATTTTTTTGCGTGGGCGGCCTCAGGATGGTTGCCGGTATGTATTCCGTGCTTCAGATGTGCACAAAGTGTGATACAGCCGTCCCGGGTTAGTCGCCAGCTGACCCACGCACAGTCCTTTCTCAACACTGTCGCAGGTCCACACAGTTGCTACTGCCTCCGGCGCAGCCTGATTCCTGTCTTCGCCGGCTTGGCTCTTCCGCACACCTTTCCGTCCTCAAATCTGCCTCCACATCTCAAAATGTCTCAAATAATTATTTCTACATCGAATGCCTCAACACTTCTGAAAAATGCAGCCGGAGACCCTCAAGTTCCGCAACTTCATTTCAACTGTGCTACAATTTCTCGGTTTTTTTGTGCGGGCACCGGTTATTAACCGTTCTTCAAGTTTAATGATTACCTCGGCGGGTTTTATATCTCTTTGGGCACATCCCCATCTAATCTATCCCCATCTTTCGGCTCTCTCCTCGTCCTCCCTTCTCAAGTTCCTGCCGTCAAATCCACTCTGCGCAGTTTAATTTTATACCCCGTATGGCTCAACAGCTGATCAAAGCGCAGCCTTTCTTGACAGAATGCTGTTCTTCGCAGCAGCTGTTGCCTACGGCGCAGCTCAAAGATTGTAATCAAGCCGGCAGGCCACATAGTCTCCCCGCGAGATATAAGGAAGCGGAATTTCCTGTCCGTTAGACTAGTAATGTTTCACCCACTTCTCTCGCACCCGCGGCGCTCAATCTACTACCTCAAATCAAGACCGCACCTACACGTGAGTTCGTTCCCTTTGGTACCTCGCCCAACCCTTAATTGTTTACGTATCGACTGTTTATCTACCCAACATGTACTACCGTGTTGTAATTGTTATGAAGCAATTCCTCTGTCATCTACCACACCTTCCGGAGAGAAGCGGAGGCACGTCTTGTGTTTCTCAATCAAACTGCACCAGATCTTTACGGGGTGATGGCTGCCTGGGTTTTTCTGATGAATGTGCCCCAAATTTCGAACTCCGCCGAACCCCGTAAAGATATGGAGCCGAGATTAGTTTTAAGGGTACAGTTGAGGTTAGAAAGACAAGAAAATACCTTCCTGCCCTTGAAGTTTGTGGTCGGGATTGCTGGATAGTGATGAAAGGTCGTGGGAAAAAATTCAAACTCCGATGATTTGTAATAAGTGGGACCACCTATCACCAGTGGCGCGGTAAACTACAGACTACACCAGTCTCAGGGTACCTTCGAACCATATGCACAAAAGTCACCACAAAAATGCCTTATATCGTCCGAATTTCCTTTGTTGGAAGTCGGGAACCATATCGAAATGTCTTCTATTCACCTATATTTTCACTCTATAAGTTGTTTGGAGCGATTTGATGGCCAGAATAGTGAGAAGGACCATGCGCAATTACTTTTTTTGTCAGCGAGTAGCCGCAGGTAACCTGAATGAGCTCAAGGTTTCACTTAGTCGAGTAGATTCACGCAAATTTACAGTTGAGCCGCGGGTGGAGTCGTGTATGAGGCCGAGGCTCGGTGAGTGTCCGACTTAAACCGTGCGATCGAGGTCACAAGGTTAAATTTATGGCTTCATTTGATGGCGGTCGCGTGGACAGTTAGTTACCATGATACATCACCAGTGGATGGCATCTTCGGTGAGTATTCGGCGAGTGCGTTGAGGCTCAAAATCCATCACAGTTTCCAGACGCGTGACATATCCGGTTATTTTGGTCTATCGAGTGAAGAAGAGATGAGTGGTCCGTTTGTGGACCGAGAGGAGCCAAGGTCGTGCGGGTGACACCGCCGAATCGTACGTCAGCAAACACCTCAGATGGCGCAACAGGATTGAACTAGGCCCAAAGTAGTGAGCACAATGAAATATAGCTTGATTGAAAGTTGGTTCGACTTAGAATGGCTTGCAGATACTCAGGAAAGCGTGTATAGGTGGTAGTGGGAGTGGCGAGAAGGTGGAGCTAAAGAACAAAGAGAAAGGTGCCGTAAGATGTCGACAAATAAAGTAAGCTGAGTCAAAACCAGGTATGTAAGAGTGGCCGTAGTAGCAAAACAAAACCACAGCTAAAATCGAACCTCGCCCGGCGGTCCAGGTACTACGCAAATACGAATAGGGAGATCTACGTTGCCCCCCTCAGCGCCGAAGGTGGGTGCCCAATCCCCTTTGAGATCAATCCCCAGCGCAGCCCGAGATGCCCGAGCTCCGGTTCGGCTCTTCGCGTTGGCAGTACGTAGTGAGAAAAAAATGAAATATTGGCTGTAGATAATATGAGTGGATGTAGGAGTGCAAGGATCCAGTCCGGATGTAAAGAAACACGTAGCGCAAGATTTATATGGTGGGTGAAAAGCAGGTGTTCGAGTCGCGGATGAACCAGTCCTGATACAGAATGTATGATATTGTTCTTGTGGAACCGTATCCAAAATAATGCTGGAATTCCTGGGGCATGTGGCCAATCGGCTCGGAGTGAGAAATCGACGTGCGAGGCATGTCGCACTTCCACACCAGATGCCCCTCGGACGCGATATTGCCCTTTCCAGACGCCAAAAGTGCTTTACATTGCCAAACATGTCACTGTATTGCCTGCAGAGCAATCCACTACATTTTCAACCGCGTGACCCTATTGCCTGCGATGCAATCCATTACGTTTTCAACTGCGTGACCTTCATCCCTACAGCTGGATACTTGTCCATCGCTCCGCATGCGAGCCGGAGGCAACATCTCCGATGCCGCCCTCCTCCGCGAGCAGCCGATTGCGGTGGCACCGATATCCAACGTAGCCTTTTGGCCCCCTCTCTGCGTGCACGGGGTCTTTCAAAATGGTGAATTGACCTTCGACCTTTATTAGAGTTGTCGGGGACAGGGTACACGGTGCCGAACTCTTTTTCATTATTCTTTGCTTCAACACATCTGACTCAACCCCACGAGTCGCACTCGACGCGTCATCACGTCGGGAACGTGTCAGATGGTCTTAGCGCTTTGGTCATAGCTGTTATCATACTAGTTCTCGCTCTGAAGCTGATTCCTAGTATCCGTTGAAGCACTTGCGTTCCCTTCCCTGGAGCGTGCATTGACCGCATACACAGATTTCATGAGCAGCTGCAGACGGGCGGGCAAGCAAGAATTAATCAGAATTGGGTGTCCTGGAAGTGAGTTTGTTTAAAAACGTATTGGGTTTGCTCTCACCTCGCCACTGCCTTGTCTTGGGCGCTTGAGTACTAAGCAGCACGCACGCAAATCAAGACTCGCGGATCGGGAAAGAACACAAGTTTCATCTTGCTGCACATGGCTTGTGGCAACACTGACAACCTGTTGTATTTTTGGGTTGACCAGGCAATAGCAGTGCTCTGGGCTGTTACACTTGGTACAAACTCGTAGGGAACTACAGGATGTACCTACAGTATTTATACTATTCTCAATATTATCCAGAATATTCTACATATTTCCTGTCCTTTCCGACTCCTTCTATTCTCGGTAAGCAAGAGTCGGGCTTACAAATAGATCACCGAGGACCGAGGTTGTGCGGGATTGCTAATCTCCAACACTCCTTCTCAATCTTGCACAACTTGATACGTCAATACCTTCCTGGAACTTCTATCCTAGCATAGGGATCCGTCAAGATCCTTGAGAACCTTCGAGCTCCAAATTATTGTTCGGCATCTATCTGGCAACGTAATAGCATAGTAACGACGCGGATCCAGCAAGCAGGGCATGTCCAGCACCCAAAGAAGTAAAATCAGTCAGTGAAATGCAAATGAAATCAAGGCAGACTTACCTCGAAGTGCACGACTCGGCCGACGAAACTGACCATCGGCCCTTCGGCTTTTTCGGTAACTTTCCGTCCGACCACCTTGCATCTTTGTTCCTTGCGGGAGAGCGCGAAAAAAAAAATCACAACATATTCAATGAGGACTGCATACAGTTTAGAGGAATTTATAAAGCAGGAACAAGAAGAAACTGCTCAGCAGATTACGAGTAACTACAAAATAGGTAAAGTATGAAAAAAAAGCTGTCGAAACGGCGTGTGGCTGCAGGACGGACAAGAGAGGTGCGGGTGCGGGTGCGAGATGTTTGGTGCCTAGTGGGATTCGCTTTGGTACGGGTCGGGGCTTGCCGCCGAACGCCGTGGAAGCAGTTAAAGAGGCAAGTACGCAGAATGGTGGGGATGGGTATAGATGGCGTATGTGTAGGACTCCGCAATACGGCCGCTGAAAAAGCGCGGGGGAGGTGGATGGGTGCTACGTAGGTTACGTCCTAAACTATCTGAACCGAGAACCTGGGCCCAGGTTCTGGGATGAGAATGATAAGGCAAATTACATCTTCACTCAACTTCAGGCGCACTTCAATAATTATGGTAAGAGTTTTTTCGCATGCTGTTACAAGACTTGACCCAGGAGAACAGTTTGTCCAAAATATGTTACTTTCCGTCTTAAGTTGGACCACAGATACGGCACTTACTTTAATCAACCTCAGGCGTATCTGTTTGTCTGTCCACTAGAGGATTTCCGAGCCGGGGGGAATTCATTCAAGTGGCCAGACTGTCCCGCCTATTTGGTCACTCGATCCATCTGGTGCTGACCGCCTCAGTCCCGGAGCCTCAAAAACACTTTATTTGCCAAAAATTCGTATCCAACCGACATATGGGCAACAAGGTGGGAGTGACGACATTTATCAAGGACTACGACGATTCCATCAAGGCAAAGGGTTCGACCCTGACAGTCAAGATCTCGCCAGACACCTCGGCTATCCACTGTTCGAGTTTTCGAGCGACCAGACCGCTCCCTTGGAATATAGTTGGGGTAGGTCCATGTATCATTTTCTCACCAAGATCTGTATGTGCACCCATTTTCGATTTTTATATATATTTAGGGGCCCCTCCCAGCCTCGTTAGAAAATACTGTAGTATTTCGTTCAATTCTAACGCGCTGTGACCTGTGACAGAAAAATTAGAACTTTGAAGTTCTAAAATCGGCCGAGAACCGTGTGACACCTTTTTTTTTTCTTATATCACGAGAAAAGTTGTAGAGCCTCCACACGCCGCGGAAATGCAAAGTACGCAGATTTTTGGAGACATGCTAACGACAAAGATGAGGATTTGGAGGTGCCGAGGCTGTAGTAGTTTACGTGTGGACTCAACTGTGTCAATTTCCTGCCACCGGCATCGTTTTTGAAGAGCCGCGGATGAGGGGAAGATGGAAGGAGTGTACTTCCACTTTAGTTCCCACTCACGTCGGAAGCGGCATTCGTGTGGGCCCCTTGGCGCCGTCGACCACCACACATCACCGCCGCGCCGCGGAGCAAAAATGGGCATTTTGGGGCATTTTTCAGCCATTTTGTGACCTCTTTGGCACATTCTAATATGCCCTTGGTGACCCGTGACAGGTAAGAAAATTTTCTTATATTTTGGGTCCTGTGACGCGTGACATAAGAATTGAACGAAATGGTACAGTAGTTAGAAGTTCTTTGGAAGGATTAGATTGATATTGAATGCATTCTGGGCCATAGTGGTGCGTCAAATGGTCGAAATGCGCGTCGAATCGTGCGGGACGCGTGAAGATTAATGAGTTGTTTGTTCGTGCATCTCACATCAGATCCCATCATTATATAATAACGCAGGACGCCGCTTATCAGGGCGCGGTAACTAACAGACTATAACCAGCGAGGTACGAGCTAGAACGGTTATAGCGTCTGTCTTAGAGAGACTAGTCCCGAATGAAGAGTTTCGCGACTTGCTTCAAGTCGAAGACTCGCTCTGAAGCAGCAGCCATATGAGTGCAATGTGGCAAGGGGGAAAGGAGAAGTTTTGACGGTGTTTGTCCCCTGTCTCATTAGTTCTAACACTATGGCGGCCATCGTCCGGCATTCAATCAACCCATGTTTAACAAGCCACATCACAACGTCGCTACGAGGATCTGCCGACCTCCAGGAGATGTTTTTCAACTCAAATGTTCACGTAACATTGTAATAACCTTTGTGAAAGCTTGCTTGGCTATTGACAAAATATGGCTTCGTGATGTCTCAGTAACATCTGTCACGAATGGTGGTGTAGTACAGTACCCTGGCTTTTGCCTAAGGCATCCCACAAGTGCAACCGCGAGTACTCGGATCCGTAGCCACAGACACTTGCATACAAAAATGTCAAACTCGGATCCGTGCCAGTTTTTTCCCGCGGATGGCTCAGATCCGCGGGTTCTTACCCGTGGGTATGCAGGTACACCGTTTGGTATAACGATTCTCAATTTGCAGAAGCATTCCAAGGTCATCCGCTAATTCAGCTTGTTGTGAGCCAGGTTTTGCCAGGGAAGTTCGCCCAAGGAGGAAATGCTGCTACGCACAATATCAAACCAGTGTGGGGCTCCAGGGCAGGCAGACACTCAGTGCCGTCACGGGAACAGAGTGCTGGATGGGGTGAGTGGAATCCACAGTTTTCTCTCCCTTCAATGCCGTCAACTTTTTATAGAGGAGGACCTGCCGAATGACACGGGTATAGAGCGAGGGGGACACTCCGCCGCTTGAACGAGTTTCTGTACATTCAATATATTCCGTGTACCTGCCACCCGAGAGGTCAACACAAGATTTTGTTGTTTTGACGATGGCTGGCTTCGATGGCGGAGTTTTGATTGGACCAGGCTCAAAGAATGCGGTAACACGGAACGTCTAACAGGCGAGTTAGTCTCTTGAACTTACTTATCGGGGAAGCCAGACTTGCCGCATTGACTTTTCGTGAGATGTATCGTCGGAATTCCTTGCGAATAGGCGCGTTAGAATCGCGCTGCTAATCCGCAGGGGACCAATCACCGGCTCTTTTGATCTGATTATGTAACGAAATTTCTTCCGAAAAAACATGGTCTTGAGCAGAAATACTATTTTCCCCCTGTATCTCAGTCAGTAAACTCTCCTTCTGTCTGCACTTTCAACTGGGCAAAATATGTACAATAAGTATGGTTTTAATGGCAACAAAAATGACAAAAAAATGATTTTGCTCTCTTAATTTGAGCCATGCAACTGCCGGAGCGAAGCGAGGGCATATCTTGTTACCGGTTTAGATTGTGTGCCATCATCATGTGGGTGCCTTTTGATCGAAGCCTCAGTGAGGGTGAATGTCGACAAAACCTCCCAGTTCAACGGCACCAACTCTACCTACAGTATCTCGCTATTTGACTCACTTGCATCACTGTACACCTGCTAACATCTGTAGGCATGCTCGAGCGTACGCAGCTCCGCTGCCATCCCTGCACGTACGAGCTTCGTGCGGAGGAGCACCGGCTCCGCACCCGTCCCTCTCTCAATCAATAGAAATAAGTCCAGTCTACGTAGCTACAGGTACTGATGAAGGGCCTGCATCCAGGCCAATGGTCCTGCAGAAGCTGTCTGTTGCTTCTCCTGATGCCACTTTCGCATTCTGCGGTCCACTTCCTCCCTTTCCCGAGCGTTTCGCTCCATCCGCTGTTCAGCAACCCAGGCCGGCACCCCAACAACAGCGGCCATTGGTGTTGTCTTGTGTCCCTGAAGGTAGCGCTGCAACCCTGCGATAGAGAATTCCGCAGGTGGAATGCCGAGTGAGAAATTGGTTGCAAGATTGCCGATAACAGCCTCCAGCGTGGTGGCGTTTACTTCGTCTTTTCCAAAGGACAGAAACCGGGATTCGGTAAAGAAGTGCATGAACAGCGACTGCGCCTGGTCTCTCGTGGCGAGTCCGTAGGCGACTTTACAATCGATTCGTCCAGGGCGCAGTAAGGCCGGGTCGAGGCGGTCTATGTGATTTGTCTATGAGGTAGTGTAATGCTTAGAGGACAAGGATGGCAGGATAAGGAGAAACTGTACCGTGGCAAAGAAAAGCCTCCCTTCTTCGCTGCTGACACCATCAATCACATTCAAGAGTCCCGAGAGCGTGACCAGCGAGCGAGCACCATGAGCCCCTATAGCGTGACCAAGAGGACCTCGGCCACCAGCACCGTAAATTTCATCTCGGTCCTCCTCGTCACTCCGGGACGCGAAGGCGCAGTCAATGTCTTCGATCAGGAAGATGGCATCCTTTGGAATCAAAGATGCAGCACGTTGAAGGAAAGAGTCATCAACACTGGGCGGGATCCGTCACCAGAAAAAAGTCAAAGGATAGCCAATAGACATACTGCCTGGAGGCCAGTGACATCGAGTAGATTTCCAGGTTTAGAGCACCTGCTAGTGCGTATATTGTGGATGCTAACCGCATTTTCCTCATCAGCCAAATGAGAGTTCATTATTCAAGATTATGTGACTCACTTTTTCCAGTCCCTGGGGGTCCATAAAGCAAATATCCTCTGCGATGCGGGATGCCTACTTCAAGATACCACTTTTCTGTCGAGATAAACTCCTTGGCGTCGCGAACGAGGTCGGTGACCACACCCTCCGGTAGAATGACCGAGCTGTGAGGTGTGAATTTGTGAGGCACAATGCAAAACCGGATGACAACAAACTTGAGTGACCGACGATTCTTGTGCTTCACAGTGTTCCAGGTCGAGGCAGGTCCGTAGTGTCGCGGCTATCCCCAGAAACTCAGAAGAAGGACATGGGGCATGGATGACCATACCGAGTCTGCCAGATGGATAGTTACACGGTGTTGGTTGATATCCACGTAACGCGTGCGGGCGTCCTCTACAAGCTCAGAGAGTAAGTTCACATTTCGTGTATACATTCTTTTTCCAAAGTAAGTAAATAGGTCAAAAGAATAAGGATAAAGCTAACATCAGGAAGATGCTAGAGATTGGCTGATATGTGCCGGATTCCGTGAAGTTTCCCTGCTCGCTATCTTGGGTACGTTTGATCTCGATCCAGTGCCCTCGCCACCAGAAGAGTTGAGGTAACCGGTAGGTTGGGACATATTCTGCGTTGCCCTTGATAGTTGGGTCAATCCACATCTTGACGGACCACTTGCGGCGTGAGTTGGTAGCGTTGACCACGAACTCGCGGGAGCTGCGCCACACGCCTTCTTGTGTCTAAGTGAAATGTAAGCCAGAGCTCCGAGAACAGATGGAAGACGCACCAGAAATAGTATGACCCACTCGTACGCTGGATCACCTTCGTGGAATTGGGCAGTCATTGAGTATTCTTCCGGGTGGTTGTGCGTTAAATCAGCAGGAATAAGAACAAGAAAACCACAGACGAAATCTGAACCGAACTATCATCCACTGAAAGAGCCTCCGTCCCGTCTCAATGATCGATCCTAGTATGAGCAGCTTGATGCTTGAGCCGAGGTAGGCCTGAGAGACCATTCCAAATGCCGCCAATGCTGTTGAAAGTCCCATGAAGGAGGTGATCCATTTGAACCAGGCGCCACCTTGAAGCTGAGGATTATCGATGGGATTCAAGGGCATGAAAGTATGTAAGTGTAAATTGCCGGTTCGCAACACTTTAAATAACATTGAAATGGAGAGTTCAGCGGTGATAGTGAGCTTGCCACTCCACCGATAGTCATCGTCGATGTTGTAATGGCTGTCAGGCGGTCTCAGAGCTCCTATCGGGATTCCGGAAGGCAGGATTCCCACATCTTGTCTGCGCTCGTGGTTCTGCGGTCCCGCATGTGTATTATACAGCATGTGTTTAACTGCTGCGACCCACTTCACTAGCTCCGTTTCATCTTTGGCACCATTGAGTAGTCCTCCAGTTTATGGAGAATTGGGCTACGTATCAACATTATAATTAGGGTGTATGTAAAAAAGATTGGATCTGTTTCAGGAAGAATAATTATCCGGGGGGTCAAAAGAGGGCTACTTCTAGGCTACCCCAAAAATGTTATATTAGGCTGGGTGCAAAAGATTGGATCTGAGTTCCAGGAGGTAAATCGGGGTTGTCACGGCTGTTGTCGACAACTCGGCATACTGTTGACCTTCCCAAGGCAACAGGCTCTAATCCAATCGGTAATTTCCGCCGAATATTCATGTACATGGTAGTGTGAGCAAGTTGAAACGCAAATGGAAGTGTCAAAATATTGCTCCCACCAAAGCACCCACGTTTCCCCTAGCAATGAAACATATTTACCTCTGGCTTCACTCGCCTGTGCATTTTTGTCGATTGAATGTGGGATAGGAGTGCTCTCTTTATACTTATTGTGTACCGTGAGACGGCTTTACGTGAGAACCACATATATATAACAGAACGGAGCGCCGGTGGTGTAATCTTTCAACCATGCATGTAGAAATAACTGACCTCAGGGACAGGGTCTGGGGTAACAAATTACGTGACCCATTGCATTACTCTTAGATCTGGAAGTGATCTGGAGTGTATCTGGCAACCCTGGAAGAACCTGAAGGCACCCCTGAACTATTAGGATGACTCCCACACCACTTGCCTCATGGCCTCAACGGCCACTTAGTACTTTCATTCCCATCAATTTCTGAAAAGAGTCCACCCATTATTCATATGTAGTCAGTACAGATCTCCATCCATACAGTAGTACAATGCTTTGAAGGGCCCTGACTGTTGAATGCCCGCTCCCAAGGCATCAGTCCAGAAGGCTCGGCAGAACGAAAACCCGGGTGTCATGGTAGGGATGCAGTGCCCCAACTCTGGGATCTTGGGACGTGGCAGAATGGCAAACTTCCATTCAAAGTGATGCATTGCCCCAGCAGCCTGGCGCAGAGCCCGCATGGAGGGGTGCGAAGCTGTGTTTCTGCCGTGATTTTCCATCAGAAGCCTGGGCCTCCTCATACAATATGTCATCTCTGCGTACGCAGCGAAGATCGAACTGGTGGAAGCAGAGCGTGGAATACGAGCTGCCATCGCAGGTTGGGTCTTAAGAATTCTATTTCTCCATCAATTGCACTTACAGAACGGCTTGGCACGCAGAAAGGATTGGCAGGTGATGGCATCAAGTTTACCGGGCTGACCAATTATATACCATAGCCAACACGTCACCATGTCAATTCAGACTTCTTTCTGAGTTCTCTCCCTCAACACTCCATTGCCTATGTCCTTGTCTCTGGTGGAGGCCTTGTCCATGGCAGCCAAACCATTCTTACCGATCTCATCACCTGCAGAGCATATCCTTTGGTTAAGTTGTCTTCTAGACTGGGCTGCAAGGGCTTATGTGGTGCTAAGTATAATCTAGGGACACGAGGCAGCAGATCCATCAGATTAATATCCCATGTGAATGGCACCACTTGTGTCAGGCTCAGGGTTAATGAGGAAAACATGCAGTGCAGGTTCCTGGGTCGTCCATGGTGAATTTGAATGTTCCGCTATGGAACCCACAGCGGAGTTACTGTTCCACTATTGGAACCCACAGTGGAGTTAGTGGAGTTCCACTGTGGGTTCCTAGACGTTCATAGAATGCGCCCACGTTCATCGAACCATAGTGGAGTTAATGTTCCACTATGGAATGCACGGTGGAGTTAGTGGAGTTTCCACTGTGGTTCCATGGTGGAACATTCATAGAATCAACCCACATTCATGGAACCCACCATGGAAGACCCAGGAACCTGCACTGCATGTTTTCCTCATTAACCTTGAGCCTGACAGAAGCAGTGCAATTCATATGGTATATTAATCTGATGTGGGCAGATGACCATCTGATGTTCCCATGTCCGGCACCATTGGTAGCAGATGGTGATCAGGTCAATCACCGTGGCCTCGGTGACTATCAACATCTCGAAAATTTCAAATGTTGAGAAATGTAAATGTACAGTGAGCACTCTTCCAGAAGCACAAGATCCAGAATGCAAATGCTTTGACACATGCCGCAACGGGTGGTTGGGCGTCGCTGTGGGCGAGGCCCTGAGGGTCGGAGGCAGAAGAGGTGATAAATTTAAAACATCGAATCACGTGGAGCGCGTGGTGCCGTATCGGTGTGTACCGGCTATCAGCCCCCTTTAATCCTGTGATTCTGGTAACCAATAGCAAACCTATGGACTAGACTCGTGAACCAGTTGGTCACAGGCTCACCATACAGACAGCGCAACAACTGGAGCTGGGATTCGTACATCTTCCGGAAGCTACCCCGTGCCCTTGCCAATTCGTTCCCAGCCATGCTCATTTACCGGAGCGCGATCTCGGAAAGCGTCTTTATGTTCATGTGCTCCTGCTTTCAGAGTGGGATGGGTGCAAAACAGTTTTCGGATGCTCTCCGGGTTCGCCATCTCGAAAACTTCGATAAATTGCAGTTGTCCTATCTCTCGAGGCTCGTGCGCGCTAAAACGATGCAGGGTTGGTTCGCAAAAAAATTCGAGAGCTTCCTTCCCTTCCATGATCAGTCGAGCAACGGGTATCACGGATTTGTTCCAAGTTCTCAATGGCTGCGTGACTTGTTCGACAAGTTCATGGAGCTTCACGCCCATGATTTTGACCAAGCCCTGTCTATGTTTCTGTGCCATACCTGTCCTTCAATGCATCCAGAAACGATTTACGAAGGTCAAATAATTTGCCCTAGCCATCGGGATTTCCCAGAAAATTTCCCGGAAGGGGCGCAATTGAACTTGAATGGCGAATGGGGGACGGGACGCAGGAGTAGGTCCACAACTCGAAGTTTGACGGTCTTCGCACCGCATTTCATCCCGGCCGCAGAACTACCCGGGAATGGAATGACCCCAGATTCGGACGGTCAGAAGGTGACGAATGTTGTACATTCTCGGAAGCACAACATTGACGGATTGAGTGGGGCTCAGATTTGACGAGCTCAATCAGAAACGTCTATACGTCGCCCTCTCCAGTGCCGACCAAGCCGTATATGTACGAGACACCTTGCTGTGTGCGAGTAGAAGATTTGGTGTGTTGCATATGACCTGTTCGACGAAGGTTTAGGATGCAGAGACGCAGAGGTATCAATGTGTCAGAGAAAAGGCTGAAGGAATATCTGTCAATGGTGGATCGGTCGAAGCTCGTCACAGGCCGAGCAGCAGAAGAAGGCCAATGACGCAAAGGAGCTTCGGGCGCCCAGCGCAAACTGGCTGATATCACCAATCAAGACGACACGCCACCGCAAGACCGACAAAGGAGGTTAAATATCTGGCCCACAAATTCACTATGACGAAGCAGATGTAGATTTCGGACCTCACTGCCACCATGAACACTGATGTCGACGAGCCAAACCCTAACCCCCCACGACAGGCTGATACCCGGAGTTAGGGCGCGCTGGTGTCGATTGTGGCCGAGCCGCCACTTTGGGCGGTGGCGATGACACTCCACACACTGCTGTCGACGGTGCCTTCAAAGTCGGTTCCAATGACTCCCCTGTCGGGGGCGTCGCCGTGGTAGTCGTCGTGCCGGGCGGCGTACTTGTCGTGGCGGGTGGCGTACTCGTCGTGGCCGGCGGAGTCGTGGTGGTCGCTGTGGTGGTCGCGGTGCCTTGCAAGCATTGAGAATAGCTGACAAGTAGGTTCAAGTTCACGCTACGGTCGGGAAAAGACAGCTACGTACAAAGCATTTGAACTAGTGAGAGCAGAATCAGAACTCGGGGCGCACTAGAACTCAGCCACCACTTACAATACGCAGGTCCATCCAGCTGTGCACGTAGTGGGTCCGGTCCATCCCTGAGCGTAATTTAGGTCGCTGAACGTGTTTTCATGCCAAATCCATCTACCTGTCCACCGCATTGCCCCCAGGGTGCATTCAAATGGCTGCCATTTTGAAAAGCATGACCTCATACTGCACGGAAAATTGAAATGGTAGGCTATATCAGCTATTATAATACACAAGGAACTAGATGATACATGTATGCATGACATATCCGAGTATTATATCAATCGGAGCACCATTATCAAAACTACAGCTGTCCTGCTTGAAATCGAGACCTTCGGGTGAAATTTTCGGGGACCAAAAAAGAAGTTTACAGGGACCAGAAACTGCAGATTTTCAGCACAAATCGAATGAGCTTATATTTCTTACGGTCGTTTCGAGCGTCATCCGGAATGCATTTGGTGCATCCAGCCCTTTCCCTTGGATAGTGTCAGCCTTCGATCTCTTCGAAACTTTCTAGTAGCCGTTGTGAGATACAATCTTCCTAATTTCTTCTCCCACATTGCTTCCACACCCTCTGCTGCCTGCCTGGGACCGAATCTCGCTGCGCCTTCCCTTTCTTCGTGAGACGCTGAGTCAGCAGATCCACGTGCAACTGCATGACTACCAAAAGGAGATTGGACACAATCCGCCACGGCATTCAATATCTGCGACACGTCACCTCGGGAAATTGCGCGGCATTTATCCTGGAACAAGGTCTTGATTTGTTGACTTGGGGCTCATCCGCCCTGGATCTTTGAGGCAAACTTGAGAAATTCACACCAATACTGAGCTCAGTCACGCGCTGCACACTATTCTGGACATTGACATCGGTAATTGAAGCCCGGACGAACTCGGAAGAACTAGAATAACTGCTGTGAGCTGCATATGTTGAGCACTCATCCAGTGCAAGTTAATTTCCGTGATCAGCCTCTCCAGCCATTCCAGAATTGTGCCTGTGTTCACAGACACCGGGGTCACACCTCTGCGAGCCCTCACCCGTTCATCGCTGTCAGCCAACTGTGAAATTCAGCCTAAAGCTGCAGTGACGATACCATCCCACGCCACAATTCACTCCGACGTAAGATGCGGATAATTTTGTGCACACTCATGCCTGGGATGGATACAAGGTGATATTGACTCGTCTGACAAGCTTTTCCCCCCACTTGGAAACTGTCGTAAATTACCAAGGACACCCCTAGCACAAACTACTTCCTACATGCGGCGCTATCTGACATTGTGAAAATCCAGAAAGGTCATGGGCCAATAATGCCCATATTCTGGAGACACCTGGAAGCCGTCGAAGTCCTCTGTTCTGTGTATATTGTCCTTTGATTCTACGCTGTTCCTGTGTGGGGTAGAATTGCTCATGTGAGGTAAGTTCCGGTTGACGTGCTAATATTTTCTGCTTCCTCAGATTCCACTAGTTCTACCGCGGCGAGTTGGTCCGGAGCACCCGATAATCCACTGCGACCGTGAGCTCAGCTAGAGGGATTTGAGGAGGTCCAGGGGCGATGATGTAAATAGCGTGTACACATCGGGATAATCCCTGGAAACCGACGTTCCTAAGCGGGACCGTGCCGTGTAATGCTACCTACCTACCTACCTACCTCCCCCATCCTTTGGCGGCGTTCATCCCAGCCTCCAAATTGTTGACCCGCATTGCCAGAAACGTAACGGACAACACATCGCCGTTGCCACCCTCCTATACATCCCCAGGGCCCATGGACGGCGAGGGCTGTGAACATGTGTGGGCCCACCTACAGGCGAGGAAGACACGCTGCGAGTTCGGACGCCTTCCACCGTGATCTCCAGCAGAGTTCATCTCCGATGACACCACGGCACTGGCCCTCTGTCTCAGCTCGGAGCTCACCATTCACACTCGTGACTGATCATGTCCGAAGAGATCGAGATCCTCCTTGCTGCCCAGGGCTTTCACGAAATGCTGGGCGAGTTACTGGAAACACTGGATGCCGAATGGATCTCGACACCGGAAGGACATATGCGCCCAGGCGGAAAGGTCGATTTTGCGTCGCTTGGTGAAGCTATATTTTTTGAACAGTTTCGGTCGGTGCTGTTCATTCTATATAGCTATCGGCCCACTAAAAATACTGGTTAGTTTCACCTACGTCGAAGTGGAACAGCTCGTCCTACACCTTGATCTGCCAAAAGATTTTGTGTGCCCACAAACTCGTGTCAAAGAAGACGCTTTTACTGCCCTTTGCATGCTTCTCCGTCGCCTGGCATATCCTGCCCGGCTCTGCGATGTCGAGATGCAGCTCGGCTGGGAAGCTACGCGTTTTTCTCGGATCACCCGACTTATTGCCCAATATATTTATGACCGCTGGAAGCATGTACTCCGCTTCGATCCAACTCGCCTCACTCCGTACACCCTCCAAAAAATTTCCCACTGCATGTCTGCAAAGGGGTCCCCCCACGACTATGTCGCCGGTCTAATGGATGGTACGCTGGAGGAAATCAGTCACCCGATACACAATCAGCGACTTATGTATAACGGATGAAAACGGATGCACTGCCTGAAGTATCATGTCATCATCTCTCCGGATGGCATGATCATTCACATATTCGGGCCTATCGAAGGACGCCGACACGACGAGACGTGCTTCAAAAAAAGCGGTGTTTTGGAAATTTTGGAGAAGGATTTCCGGAGTCCAACGGGCGAGCCTCTCGTTGTCTACGGTGATCCCGCATACACCGTATCGACCCACGTCTGTACACCATACAAAGGTGCCGCATTAACCGAAGCGCAGCAGCGGTTTAACACTCGAATGAGTCGGATCCGAGAGCAGGTGGAGTGGGTTTTCAAGGAGCTTGGATAGCAGTTTGCGTTCCTCGACTTCGCGAGGAACAAGAAGCCGCTTCTGCAGCCTGTTGGGCTTTTCTTTCTCGTTGCAGTACTCCTTGAAAACTACCACACCTCCCTCCATCGTCCTCAGATCCCTCAATATTTTCGATGCACCCCTCCGACACTTGCAGAGTACCTCCGCGGCGGCCCGGTGGAAGATGAAGAACTGGATGCATGGTGTCTTGAGGCTCCGTGGGCGGAGATGGATGTTCCGGAGGAGTAGTTTATTTCTCGTGTAAAAGTATTAACAACAATAGGTATTGCGAGCGGTGACTGGTAGCAGTAGCTTAGACTATAAGAAACATAAAAAAGCGATGAATAGTAAAATATGACTTCGCTGGAGTACCTAAACGAGGCTCAGAACTTCTTTCTAAATATTTCGGCGAGGATCTCCGTGATGCGTGAGGTTCCATTTGCATTGGCACGATTATTCTGTCGCAGACCTTGTATTTCAGTGGTGAGATTGGTGACGGCATTCAGGGTCGCAGTCTGGGCCTGGAGGAGTTCACCATGCTGCCGTTCAGCACGCTCACGGGCTTCGTTGAGACGTTTGGTTCGTTTGCCTTGTGTCGCTCAAGCACGTCTTGACGACTTGGTTGCGCCCCCGGCGACGTTTCGGAGGTGGTTCAACATCTGAATCGTCATCACCGAAAGATTGAGCACCGTTGTGTCGCTTGGACGGCGAGAGAGGGCGACGCATGCGCCTGCAGACCATTTTTATTCATCTGGTGTCGAGGAGATTTGAGCTAAGACTTTTGCTGGCCTTGTTTCTCGCGAATAGAGGCACCGTCAAGCTCAGAAATGTCAAGTAAACCCTCGGCGCGCGCTAAACCCCTCATGGCCGCGTCTCGAAGTTCCTCGCCAGCCTTGTCCTCGCGATATGCTTTGCGCTTCGATTTTGCCGAGTTTTCCTTCGCCGAACCATGATGATCGTTCACGATTGCTTGGAGATTTGTCATGAGCTGGACCGAATGAGTCACTGTGTGAGCACCGCAGGAAGCCAGCGAATAACGACCGACGATACATTGCGAGATGAGGTTGCCGGTGACGGCGGGCGCGGCGATGGCATCGGACGTGTCAAAGCGGTCAGCTGGGGTTGCAGCGGTACCGCGCGAGCGACGTACTAGGGGATGCAGGGCTGGTTTACGGTGCTGGTCGCGGTTCCCGCTGTCAAGGAAAGATGTGTGAAGGATGGGCAGAAAAGTGGAACACACTGGGCCTCGAGACTGAATAAGTGCAGTGCAGCAATCTCTCGGTGGGTAGAGCTTTGGGAACAAGAATGGCCAGCTTGTCTACAACGAACACGATATCTCTGACTAACGCAGCCTCGTTGATTACTTCGGAATTACCCCAAATCGGGACAGGGACGAGAGCGAGTCTGAGGCTATACATATTTGCAGACAATTGCTGTATTCGCCGGTTTGCGCGTTGGAGGGCAAGACATCGCGTTTCCGCGATTTTTTGTGGGAGGCAACCGTGTTTTCTCATTGAATTTTGGAGTACTGGAAAGTTTAGAGCTGCTCGGGCCCTGTGGCATCGTAGAAGAAGGAAAGAAGGAGGCACGGGGAAGCGAGGAAGAAGCGAGCCGTATTGGTGGCATCATTCGAAGCGCGCTGAAACGACCGAACTTGCCGTGATCCGTTTTGGCCGATTTAAAGCCGCGAGCTCATGATTTGATTGTTGAAAACGACACTGGTGCCTTCAAAATGGCGGAAATCGGTTCAGAGGGCGAGAAATGGCAACGGAAACAGGGGACATTGAAATGTTGTGGGATGTTTTTTTTTCCGGCTACTGTCATCAATTTTGCAAACCGCTGTAATAATCTTGACGAAACCTCGTCATTAGGGGCAGTCAGAGTAGACGGTTTTGGGCGGTTTTGGGGGTCGGTTCTCGATACGGTTTTGTAAACGGTTCTGGAAATGTTTTGGTCAAAACCGTGAGAGAACCTAATCTGAATTAAAGGCGGTTCTTGCGACTCCGGTTTTCACTTAATATCATTTAATATTTTCCCTTGTGGCTGTACCAGACCCACTTCCTAATGCCCGCCGCCATGAGACAACCCTCAGCGCGCGGAGAGTCTAGTGAACTTCATTCGCCACAACAAAGGGCGCCAGCGACGCAGTAGCCACGGCGCCGGCAGCCTAGTAGGCTCTGGCAGAGACCATGGCAGCTCTCTTTGTTGTCTTCAAAATTGTTGACATGAACAACTGACGGTGCGTGCAGAAAAGAGATACAAAGACAAGGCGGGGATTCTTTGTAAGCAATGAGAGTCACAGAAAATGTATTGTATTTAGATGACCATAGAAAGCTAAACCAGAACCGTGTCAGAACCGTTGTAGAACTTCCTCCAGCCGAGGTTCAGCAGACGGTTTTGATTTTCGAAGCAGTTTTGAATTTTAAAGATTCTCCCACGGTCAATTAAATCAGAACCGTTTTCAAAACCGACTACCAGAACCGCCCAAACCGTCTACTCTGACTGCCCCTATTAAGGTGCTATCGTGGGTTACAACAACAGTGCGCCGAAAGTCAGATTCACGCTGGACAATCGTGTCGCAACGTGTACACTTGACAATAGATGCACCCCACACCGTTCCGCTGAACATCGCCTCTTCGAGAAAAAATTATTTCCGCAATAAAAAACTTCGGGCGTGACCCGTGACTGTCGAATTGGAGGTAATAGTGCGACAACCTTAGGAATTCCTTAACGGCCGACAACATTGTTAAGGCATCCAGATATTCACTATCTTCTGCCGCACAAATTTCAACTGACGACGTTCAGCTCCTGGGGAAAAAAACCATGCGCCGGGTTACGCCGAGATGCAGCCTCAGGACGCTCCGATGGTATCTGGAACAGCATTTCGGGAGACCCTATATATTCCACCGCTCACCCTCAGGTAAGTCAGAAAAACTTGTTTCCAGGATAGAGGTTGACTGTCATCAGGACCGATCCCGAATCGCCTCGCTTGCTGGACATGACACGAAAGGAATATACCAAGCTTGAATTTCCGAATTATAAGGATAGTTTTGACCCTGCAGCTATCTATGCAAGAAAACCTAGGAACAGCGATTGTGAACTGTAGATGGAAAATTTGGAACCTTCAACGAAAATTCCACTGGGATTGATTGATTGATTATTCCATTATTCGCCATTCATCGGCTTATGTCGGAGTATAGTGTTACATCAACCGTATCACTAATTGTAGTCATTCAGTTGATCTCTCGTGATCCTCCAGACTCTTCCGCAAATGATCTCCCACACAATGGTGCGTTTCTCCAAACGGGTTGTTGGGTCGTCTGGAATTGTTTATGTAAGACATCTTGTTCCTTTGTTTCATCATGCATCTGAAAGGGAGTCGAGGCAGCTGTATACTGTTTTTCGTTCAAATAGCGTGGGGCGTGACGCGTGATCCGTTTACGAGGCCGAAATTTGGCGTGACGCACCCAAATATTTCGACATTCGACTGAAAATCTCCGAAATTTTTGCCCTTATCGCGTCTTCCGAGCGGCCTTGGCCCCTGTTTCATGCTCGGGAGGTTCGACAGGCCGCGTGATGCGTGACATTGACAAAATTTTGGGATCGATAGAGGACTGACAGAGGGATGCGAGTCGGGCCCATGGACTGGGAGAAGAACTGGAAACCGCACCCCTTCCAGCTGATCAATAACATCATCGGGCAACCAACTATGCGCAAAGCCCGCTTCACGTCGCGCAGGGGCCCCGACGACGCCACCGCTGTCCTCGTCTTCCAAGAGGCGGCCCACGCGTCGTGGTTCATCGACGCCTGGAGTAAGTTAATAACAAGTCCCACTTTGGGTACGAGTGCTGTGTCGCCCGCCCCAAGTCTTTAAACGCCTAAGGGCAGCTCAGCCCCCCCTCCTCCCGAATTTACTTTCTTCCCTACCCTCGGCGTCGACGTCGTCTCCTTTTATTACACCTGCCCTTCCGCCCCGCCCTCTTTATCTTCTACCTTGGTACAAGTTTCTACCCACCCTCTTAACACCACCCAGAGAGTTGTTGGACATACAGGCTGCCATCACCGAGGATTTATGATCCGTCCGTGGTGTGCATATTCATCCCGAGGTTGAACTTACCAAGCACGCCCATTTGTTAGTAATGTGTTCAGAATGTTCTAGACATTTGTACAGTAGATAAGCTTGAAATTAGTGCAGTAATAATTCAGTTTGTTCTTCTATGATGCTACAGAAGCAACATTCTCAATGAGGTTATTGGCCCCCGACGCTCGAACCACTGTGCTTTACTGCTACCTCGCTCTCATTTGTGGCCTTCTTGGGTGCCGAATCCCAACGCGTCGTTTTCCCGTTGCCGTCGTAACCGCCAAAGCTCGTAGGTGCTGAGCTCATCGCTCCGTTTGCTAAGGGCAAGCTGGACATGCGGCTGGATGAATTCGGCAGATCGTTTGTGCAGTATGTCTTTGTTTCTCGTTTCTTTTCGTTGACTTCTCACACTGCTCCGCAGATGCGAGCACCGCAAAAAGACTGACAAGGCACATTTAATCCTCCGTACCCTTGACGAATTCGACATCCCGTACCTCCGTGCACTGCTCGACAATGACTCGCGCTCCATGCTCCTTTACTACTGCTCCTTCATCGCAGAAAGAATTGTGCCGTGAGCTGAATTGATAATATTGTTTTTCTGGCACTTACACTGCAATGGAGACCATCCTTTGCGTCATTTGATGTGCGGACGTTGCATCGAAATTTCCATTTTTGGTAGCCATTAGCTGCGCAAACCCGCTAATGTCTTACTCGTTCTCAATGCAAAAATATCTCTTTGTTTCAACTTTCAAGTCATTTTAGCTGGACACCGGATCATTCCTTCCAACATTCAGCGCGACTTTGTAGAATTTCCTCAGAAGGGAGTTTGCAAGCAAGGGGTAAGGTACATACGCGCCAGTACGGTCAAGACGGGTTTTCACGATCAGACAGTGTGATTGGACCTTGTTTGGGCCCGGGCTCCGAGTCGCGCTCAGAGCAAGCTACGAAGATTTCCAAGACATGGAAAGTTCGTATTGACCAGGGTTATCCATTTCTGCACCGCGCGGCTCGAAACGATGATCTGGCGATATTACAGAGGATTTACCGCGGAAATACAGAAGAAGCATCCAACACTTGTTATTGCTTCGGGCCGGCCGGAATATACTTCAAGAGATTTCTTTTGTGAAGTTCACCTGGTATGGCCCGATTTACCCAAAAAGTTGAATAGGCTTGGATTTTTTGGCCGCCCAGACTCCTCCACGACCGGAGTGTCTCTGAAGAGCGACCGGGAAGATTTAAACCACATGCTTCAAGAGATTTCTCATATTTTGTGAAATTCACCTGATTTGGCCAGACTTATCCAGGAAGTTGAATAGGCTTTCAGATTTTGGCCGCACAGACTTCTCTACGAGCGGACGAAAAAGGTTAGAGCTGATGGCGGAGTTTGAAAAGGCTTCAGACACCTGTAATTTTAAAAAGAGGGTGATAACTCACTCCGGCCATAATCAATCTTTCGGGGAGGGGCCAGTTGCGGATTCGTGGCAACATTCCGAGAGATCAATGGGGCAAAGAGGTCCTCGTATGCATCGAGGGGATCCAGTGCAGGAGATATGGTTTGATCAGTCGGAATTTTCCGCTTTGTGATTGTTTAATTATATGTTTGCCTTTCTCTCTCTCGTTGGAATGACCCGACTAATCTAGACCTTGTGCGTTCCCATAAGTAATAAATTATAAAAAGTAAAGGTTAATAGCATAATTTTGGTTTGAGCGTCACGTGCGATGTAAACACGTCTCGACTCTCTTCCACCTCTTCGCTGCTCTCGATATCGACGTGTTGACTATCTACCAACAACTTGAAGACATGGAGGATGATTACATTATGCTACTGTATGGTCATCTGGAATTTATGCCTCTGATTTACTTCCTGGGCGGGCGAGACCAGAGTTCAAGGACAGATCAAGTCCCAACCAGGGAGGGTGAATTGAGTTTGATCATTGTGTGCACCTACGTGATGCAGGGTCAACTTCTCTGTGCAAGCTCGACGCGGTGTAGAGGTGTAGAGAGAGAGAGATGTGTGATGGTGACACTGACATTCATGAGATACATCCGAAAGTGGAAGATCAACGCAGTTCGGTCCGTGCTTGCATGCTCTCAATTTGGTCGGTTGGTTCGGAGAAGTGGCCTAATCCGTTTATTCGATAAGGGAATAAACTAGAGGGGGTAGGGACCCCCTTCAGATTATAATTAATTAAGCTCTAAACGAGGGTCCGAACTAGGTGACGGTGTTGCGGTGGTCATCGAGTGCAATATGAGAGGCTCGCAAAGCATGACTTAGAGGAGGAACAAATGGTATAAATAGGGTTGTTGACCGAGGCCAAAGCCCTTAATTTCATGTTCTTTTCTGAACAATCAGTCGTTAATGAGCTCCAGTGGCTTACCTAAGGGGGAATGAATGTACGCGAGCAGGATTGGATTAGTTCGGTCCCGTCGCCTCCGTACTCTGGAAATACCGGCATTTTTTATGCGACCTCTGCTTCAAATCCATTCTACATCCTGACGGCACCAAATTTTCCTTTCCGAATTCTAAATTCTACATTTGAAGTACATGTCATAAAAAATCCGGGCATTCATGGCCCTCCGTAATACTCCTGAAGGCAACATATCCAAAAACTAGGTGCATAATAGCAGCGATGGGCGGAAAGACAGAGAATGTATTGCGCATTCAGCCGACCGGACAAAAAGTATGCAGTAATGCCACAGGCTAGGTTCGGATCAAGCCCCGTTCTCAGTCATCACATGATATTCACGTGCGGCACACGCAAATCTGAGAAGGGGCTTGTGCCAAGATGCCAAAAAAGGGCAATGTCTTCTCTGCGCATTTTTGGCTCAGCAAATGCATAAAAAAAATCGTCCACCTGATAGATATTGTAGATAGAAAGCATAGAAACACATCTGTCAACTCAGATTTATTTCGTAGTCTTTCAAAGTCCCAGAAACCTCCCGCCTTTGTGTGGCTCTTACACCGAGCATCTCAAATATAAATCCTCAAGTTAAAAACATTTTGGATGGATTGAATAAAACCTGAAGAGACAAAGTTTTAGTGAATGTCTTTTCGATGTCGGAACACATTTACTTCAAGTAATTGCGTCAAGTATTAGGGACAGTCAGAGTACGCGCTTCAGATGCGCTTAACCTGGTGCTTTAGATGTGCTTCACAAGTGCTTAAAGATTTAATTTGCCATCATAAGCGTGTGATAAGCACCGGTTTGTTCTGACCGTCCCTTTTTCAGATGTGCTTCAGATGTGCATAACTTTCCGACCACATTTCGCTCACTTGCAGTTGACATGGAAGCTTGAACATTGTCATATACATTCTAGGAAGCAATTAAAAGAGATTCCCAAGTAGAATGATATTTTTTGGGCAGAAACAGCAGAGATTTGGCAAGTGGTGGCTGTGCATCCCATTGGCCTGTCCATCAACTGATAAGGGAAATTGAGACGGATAGGTCCCGATCTCGACAACTTCATGGTCGATTGCCCTAAACCTTGTTATGCGTGAACATTGGACCCAGAACTAACCTCTGGGTGGCTTATATTTATACAAAATGTCCAAGTCTGTATCATAAACTATAAAGCATTTTTATGAAGAGGATGGATGAAGTCAGGGAATTTTAGGCCGTAAAAGACCTGAATTTGAGAAATGCAATTTACAGCTATTTGCGGTACATAAGGCGCGGACTGTTTTTTTATTTTTGCAACATTTTGCTTAGAACACTCACCATGACCTCAATTCTGGTCAGAATCCTTCGGTAGTAGGTGCGTTCGACTCGCACTGAAAATCCGCAGGGGATCGAGTACCGGCTTTTTTGATGTAATTATGTAATGAAATTTCTCCCGAAAAATCGTGGTTTCCATTAGAACAGCTACACCACAATGAATACTGGGGCCAATTGACTTAAATCTTGGATATGTTATGTATCAGAATTATTACCAGGGAACTATCAGGTTTACAGATATAAATCCACTCAAATCTGCATGGTAGGCTCTACTTATGTTAGTACACAAATATGGTGTTTTGTAGAGTGATTGCCAAATCACAATGAGTTGGGATAACACCCAAAAAAGATGTACCATCCCCTGGCAATAGTTTTGATATATAACATATCCAAGAACTAAGTCAATTGGCCCAGTATTCATCGTGGACCAGCTGTTCTAATGGAAACCACGATTTTTGGGAGAATTTCATTACATAATTACATCAAAAAAGCCGGTACTCGATCCCCTGCGGATTTTCAGTGCGAGTCGAACGCACCTACTCCCGAAGGATTCTGACCAGAATTGAGGTCATGGTGAGTGTTCTAAGCAAAATGTTGCAAAAATAAAAAAACAGTCCGCGCCTTATGTACCGCAAATAGCTGTAATAATGAATAATCTCTGTGAGCCTTGAGCCAATGGGATTCCGCATAGCTCAAATATATAGTCGATCTCCGTGTCAATTTTGACATTTGGAAAGCTGTCTCAGTGGATGATTTAGCTTGATTGAGTCTCACTTTTTTGAAATAAATACGAGCTACTCTCTCATTTAAATTTTCTATTACGGCTCTCAACAGTTGGAATCGACCATCCAGAAGATCATTCTCAAATTTTCTCCTCTCTTTCACCAGAGCTCTGGCAAGGAAGTCGGATGAGGAGCAATATAAAAGCGGGACATTCCTGTTTACATTGTCTAAGACGAACATCAATCCTGCCAGTGTAGCAGAGAAAAAGTCTTTGAGTATTTCATCTCGGTCATAACTGATTGAAAGTGTATCGGTTCGGTCAGTATAGTAGGGTTCCTTGGATAGTTATACATCCTTGGATAGTCATTTTTTAAAAGCTCCCCAGCGTCCTCCCAGGTCAAAATTCTTGTATACAATATATTATGTACTCTAACCCCGTCGTGTGAATTAATTTCGGAGTCCCGTTAGTGCTCGAAGGGGAGGTGATTTGGTATAACTCGCTGCCTGATCAGGCCATCAATCACTTTCCTTCTCCACGATTGTGCATTAATCTGGCCAATATTGGCCTGAACCTATTTTCCTTATCAAAGTCCATGGTCTTGGCTACAATCTTCTCTAAAAAGTCAGGCAATCCGGCTGGGATTGACGCGTCTAGAATCGATACAAGATCACGCACGCGAAGGGCGTGACACCTTTGACACTGAGTATGACACGACCAATGTCTGACCTTCATCCTTCCGAGTCCTTCCTCCTGCACCGCGCCGCTGTCCGTGGTAAGCACGTCGATCAGCGGGCGGTTGTTTACCGGCCCCGAGAGTGCGAGGTCCGCTCGACTTGCGGTAACATGCGCCAACTTCACTCATCCCTGTCCTGATCGCTGCTTCGCAGATACGTGCCTCACCTCGATTTTTTCTTGCTCGTGGATGTGCCGCATGTGTGGACGCGAGGCTTGCGCGGACTGTTTTCAGAATATTGAAAGTCTCACGGTCGAGCCTGATCGGCGGCCACCAGCGTCGCAGCGACTGGCTAAAACCCAGCAACACAAGCGGATGAGCTTGGAATGCTTCTGCAGACTGAGTTTCATTATCCCAAACGCTCCAAAAAAAACAAAAAAAAAAACTGCACTGTCACCCGTCACCTGTGAACCACAGTACTGAAGAACAAAAAGAACGCCCCCCATTCCTCAGCTGCATCATCGTGTCCGCACTTTGATCCGTCAGTGCGTGTCGAGACGGGAGTGAAGAGGATATGGACTTCGAGCTTCTGTTGGCGGCAGATGCTCGCCTGCTCAGAATTCAAGGGCGCCTTCACGGACGTTATGACTTTCTTCAATGGGGTTCTGGCAAAAAGGGAGGTAACCCCCGGCGTCGGAAAACCGGCTTTCAACGTGCTCGAAATTGATGATGCCGTACCTATGCTAATCCTGGAGCCACCTGCTAACCGAGGGGACCACTGGGTGACTTTCCATAAGCACATGATATTCCTCGAGCCTGTTTGAGAGTGCTAGCGATGGGATTAAAGCGTGAAAATTCAAGTCGAACATTTCCTGCACAAATTCCCATGAGAGAATAATAGTTTAGGTGACTTCGTGTTTTTGGTCTGAAATACGGGCTTAACTAAATCTATGAGTATCTGTGATAAAGCGGGCTGGCCACGGCTCGACGCGACTGGACATGGATATAGCAGACACACTAAATGTCATGATGTATGCCGCACGCGACCCGGCCGGGGCGGAGGGCTGTGCGGCGTGGGAAATCTTTCGAGCGCAGGACAGTACAAAGCTCCGAGAGTTTCTGCGCTCAAATTACACAATGGAAGTACCGGAGCCCATCCACAGCCAAAGTTGTACTTCGACGACGGCGCCTGTGGGCAAAGTACGGGGTGCAAAGCTACCGTGTTTATCAGCGGGCCGGGGAGGCGATATTCATACCAGCGGGCTGCACGCACCAGGTCAGTCTTCTCCTGGACTTGAAATCCGCTGACTGACGCCGTTGTCGCAGGTTTGGAATCTAAGTGATTGTATCAAGGTTGCGATCGACTTTGTGTCGCCGGAGAATGTCGCACGGTGCGAGACGTTGACGCAGCAGTTCAGGGAGCAAAACGAAAGTGAGGCGTGGAAGAAAGATGTGCTGCAGCTGCGCACTATGATGTGGTTTGCTTGGTTGTCGTGCTGCGAGCAAGAGAAGGCTCAGTATCATACGTGAAGAAATATTACATACGTCAGTTAGCCGTCATGGCTTTGAGTCTGAAAAACATATCTGCATCCATTAAATCAAGGACAAGATTCCTCTACATCCGTGTCGGGTAGTGTTTAGACAAGGAAGACGGGGTCAGATTGGCGTCGTTCAAATAATATGGCCGCCTAATAAAACATAACGACCGCTATCGGCGCAAAAAAAAAGATAAATAAATAAATAAAGTCGTATTAAAACGAGACTCTAACCGGCCAGCAATGACCTACGCCCGCAGTCGTGGCAAGGGTCAAGTCACATATCCACACAGAGTAGAGGAAACGCGCAATCAGGTAGGTTGTCAAACCCAGAGCTGTATCTCATTCCTCTAACTCGGTGATTCAACGTGCGAGACAGGAGTAGCGGGTCGACAGATAGCCGAAGTCGCCCGCGTTTATATTGTCGGTCGAATGGTCGAGATGCGAGCATAACATCGTCCGGGTTCTGATCAGACGACAGCTGATTCACATTCAAGTCACATATCCACACAGAGTAGAGGGAACGCGCAATCAGGTAGGTTGTCTAACCAGAGCTGTATCTCATTCCTCTAACTCGGCGATTCAACGCGTGAGAACGGAGAAGGGCGTCGACAGATAGGCTGAAGTCGCCCGCGTTCCAATTGTCGGTCGAATATGGCCGCCGATACAGCTTGATGCAAGCATAATGTCGTCCAGGTTCTGATCAGGCGACAGCTGATTCTCATTCAAGTCACATACCCACACAGAGTAAAGGGAACGCGCAATCAGGTAGGCTGTCTAGCCCAGAGCTGTATCTCATTCCTTTAACTCTGTGATCCAACGCGCTAGAATGGAGAAGCGCGTCGACCGATAGGCTGAAGTCGCCTGCATTTCAATTGTCGGTCGCATACGGCCGCCGACACAGCTTGTGGCACCAGAAGTACTCTCGCTCCTGATCCTTTGTTGAGCTTCCTTGTATCCAGACCATATCTCCACCCAGAGAAGTAGACTCGTAACCAGTCTGCCTACGGCGTTCTTATAAGGCGAGCTTATTGCCGTAGGCAGACTGGTACTTCTCGGAGCTGTCAATTGGGCTGAGGCGGAGTTTGAAGTTAAGTCTTGGCGTGAGTGGGCCGGTCCGGTCCCGATGACCAACCGATGACGCACATCCGCGTTTCATTCATTTCTTCTCTAAATTCGACTCGTATTTTATGGATCTTCTGAGTTAAAAGGGGGGAATTTGAGGAGACAGATGTGTAGGGCCGGAACTCTCATCAATTACTCCAGCTTGAACGGAGAAGAAAGCTTCAAAATTGCGCTGTGTGAGAATACTCGCGAATTTCAACACTTAGATTTCAAACTCCGCCTCAGCCCAATTGACAGCTCCGAGAAGTACCAGTCTGCCTACGGCAATAAGCTCGCCTTATAAGAACGCCGTAGGCAGACTGGTCACGAGTCTACCAGAGAAGAGCAACGCGCAATCAGAAGGGTTGTCTAACCCAGCGTATCTCATTACTCAATATCTGAGGTGTGTCGGTGGTGGTGGTAAGAGGAAGAGAAAGGTAGAGTCACATGACGCATGTCAATTCTATGATATCTCCGAATATTCATAGCACGTGATCGAATTACTCATTAGTGTCGTTCAAAGTTACCATTTTCTTCTCATTTTTGTCTCATTTTTGGTTTCATTTTCCACCCCCTTCTTGTTATTTCTCGGTCAAAAATACAACCTTTTCGTTTGGGTAAAATCTGGCCCATCTTAAATACCATTCTGCACCCCTCAGTCAATTTTGAGCCATATATTTCAAGCCATTACTGCATGGCAAGGAAAAGGGATTGAAAATGGGATGATCAGCAGGAGCTTAAAATGGGCAACTTTGAAACCCCCCCCCAGAAGAATTTGCGAGTAGGAGAACAAAAACATTGCAAATGTCTTCTAGGGTTTAAAAGGGCAAGGAGCTAGTTCTATAGGCCATTTTAGGTAGAGAAATGGTACAGCTTTGTGAAAAAATATTGGGGTAAAGAGCAACAGTCATTGAAAAGGAAATTCAAAAAGGAGAAATTTGGCGAAAATGACCTTGTAGCCTCATTTTCACAAAAATGCCCATTTTTGTGCTTCATTCTCGTCTTGCTCTTTGGAAATGAGAACAAAAATGAGAACAAAAATGAGACAAAATGAGAGGAAATGGTAACTTTGAACGACGCTATTTTCTCTTCCGCTCCCCTCATCGTCCTTGGTATCTCGGTCTTACTCTCAGTGTTAATCAACATCTACTAATTACATAGGCATCTCACACAGCTTCTCATTCTCATTCATGAAGAGAATCACAGCGCCCAGAGCTGATCGAAAGGAGGAGCTAGGGCTGCCGCCCGTTACCGTAACGGCAACGGCCGTCAATTCAACGGTGTCATGACGGGGACGGCCGTGGAATTGACACCCGTAGTGTTGGTAGTTCAGAGCTCCGACGGGACGGGACGGGTAACGGGACGGCCGTAAACGGTACAACGGGCAGAAAAAATGTGATTATTCAGAATTTTACACCACTACGAGTCCCCCAAAATCTCCTGGACTGCGTTGCGCGCGAGACAAAGGCGTTGTTTGACAATCATAAGGATGCGGATCGTGTCGGGCTTCAAACTCGCACGCCGAAGGGAAATGGTGTCACGGCCGCCCGAAAAAATGCGCTCCACCGCGACGGCTGATCCTATGGAAATAATTAGCGCTTCTCGAAGGGAAGAGCGAAAGAATGATGTACCCGGAATAGTCAGAATATCGCGAGCAAGGCAGAAAAGGTTCGGGAACTGAGCCTTGCGAGCGAACCACCACTGAACTGGATCACAGTGCTTGAAGTCCTCGCGTGGAAGACTATAGTATTCCCGCAACTCGTCAAGAACCACACGTCGGTGAACCTGATATCTCGCCGTGAAATCCTTCTGAGGTGATCCGAGCTCGCAGGATGAGGAGGCAGTCAGCGGTGGAGTCACAGGAACGATGTTATGATTGCGTGCCGCGTAATTGGCCTTGAAGTGGTTGTCAAGCGCCGTCTTCGCAGTCTCAAGCTCTTGAAGAAGGTCTTCGTCGTGGTAAAAGTCGGACTTGAGCCCTTCGTACGAAATACGTGGATCAAGTACTTGAGAACGCGTTAAGTAATCGAACATCAAGATAGAGTAATGCACGTACGCGCGGCCCAAGTATAATTGGGGGACTGATCCATCTTGTAGTAATAATCACTCAGCTTGCGGTGCGCCTCGAGCAAACCGTTGCGAAGAACAGAAGGGGTGGAAAACGGGAGCTCCTTCAACTCGTGCGCAGGTCTTCCTGCAGTCCACGGAAAATAGCATGTGTGAGGGACAGAGTTGGGCGCTTCGTGGTTGACATCAGAGTGGTGGCGGTTCGAAACGACTTCAACCAGCCAGTGACCAGCACAATCGACTGCCAGTCCGACGCGCTCAGATCCCATTGGTGAAGATCGCGGTGTAGTCCAACAAAGTCGTCGATGATCTTGCGATGATCAATTGCGCGGCCTAGAGAATATGAACAAATGAAATTACTACATAAAGACGTCAGGAATGTTCGTACGAAGCATCTGATGAGTGGAGGACCAGCGCGTTTTCACGTCCAAGATCGGCATGAGTGGCTGCTTCCCGAGCTTCCCAGCACGAAAGTCGGCGGACTCCTTGACCACTCGAGTCCATTCCTGCCGGCGTTGAGGACTGGCACGTATCGAGCGAATGATTCTCCGAAGCTGGACAAGACACAAGTTCATTATAATCACGGTTTAAAAATTTGAGTTGGGAACGTGCCTTCCCCACGGACCGAAGTTTTGCAACACCACCCTCGTTGCGCACCTCGGAATCGAACTCTTCATCATACTCGTCGTCATCCCCCTCGGCGTCGTCATCGTGCTCCCTTGCAAGCGGCGCTGTGACCGCATCTTGATAAGATGTCTGTCGCCCCCCGGCCTTTTTCCCCGAGGATTTTGATATGGCGCCAATAGCCTCAAGAAGCTAGAAAAGAAGTCAGTCTGATTCTAGATTCAACGAAACAAATACCTTGATTGCAGCTAAGTGGGCGGTGTGGGGCATGCAACGGATTCGTGCCGCAATGGGATCAAAGGTAATGTCAACCACTGCGAACTTGATAGCGAGGTTATCCATGAGGGTGTCGTTGTTAGAAGCATTGTCCATTGCTATACCCTCGACCTAAACAGGAGTAAGCTCGGGCATATCGTCATCGTTTCGTCGGCATCTACTTTTCCTTCGAGCCCATACGTCTCGACAGTGTTAAACAACTCCTCCGCCATGTTCTCCTCTCTCCCGAGTGCTCGCCGATTAGTTCGCGGAAGTTGATCAGCAACTCCTCTGGACAGAATTCAGCACAAAACAAAAACGAGAAGAAGACTGGAGCGCACCGAGTTTGCCCTCGTTCGTCACGTAATGAGCAACGACGGCCATGAACGCGTGCTGGTTGCTTGAAGTCCACGCGTCGAGCGAGAGACTGACCTTGGAATCGAGCTCCTGTAATTAATTAAGAGCGATATAGCTGCGCGAAAAGGGAAATAAAATACCGCAAACATCTTCTTGGTGCCTTCAACAGTGTCCACACCCATCTGCATGACTCGCGTGCGCATAGCGGTACGACCAGGAACTTTGAAGTCGAGAGTAGACCCTTGATGGGTATACTCCATGAGTCGGATGAACTCAGGTTTCTCGACTTCATCGAAAGGCTGATCACAGGCGA
>JARKIC010000871.1:0-179996 GCA_029378375.1 Mycena olivaceomarginata
TGGTTTTTTTAACAAAACGATGGCGGTACCTGATTCATCGGACGACAACGCCGAGCGTGAGTCCAGCGCGCCGCGCGTCAAGACCCAGCCACGCTTCCCTCACATCAAGAGTGAGGGAGGGCACCGGTCGCAAGTCCCCTGCACCCCGTGCCAAGACCGAGAAGGGTCCCACCCGGGTCAAAACCAAGGATGGTCCCATCCGTTTCAAGCCGCAGGCGGGCGCCGCCCGTGAGTCCCACCCGCCCCGTGTCAAGACCCAAGTCGGTCCTGATCACGTCAAGCGCGAGGCGGGCACCGGTCCTGTTCAGGTCAAGCACGAGGCGGGAGGCGGGCACCGGTCCCGTTCAGGTCAAGCACGAGGTGGGCGCCGGTCCCGTTTGTATCAAGCACGAGGCTGGCGCCGCTTTTGATTCCGACGCGCTGGTACGTTTTTGCCCCAACAAGCCCCGCCAGTTTGTTAATTGGTATGCTTTTTCAGCCAAAGTCGACTCCGGTTCATGCGGTGATGCCACCCCGCCGCAGCGCACGTGTGGGACGGGACCCACTCCCTGCCCTCAGCGACGAGGACCTCGCGTATCCTCAATCCAGCCGCCCATCTCCCCCGCGTGCCGGGAAGCCTGCCCCTTTGTTTGATAGCGATGAAGACCCCGCCGCCAGCACACCTGCCTCCAAAATCACCTATGTGAACTCCAAGCGGTCTATTCGCCCAACCCTGCTCTGCCTTCACCGCCCCCTCAGCTTGCCGTTTCGGCAACACCACCAGCAGCTACGACTCCACTGGCAGCCACTTCCCCCAATCGCAAACGTACGGCAAGCACCGAAGCCCCCCTGCAGGTTGTGGTCATCTCCTACTCATCTGGCGAGGCTAGCCCGATCTCACGTTCTGTGAGCTCGGTGTCCTCGTTAATCTTCTCGATGTCCTCATCTCCCTCATCTCCCTCCACGTCTTCCGCTCAGCTCGGCAAGCGCCAGAAAGTCGTCATGCCAACCGGCCCTCTGATGGAATCGGCGAGCGCAGCTCCTGGAGCATCCTCTGCTCCACCCAAGATTTTCGTTAACCAGCAGACGCGGGCGACCTACAGAAGCTAGTAAGTTCAGTCCTTCTACGTCGTAGGGAACATGCTGAACGTTTCTTTTCTGTAGCAAGGTTGCCCTGGAAGCGATGGGGGAAGATGAATGTGTAGTGCCTATGGATCCGGAGGAGGCGGTGCGGATGATTTCGGGGCTCGGTGGGTACTAGTAGTTAAGTCTGGGGATTTTTGGGGTGGTTTTTTGTGCGTTGATTGGTAGATTCACAAGACCCAATTCATGTGTTCAGCAGATTCACGAGACCCAATTCATGTGTTCAGTGCACTTGCTTTTTGCCTGTAGTTTTGTCGACATTTTGAATGAATCGATTTGATTGGTGTTTCCTGTGTTTATTGTTGAGACCGAAGCTGCCAGAATTGTCTTTTCGTCTTTTCGTCTAAGTCTTGTCTCTCCCCTGCTTGATCCGCTCTCCTAGAGTCTGCTGGTGTCGTGCCCTGCGAACTCAACCTCTGGCTAGGCATCTATCGAGCTCTTGTTAAACTGGGGTCTTGGCTGCTGCGCTGAATATTGGTGGCTTGCTGACTTGAGGTCAGCACTTGCAAGACGTGTTTGGACGTGGCAACTGACATCACCTGGGCTAAAATAATAGACCCAAAATATCTGAACAAAATGTCGTCCTCAAACGGAGCCACTCAAGAAGATTTGCGTATGGTAATTTTGTTTTTCCAAATTTGTCTTGTTACGAGCATGACACTGACAAAGGTCTCAAATAGGAGTTGGTGAATGCGACTGGTGCTGCCCCAGGTGACAGTGGTGGCAACGGTGCTGCTGTGGCTTCGAGTGGTGGTGCTGCTGCTGCCCCAGGCGGTAGTGTTGCTTCTGCCCCAGACGGTAGCGCTGCGACTGGTTCCAAGGCGCCACCCGCTGGCAAACAGTGGCGGGGGCGGTGTGGGTGCTGCTCCTGGTGCTGCTTCTGGTGGAGGTGGGGCTGGTACTGCTCCGGGTGGTCATGGGGCTGGCACTGCTCCAGGCGGCCGTGGGGCTGGTGCTGCTCTACCCGGTGGGGCTGGTGCTGTTCCAGGCAGCGCTGCCGCTGCTGGTAGTGGTGTCGAGGTGCCACTTGCTGATGCCATAGAGCCAGATGACGGTGATAGTAACTGGGTTGACGAGGACGCTTTGGCTGGCCTTGCGAGCACTCACCGCAGCCGCAACCCACTTGCACCTCTTATCCGTGCTCGCTCAAAGGCCAAACGTGTCCGGGGGCCCAACATGAAGGCCACCGAGCGTAAGAGGCGTGAGAGTAAAATTCAGAAGGGGAGAGCGCTTGCGGAGGATCTCCTGAAAGTGCAGGAGAATCGGGAGACGGTGGCAGAAGAGCTTGCGGAGACCCATGGGATGCACATCAAAGAGGTGAAGAGGAGGATGAACTTCAGCTCGGCGTTCAAGCAGAGGAGGAAGACCAGTGCATATAATGCGACCGTTGCTTTAGTGATGCAGGAGCTTAACGAAGGTAAATGTTTTCCAGATCCTCGGCCAGATACTGAGTATTCACCCCTTTAGATCTTCCTGCCGGTAGCAAATATCGAGCGACAGCTGTACGTCAGATGATGAAAGATGACCCGTCCTTGGGGGAGAAATATATGGCCGAGGAGATCGAAGAAAAGCGTGAGGAGCTCGAGCGGAAGAAGCTGCTGCGGTCGGTGGGCGTTCGTGCAAGCTCAAAAGCTGCTGCACTGGACGCCAAGTGGGTGCTGGAGAACTTGACACGAGAGGTATGGGTATTCGGATCACTTGAGCCTGTTGCTTGGCTAATTGAGGTGTCAAGATCACCGACCTCGCTGAAAGAGCCAACATGGTCGGTTTTGCGATGTTCGTGCGGGGGGATCTCCACGACCAAGGGATTCCCACGTCGATCGAGTCCCGTGGTGCCCTCAATTTCTTCCGTGATGTCTTCCACAAAAGTCCCGATGACGTGATGGCATTGTTGGAGATGTGGGCAGTGACGAAAAATAAAGGTAACAACGACTTTTTTTCAGAGGCGCAGGACTGACTTGTTGATAGATGGGGACGTTACCACCAGCTTGGGAGAGCTGCAGAAGAGTTGTGGGGCCATGATTCTCAGTGGACTTCGTGAGTCCACACATCCGTGCGCACAAGTATTTTCCTCATAAATTCTGATTCAGGGATGATTACCGGGAAGCCAAACATTGCTATGAACTACGAAAACTACATCAAAGTCTTGGTCCAGGGGAGAGGCGTCGGTCTCCTCGTTTGGCCCAAGGAGGTTGAATTCAAGCGCATGGGCAAGCAGTCGTCGCTGGGGCCTCTGAGAATCCTGTATGATCATTTGAAGGATGGAAGGACGAAATGGGTGAAGTTGTCGAGGAGGCAGGAGGAAAAAATTGTCGAGGAGTTTGAAGAGATGGTTCGTGAGGGAAAGCGCAAGGAGAAAATTCGGGGACGAAGGAGCGACCTGGGTGGCACCCATCAGGTCCGAAATCCGAGGAAACGAGTCCACCGCCACGGTGAGGACTCTGACGCAGACCAGGGCAAGGATAACGATGTTGACATCCACGAGGACGACAACAGCGACAACGACAACGACGAGGACCCTGCCACTTCTAGGAAGCACACCTCTTCCATCACGACCAAGAAACCTGTCGCACTGAAGCCAACAAAATCGACATCCACCAAGAAGCCTACTGCTCCGAAAAAATCCTCCTCCACTGCCTCGGGTGCCAGGACTGGTCGAAAGCGAGGTGCTGGAGACCTCTCTGACGAGCCACCAGCAAAGAAACAACGGACTGGCAAGGACAACTCGAGGAAAGAAAAACACAAGTCTCACCCGGAGGACGAGGGGGAGGAGAGGCCGAGGAAGAAGAAGAAGCCCGCCGAGTTGAAAAGATTGGAGAAGCAGATGGAGAAGGGCAGGGAGAAGGCGGAGGAGAATCGAGCGAGACCCAAGCCTCGACCGATTGTCAAGGGAAAGAGGGGTGGTCCTCCTGGAGTTAGAGAGTAGTTATTTTGGACTCGCTGCACGCAGTTTTGCCGTTTTTGCAATTTAGATGAATTTCCTTTTTTGGACGTGGGACTTGGAGTTTTTTTCTTGCATTAATTGAAGCTTTATTGCAGCTTTGGGGTACAATTTTCAAGTCAAGTCATACTTTACTGCGACTTTATTAGAGCTTGAGTGTCCTGCAAATCTCATGAAAAGCAGCTTTATTGCAGCATATGTGGTTCCCGAACTCTACAGGGAGCACCATATTTATTGTGACTTTATTGCAGCTTTACATCAGCTTTATTGCAGCTACCGTCCCCTACATGCCTTAAGTAACTGGCCACATTTGTTGTGACTTTATCATAGCTTTACCACAGCTTTATTGCAGCTACTGTCACCCACGGGTCTTGACCAACCAGTCACATTTGTTGGGACTTTATCACGACTTTATTGCAGCTTTATTGCAGCTTATATCCACCATCAAATCTCCATATAAGGTGATGTATATATGCAGCTTTATTGTGCCTTTGTTGTGACTTTAGTGCAGCTAGGTTGACCTAGCTCCCATGTGCTGCTGGACCTCAGAGATATTGCGACTTTATCGCGTCTTTGCCACAGCCTTTGATGCATCATAGGCAAAACGGCTAAAATCCTCTATAGTTAAAGAGGGGTAACCCCCAGGTTACCCCTCTTTAACTAGAGGGGAAATTTGGGAGGCTTAGGTGCTCTGGCCAGCCGACCAACGTCCACCCAAGGCCGCCTTGGATGACCTGCTCGTAATCCTTGTAGTTCATTTTGACATTGGGGTTGTTGGTTTTATTGCCTAAACAGGAAATTAGTAAAATCAAGAGGCGATCAGAAACGCACGAAGGTCGCTCTCGATCATCTTTGCGACCTCCGACCTGCGCGCAGTGAGATCGGCAGGCATGGTGTTGCTGGAAGTAGCGGCCGCAGCGGTGATGCCCTGGGCGCCCAGGTTTGTCTAGCTGTCGTACTTCATCAAAAAAACCACCGGGTCGATCTTGTAGACCTCCTGAAGGAACTTGAAATTGGCGGGGTCACCGAGAAGCGTCGGGGAAATGGTGTTGTTCACATGCCCACCGGCCAGGACACAAATGCCCATGCCCCCGTGCAGTGCTGAAGAAGATCCATCTGAAATACAGATCAGCCATGGCTGCCATGGATGCTACTGTTGCCACAAGAAAACCCAAAACTTACCTCCTTCGAAATATTGGAGGTGACCGCACCCGCATCCTTGGCGGCAGAGCTGTTGGAGGGGCGAGTGCCCTTATTCTTGCTCTCTTGGTATGCCAGGTAATCCTTCTTGAGCTGCACAAGGTCGTCTGCAGACCACGCATCGGCGCCCTCGGCCTGAACAATCTTCTGCACCTCTGGCATTTGGAGGCGCTCCCCCTTCTGCTTCCCTATAGTTGCACGGTCAGCATCTTCAACGAATAACAAGAAAAGTAGGTCCTTACCGACATTCATCTCCTTCATCCGCTTCCAGACCTTCGCTGAGAACTCGTTGTAGTCGCGCCCATCTGTGTACCTGGTGACGTGCCCAAGCTGCTGCTTCACCTCGCGAAGCAGAATGTTGAGCTGCTCCGACAGCTCCGCCACACGAGCCTCGAGCAGGTCTTCGAATTCCCTGACCTTCTCATTGAGGATCTTGCACGCTGCCTTCAACTCTTTCCCCTTGAGCACCGCCGTATTCTGCTCCGCCGTGGACTTCCCTTTCTCAGCCCTCGGGCGCCTGGGTGGCTGCACGGGTGGCCTGGGATGTCTGTCGTGGTAGCTCTGGCCTCCGGGGTTGTGTTCCCCGCTGCTGTTGTCGCTATTGTCGTCCTCGTCCTCATCCTCATCCTCGTTGCTGTCCTTGTCGTCGTTCTTGTTGCTGTCCTCATCGCCGTCCTTGTTGCTGCCACTGTCGTCATCGTCATCTTGGTGGTCCGGCTCCTCATCTGCACCCGCTTCCACACCATCACCAGATGCCAAGCCCTTGTCGGCAGTGCTGGGGGATGGGGACTTGCCGCGTTCTTCGGTGGCAGAGGTGAATGCTGATTTGGTGGCAGCGGTGGACGGGGATTTGGGGCGTGGGGGCGGGGAGCGCTCGGTCTCGGGACGTGGGGACACAGTGCGCTCGTTCTCGGAACGCGGGGACACGGTGTGCTCGTTCTTGGAACACGGGGACACGGTGTGCTCGTTCTCGGAACGCGGGGACACAGTGCACTCGTTCTCGGAACGCGGAGATGTGGCATGGTCGCTCTCGGGATGTGGGGATGCAGTGTGCTCATTCTCGTGGGGCGGGGATTGGACGGGCTCTCCCTCGGACGCTGCACCTGTATCAGTGATAATGGAGGGTGGAGACAGGGTGTTCTCACCGTGCCCGTCGCGCTCCTCGTCAGCTGCGGCATCCTCGTTGGCGGTAGTGGGAGACACGGATCGGGCGCGGTCTTCGGGCGTGTCATCTCCATCGCCGGCATCGTGCTCCTCGTCCAGCGCAGCACCCTTATTGGTGGTGCCAGAAGGAAGGGTGCCACCGAGATCAACCTCCTCCCCTGCGGGTATGGACATGAGCTCGTCGAGGAGGAGCTCCTCGGACTCAGACTCAGACTCGGACTCAGGGGTGGGTGGCTTTTTGGCGGTCGCTCTGTGCTTTGACGCCCTGGTCTTAGATGAACCTGGATGGAAGCATTGCCACTGGCGGGGGTGGAGATGGGGCAGCAGGTGCGGCAGCTTTGGTCTTGGCCCCCCTCTTCAGTTTGGCAGGGGCAGGTGCAGTGGACCGCGTACTTCTGCACAAGGGGCTGTTCATTGGCAATGCTGGCCTTCCAGTTATTGGATATTTGGGGGGCATCTGAAAATAAATAATGGTCAGAATAACTGCTCCCAGCTCCAAACAAGACTTACCGTTCCAAATCCGACAGTATTTTGAGTTTGGCGGCAGTGGCACTCAGTGTCATGGATGGAGAAGACTTTGATCACCGCATCGCGGTCACGTGCTTGTTCTGATCAGTGGCACTGATGGCAGGGTGCCCACACAAAGCAGCAGATGGCACCCGTGGCACAAAGAGTAATTTAGACGTAAAAATTCGGTGTGGTGTTATTTAGCTGCCACGTCAGCCTTTGACTCTCCCTTCACCTTCCCCAACCCCGCCACTGTGCTTCAAAATCCCGGTGTCGCCAAAAATGAAAGGTTTTTGTGGTTTTTTGGCTTCATGCCACCAATGCCACCAAACGGCTCTGATGTCCTTCAGTTTCGCAAGGCTCTGCCATCCATGCCACCGGCTTCTCGACATCCATTGCTGCCACCATGGCTGCAGCAGCCATTAGCTGTGAATATTTATCTGAGCCGGACAGTGGCACTGCCCCGATCACTCCTCTCTCCTGCATTCCACCATCTTCGGCCAACAACGGAGCTCGATGCTCTCTCTCCAGGGGCGACCCCTTCAAGGACCCTCGCCCCTCTGCACACCAACGTCGGATGAAAGTCGCTGCAGCAGCCGGGTCTATTGCTGCAAGATTCAAGGTCTGGAAAGTACGCATTGCATCGACGGGCTGGATTGGGCTGCAGGACCACGGCATTCCGCCTGACGCCGCCACTGGGGAGCGCGACCCAGTTGGAGTTGTTCACTCGTTGGAGACGTTCTTTGGACCAGATGCAACGAAGCCGGGGTTCACGTTGGTCAAAGCACCCAAGGATGCTGGGTGCGCCCTTCGTTCTTTTTTCATCTCCTTTTCTTCTAGGACTCACCGCTCTTCAGGAATCCGCACCCCATTGTCGACTCTGAAAAGCGCGTCTGCGCTGTGTACGGAGGCATTCCAGACACCCCCAACTTCATGCGAGACGTCCATGACCCAGCAGTAGAGGCCATGGAAATTGCACGGGCTCAGGCTTCACTGTCTGAGTCTCGTCTTTACCATCGGCGCGGCAACTGGGCCTCGCTCACCACGGGAGCCACCCACGGGACTGGTCGCGGTGAGCCTGGTGACTTTGTCAACGGGATTATCAACACCGCCGTCATTCTCGCCCTGGTTAGCAACGCTGCCTTCATTGACCTTGCCGAATTTGGCTCAGGTGCGTTCCTTCTCCTCCTCTTTAAGCCCATGCTTATCCCTTCAGGCCTTTTCTCCATCTGGGCGCCGCACCTCTTCCAGTTCTATATCGACTACATGGGTTCCTTCTATCTCAAGAACCCCAAGCTCCAGCGGCCCTTCGTCAACAGCATCTGGTCAGCGTGTACCTTCAACCTCGGCCCTCGTACCTGCGCCTTCGGGCACCACGACTTTGCCAACCTCGCATACAGGTGGTGTGCAATTACCACTCTCGGCACATTTGACTATACGAAGGGCGGGCATCTCATTCTTTGGGACTGCAAGCTCATCCTGGAGTTCCCACCGGGATGCACGATCCTCATCCCGAGCGCGGCCATCTTCCACTCAAACACCCGGATTGCCGAGCACGAGACACGGTATTCATTCACCCAATACACCGTGGGAGCGCTCTTCCGATGGGTCGAGCGTGGATTTCGATCTGAGAAGGACTATTTTGCTATGCTGACGGTGGAGGAGATTGAGGAGGAGCGCAAACTCGGGTTGGAGAGGGCTGCGGCGGGGGCTGCTCTGTTTTCTACGTTGGATGAGCTGAAGGCTGGCTGGGTGTAGAATTACTTGTTTCCTACGCAATTTCTTGGACATTTAGTTATTTTGCCACCAATGCCATGTATCTTGGCCACACTGGGGTCACAAATTTTGTGATGAATGCCATGAGTGCCACCGAAAAATGTGATGAACTCGATCTTGCCACCCATGCCACCACCGGACTTGCCATAAAAAGTCGTGATCACCAACCCTAGATGCCGTGATCGCCAACACTAGACACACAACAACTCGATAACGGGTCTTCCTCAAGCCATAATTTAAAAATCTGAGGAAGCCAATTTGAAGTTTTAACACATATGTGGGTCCAGGAATATTTGTTGCATTACTTCTAATTTCTACATCGAGATTTGTGTTTGTACATGAAACAATCCAAAATGTACCATATCTGCATATAGGTACCCCACTTCTCTTCTCTTACCACGACACACTTTTTCCAACTTTCACAAATATGAAAGATTCTCACATGTTGGTCCTTCCTTGGTCCCCTGCACATGTCTGAGCGTCTTATTGGTCTTTTTAGCCCGAATATCCCAAAAATGCCACCTGTGCCATCACGTACCTCTGCTGCTAGACGTCTTGCTTGTGCAAGATATCGTGAAAAGTGAGTTCAGTGTGCCTTAGTCTTCAATGCCTGACCAAATTTTTGCAGGAAAAAGGAAGAACTGGCGGAGAAATCTCGTATCAAGATGAAAGAGTATCTGGCCGTCTTGTTTCCCTGTTACACTGCTCATATAAACCCTAGATATCGCCAGAGGATCAAAGATGACCCAGTTCGTGCCCAAGAGTACCAAGAACGTAAAAAGGCCAGGAATGATGCCTACCAGCAAAAGTAATATGGTGTGACCATTTATTGATATGAACTAACACATGCACTACAGAAACAGGAGGTTCCTGGCTTACAAAAAAAGGGAAAAAAGGCTCGAGAACGCCACCAAGAAGCTAGGTCATGACAAGGCTCGCAACAAGGCTTGTGAGAGGGAGCAGAGGAGAGAGCAGGGGAGGGATTATGAGCTGGAATGGGCAATCTTACAGGCAAAACATCAGGATGAGATTCAGATGAAGGTTGCTGATGCCATGTGGAGCCCTGCGTCAAGCAGGGGTAGTCGTCACCAGTGTGAGGATGGCTCGTACAGCTTCCGAGGGTAGTGATTTTTGTTTGTTGTGTTCGTGGCAATAGTGGCATTCAGTGCAAAATGTGTTCGAGAGTTAAGTGGCACTGGTGGCACCCCACAAAAATGCTGCAAAGAACTTAGCCGAGCACCGCCTTTCCAATCCCGTGACCAAAAGTTGGCCGCTATTGCTTCTTCTCATCTCCCCGACAGCCCTTCCTGCGCTTCTTGCCACCTGCGTCTATGTCATCCCCCAAGCCTCGCCGTTGCTCTCTGCCCTTTCATGCAGACCCCAACACCACCAAGGCCACCGCAAAAGTCTTCTATCTCGTCACCAGCCCTGCTGCTGGATCGAAGCGCGGCGTGTATCCGTCTTGGTGCGTCATTTTTTTCTCCCCCCTTTTTTTTTGTGGACATCCATCCGCTTCTCAGGACTAGCTCCCAGAGTGCGTCGGAAGGCAGGGCTCGTGGCGGCGCTGTCAAATTCACAGCCTGGGATGACTGCCTCCCCGCCTGGCATGCTTGCTGTGATGCCGGCGAACATGAGCATGACGCCCTGCCCTCTCGCACCCCCACACCTCCTACCACCCCAACAAGACCGCCCAGAGCTGCACCGTCCAGTGTCCCGCCTTCACCAACCTACGCAGTCCGTGGTAGTGGGGCCATCCACAGCTCATTGGATGCTGCACTGGCTGATTTCCAGGCCGCAGTGACTAGGGGGCCAGCGACGCTCTATACTGCAGAGGACCCTCGCATCGCTGGGCATGTCGCAGCTGGCCGCTCCCCTGAGGATGCAATTGCCCTCGTGAACTGGTCTTTTGTAGAGGGGGAGGCTGCATCTGGTAGCTCTAGCACCAGACCCGTAGCCGTCCACAGACGCGTCGTGGAGCAGCTGAGTGAGGTGCTCGCTGCTTTGGCGGTGGATCCTTCAGAGATGGCCGGTGGAAATGTAAGCTATGATCACACTGAGCCATTGACTGGGTTGCCATATGAAAATGGCGACTCAGACGATGAATACTGGCAGGATACATAATATATCTACCTCTTTACTGTGTAGTTCGCAATATTTTATTGTACAAGTGACCAAGTGGCAGAGATGGCATCCATGGGCTGATGGCATCCGTGGCAAAAAGGTGCACAGACAATTTTTGTGGCGGCCATGGCACCTTGGTTTGGCTGCCACCAGTGCCATGGATCTGTTGTCATGAGGCAGTTCCGTTCAATGGCGTCATTGGAGGCTCATGACCTGCCTGTCTGAAACCTCGTGACTTTGGGGCTCATGACCTGCTTGTCTGAACCTCGTGGCCTCAACGTGGCCTCCCTGTCTCGAACACCATGGCCAAGTCGACAAATTCAAAGCAAAAGCACCGTGCTGCACCAATGAATAAACGGGTGAAAGTACTGGTAAAAGTCAGAGATGCAAATGGGCGGACCAGTCTCAAGTTACAGGTCCTGACAACCCAAGCGCGGACAGAAATTCAGCAAAGGACGCAAATGGAGATAGAAGAGTAGGAACGAGGTGAGCTCTTTATTTGAAAAACCACACCAGTATCACTAACCTGAGCTGCTAACCCGGTCAGCCAGCACCCGGAAGACCATGAACAACATTCATGATATCCCTGATGACGAGGTAGATGAATGGCAGGATGATGATGGAGATTTCACATATGGGGACATGATTGACGGTGCTGTCCCCGTCGATATCAGCCATGGGGGTGGGGAGATGCAGGATATGGTGCAGGCATTATCTGACGACCTGCATGACAAAGCCAGACGGTGGGCTCGCTTTGTCTATGCTTTAAAATGCATTAAACAAGGCATGTTTAGGAAACGTCAGGACACGCGTTACCAGTTGGATGTGGTTCAGCGCCGAGTCCTTGGCTTCCGTGCTCAGATGAAGGAAATGGTGGATGTGTATATGGCATTTTCTGCTGCTCAAGGAGAGCATGGCATGGCGCGGGGACCTGTGTCCCCTTCAGACGATATGGTGGAGAACGAGTTCAGGGTGATGGTTGTCGATGTTTTTGGTGCAGTGTTTTGTTTCAAGTGGAATAGTTCTAATGGTATAGCCAGATATCTATACTGTGGATGCACCCATCCTCAGCACAGACACATATATTGCCTCCTGCCTTGTTGGGCAGGGCTTGATCCCCTGCTCACCATGGAAGCCCAAGCAGGCTGTGTCAATCCGTGTCCTAGAGATGTTGCGTCTCGCACGCCTACGGTGCCCAGCTCTTGGGGTTCAAGCCTGGATCAAAACACTGGCAGATCTTCATGGCATGGCCTTTAAGCCCTACAGCGCTCAACGATTCACGATCTGCTTTGACTTGTACTTGGAGATCTTGGATAATGCCGAGAAGCGTGTGAAGACGGCACTCGGCCGCGATGCATCTGACTGGCGCCTCAAAAATGGATGCCTGGCCTGTACCTACAAGCTAAAGGGGGAGGACAAGCTTATCTTCGCCATGCTGCTGCTCATGGACGGTAATGACTCGCTCAAGCGCATCCTCAGGAAAGATAAAGGGTTCGATGAGGATGGTGTAGCTCATCGAGGAGACTCTGAGCGTGCAGATCCCAGAACTGCAGATGCGGGTGGTGACTACCTGATGTTCCGTGAGAGGGTGGATCGGTGGACGAAGGAACGACTTGCTGAGGAGGTCGGAATCCCAGTACGTGGCATTTATGGCAATAGGGTTTGTGGTACAAACAGCATAGGGCTGATTTCGATATTGTAGATCAGTGATGAGCCAGAGAATTCTTCAGGCTGTGAGGAGGTGGAAGAATCTCACCGAGGAGCTCACCGCCAAAATGTGGGGCATCTTTGACGAGACTGGGATATTTGTTGCACTTTGTCGGCATGGGTTTGTTCTTTTGGTGGCAGACATGGTACGAAGCGGGGAGTTGTAAGTCCCTGTGGCATAGATGGCATCGGTGGCAACTAACTGACTTCTTTTAGGGCCAAATACCCTCTTGCCATTGTCAATGCCCTCTTGGACGCTTTTGGGGCGGACCTTGGCATTGGATATGACATTGGCTGTGGTCACAGTACCACTATCCGGCACTCACCACTCGGTCCAAAAGCTGCCCGGCTGAACCTCAAGATGTTGGTAGGGGCCTTCCATGGTCATGCCCACAACAGAAAGTGTCAGCTAGACTACCTGGCCACCTATGTTCTGGGGTTGGGACTTGAGGACCTAGAGGGTGCAGAACGGCTGTTTTCCCGCTCGAATGGCCTATCCCGATCGGTCCGATATGCAAGTGTTTTCCATCGAAGGCAGGCTATACGGACCTACTTTGCCCATCTTGACACTTTCGAGACATATGCCAATCTCAGTGAGTGATGGATGTCCTTCATATTCAGCCCTCATCATTTTATAGGCATGTTCTTGGTCAACAACTACAAACAGGCTATTGAAATCTTGGACACTGAAGAGTCACTGAAATATGCCATGGAACAGGCCAGAGTGACAGAGGACATGCTCAAGAGTAGAATCCAGGAAGAGAAGGCCTACCTCAACACACTGCTGAAGGAGCCACAGGAGGAAATGGACCAGATTGAGTACTACCAGCTGCTGGTTAATCTAGCTGATCGAAAGTGAGTCTTAATGGATTCAATAAGACTCAGTAGCTCTAACTGCCATTGTGTTCATCAGGGAGAAGTTTGATGAAGCCTTTGGAGAAGGCTCAACAGCAAATGGTAACACAAGGAGGCATGCACGTGAGAATTACAACAAGGTGGTCGAGGCAGTTCAGGCCACTGAGTGTCGCCTGTCTATCGAGGTACGATGGACATCAGAGGATAAGGAGTGGACCGATGCGGCTGAGCTGGTAGTCAACCACCAGTATAGGCGGGTGGTAGACTCTCTAGAGGCATTGGTGGTGAAAAGACTTCTAGAACTGACAAAGGTAAACCAATCAGGGCTAGGTATGTGGTCCAATCTGTTGAGGGACAGTGCTGATAGACCTTTCAGGATACAAAGTGCGAAAACACATTGCTAAGGCCCTCCAGGTTCGATCTAAAGCAATCCGGAGTGCCCTCCAGCGCTACAATTCAGCTGCATTGGCCTTGGACCCTCCAAGGCAACACTTGTCGTGGGAGGAAGTCATTGACTACGCATTTCTTGCGGACTTTGACATTCTTCGGGACCCCACTGGCAACGCCACAATCAGGGCATGGGCAGACCCAGCTGCTCGCCAGCTTCTGGACAGCTACCACAAACTCAAGCGAGCAAAGGAAGAGATTCAGCGACTCGACATCGAAATCCGACGTGTTGTGACCTATATGAAGGATGAGAGGGAGTTTTTGCTGGCAAAGGAGGCCGAGATTCTGCCAGAAGACCCTACACTCGCATTTTTCACTGGAAAATACCGCCGGCAACGTGGACGATATGACGAGATTCATACAAAGTGCTTCTATGCTATCCGCCAGAAACTTGGAAACCGCTTTACTGCTGACTTGACGCCTGGGGAGCGGGCTGACCCCACCTCTGCCTCACCTTCCCCCGAGACTGATGTGATACCAACTGTCTCCCGGCAGTCGCATCCTGCCTTGACAGCATCCGTGTCAGGTGCCATGGATGTTGACATGGACCTTGCAAGTGACAATGAGGGTTCTGAAAATGGTTGGCTTGATGGAGATGGTTCCAGTGACGACGATGAGGGTGAGGATGCCCGGGGAGAGGAACTCGGGGAGGTGATGGAGGGAGTTGCGTTGCTAGCCTTGGACAAACAGGGGGATAGGTAGATAGCTGGCAGAGATGGCAGACAGGCAGAGTCTTTACTATATCCCTTTCAAAATTACCAAATCCCTTTTCATGTCACCAGTGGCACCGATGGCTATTCAGCCCGGCCCCCAATTCCCTGATTCTGGCAAAAATTGACTCGTGGCATGCATGGCTAATCAACCCGGTCACAAATTTACTGACCCTGTTAAAATCGACCTGTGGCGTGGCTAATCAACCTGGTCACAAATTTACTGATCCTGCTAAAATTGACCCGTGGCATACGTGGCTATTTAACCTGGTCACAAAATTTACTGATCCTGCTAAAATTGACCCATGGCACGGGTGGCTATTTAACCCAGTCACAAATTTACTGACCCTGCTAAAATGGACCCATCGCACGGGTGGCTATTTAACCCAGTCACAAATTTACTGACCCTGCTAAAATTGACCTGTGGCACGGGTGGCTATTTAACCTGGTCACAAAATTTACTGACCCTGCTAAAATTGACCCATGGCATACATGGCACTAATTGGGTCACATTTTTGGTACTGATCCAGGTCTAAAGGTTTGGTGGCAGCTATGGCACTATTTTGTCACAAAATCACGCTTTACTGACCCCCTGCCAAAACCCTTCAAAATCAGTGGCACAGGTGGCCAAAATCCCATTTTTCTCCCTGGCCACCCAACGGGTGGCCGCCATGGCACCCCTGCCATGGCATTTCCGTGGCACAGGCAGTTTGCCTATAACTAATGGGTACCTTTGGGGGGGGAAGGTACCCTCTAGTTAGAGGCGATTTGTGGTATTATCAGGTGCAATTTTGTATAGTACAAGGGACCGGTCGGCCGCTTTGCGGCCTCCCATCCCCTTTCATTCCTTATCAGAAAACTGGAATTTCCCCTTGACTAACCACATTGCCGAAAGCAATGGTTTGAGCTGCAGAGAAAATTGAGCTGAAAATGTGTTTGAAACTGATTTTTACAGCCAAGCTGAAGGTGTTACCGAAAGTGTTAGATTAAGTTGTAAATGGAGATACGGCTTTGGACAAATGCAATATTATAAAGAGGGGGATGATTGGAGCCTCAGTCAGAGGTTATTGGAATGGCGACAGCAAGCTGCCGTGACCGGGGCAATTTTTAATGGTGAGAAAGCGGAGTTTGGCATTGTGTACATTTTTATAGGCGCGGACGCGCTTAAAGTTGATCATGGGGCCAAATGCCCCGAGGAAGCGCCGTTTGTTGAGCGCTTCCAAAGATCTGGACCCAGCGCTTCCAAAGCTCGGGCGTGATCTCCCAAAAGCGGAGTTTAAAAAGGCTTCAGACAGACATGGATAATTTTATAAAGAGGGAGAGTAGTACTAGTTTTAATACATCTTGCTTTTTCTCAAATAATTCCAATCGGTGAACGTAATCCATATTCAATCAATACTGTTTTATCCCAATCCATTCTGCAGTATGCATCTACCAAAGTGATCAAATAGGAAGAAATGAGACCCACCCCACCTAATCTGAATACATCTCACTGATTAACAGCAATTTGAGACAGTTTTGCGATAAGACAAGTTTAACTGAGAAGATCATTTCTTCACTCTAGATATCATTTAATCCCACCGACTTTTCACTGGGCTTCAGCTTCCGGCATGTGGTGACAGGTGGCCCTCCATTGAAGGAAAAGTCAATAAATTAAAGAGCTATGATGTCATACCGACCCACTGGTAAGCCACTAGAGAGCCACCACATACAAAATCCAGTGTGGAGTCACTCAGCTCCACATGCCTGATGGAGCCACTAGGCGGTTCCCGGTGGCTCACCACAAAGTCTCTAATGGCTATCTCAATGCCCTCTGACTTTTGCCTGAAGAAACTAAGCTCCCTTTGTTGACTTGTTCAATGGCATGTCTTTCACAACAAATCTGAAACATCACAGGTATTTACACTCCTCCAGCATTTCCTGCCTTCAAAAATCCCCTCCAACATGTACTATTTCCCTTATGGGTGTCATTACCAGCCCTGGAGCCATCTCATTATTGCTCTCAACAACAAATCTCCCTTTGGTCTGCTTCACCAACATGCATGGTGGCAGAAAGTAGGCATGGATTTGACGCTGTTTAAGCACATTGAAACTTAATGGGATAATTCTTTCTTTCTATACTGTACCGGTGTGTATGGAGGCAACACCGGATGAAGTGTTACGCCGAAAATAGTGTAGGAGTTAGCAATGCCGATTGTATTATGTGTTACGGTTGCCAATTTAGGCAACCACCAAGTGGAGGCCAAATTTTGATGGGGCCGTGGCCAGTGGCATCCCATTAATGTTTTAAGTAGATAATTTTGCAACAATTTTGGGATAAAAATTTCATTGAGATTTCATTCGATCCGACGACTTAGTACTCTCATACCTCAGCCAAAACCTTTTGGGCTTTCTTGCCAATTTAGCACTCGAAAAATGGGTTTTAAATACAGGGTACAAGGTAGCAACAAGCCCTCCGTTATGTGTTACGTTGCTAAATTTAGGCAACAATTTCAGTGCTGTGTTATGTGTTACGTTGCTACCATACACGCCAGTACAGTATGTTCAAATCCCGAAGGGGTCCAAGAGAAGTGGGAACAGGGAAAAAAATGGAAATCCAGACCAAACATGAGGGGCATAATTATAATCACAGAACACTGAAAAAACAAAACAAGAACGCTGTAGGTATCTGTACCACTTCCGGAGCTGCAAATTTTGAATACAACTGGTGAAAGTTCACATTATGAGTTGGGGATCACCAATGAATTCCACCTGCTCCTCATCTTCAATGTGGGATAGATTGCCAGAATGGACATCAAGCCTCACCAGACGAGCTATGCTCTCTCTGTGCTGATTCAGAACATTGCTCTCAGTGGAAGCAAGAAGCCTTTCATCAATTTGTTGAACCCCCTTCATCTGAGATGACCTTTCGAAGAGAGGCCGTGCTGTATTCCAAAGTTCAACCGCTTTCAGCAGGTCACCACATTGGTTGGAAATGTCACCCAGTCTGACCATGCATTCTGCCCTGCTGCGATGGACATCCATATAGGTGAACCCATCAAGGGCAATAGTGAACAAGGTGATAGCAGTGTCTTCATCCCTTTGATGAAGAAATGTATCTCCAAAGAATTGCAGAGCTTTGTAGACTTGAAGGGGCTGTTTACACTTGAGGGAATGTATGAGAAATATGATTGTCCAGTCAGGTGTTGATTCATCTGCACCCCAGGAGCTGGCATTGCCCAATCGTTCAAAACAGAACAACTTGATTTCACCATGTTCTGTGGCCAATTCCAAACACTTTTTGAACAGTCTCTTTGCTGTTTGTAGATCTTTTTCCCTGATATACAGATCGGCAAGGGTAGCATCACAGCAAATTATCAATGGCTTGAGATTTAGAGTGGTGAATATTGACCTAGCAAGTTCAATATTTCCCTGCACATCCTGTTTTTGGACACCCATTGACACCGCAATTTCAGCCAAATTCAGCAATGCAACAGCATGCCAATAGGCACTTCGGTTTGTAGAGATCTGAAGTATCTTGGTCTGAATTGTCCAGGCCTCACTATATTCTGATTTACACTTGTGGACCTCAGCCTGATTGGTCATGATGCTAAGATTGACCTCACTACCAGCCATACCACAAAGACTAAGGAGACTCTGTGCTCTGATGCTCAAGGAGAGACTTTTTTTGAAGTGACCAAGCTCTTTCCAGCACAGGGCTTCCAAGCAAACAGCATTTGCTTCAGCATATAGATCCCCAGAAACCCTTGACAGCTTCTGGGATTTACGTGCATCCATTTGCGCTACAGAGTATGTCCCAGGCTGAATGTTAATCCATGCAAGATTACTCAATCCATGACTGTGTCTTCTGGTGTTACCAGTTTGAGCCGCTAAGGATATAAGTTGGTTGCACATATTCACAGCGCCACTGAGATCATTTTTGACTGCTTGATAGTAACCTGACATACTGAGATAAAATCTGCCTAGAGAGTCCAGATGTCAGTTCTCATAGATGAAGTTTAGGCAGAGAGCACACATTTCAGATCTGGATCATCAAAGTGCTCAAAAAGTTCCAAAGCTTGGGAAGCCATAGCCTCAGGATCAGAGATTGGATCATATTGCCACAGGCGGATTGACTCAATCAAAAGTAAGCTTTGAGTTGAGGATCATTGAGCTGTGGAAGGAGGTCTTGGATTTGGCCAAACAAAGGAGGCTGCACTTGCATGTTGGAATGGCTGAATTGGGTCAAATGACATGCACAGTAAATGCTATCTGATAGGACCGGTTGTTTCTGCTTTAGACCCCATTGCAGGACATTCTGAATATTGGTCAGATTTGATTTTAGTCGGGGAATTGTGCTGGAACTCGACTGGGCTCCCATGTAATCTATATAAAATTTAAGCATCTCCTGGAAGTATTTGAAGAGGCTCTGAACAAGACGATCTCCAGGGGGTTGGTGCTGTTGCAGATATTCCCGGATGGGCATTAGTACCTTCAGTCTTTTATGCTCATCACTGTAGGCCAAAGCAGTAGACTTCAGGGTTGTTTTGCATTTAAGGATATTTTTCAATGGTAGTTTGCTTTGGATGAGGTCTACATCTGCGAGGCCGTCTGGGAGCATTGCCAAGAGGCTCAAGAGTTCTTGTGAATGAGGAATTGATTGGATCCGAGGGCTTGATAATGACAGAGAAATGGACATGTCCATGTTCGATCTTTTGTCAAAGCCTTCTGAAATCAGAGAGGTCTTTTCATTCTCCCAGCGGGATAATACACTGGAGCAGCCTTCAGTGTCAACCAAATGGGCAAGCAAACTGATTGCAAGTGGCATGTTGCCTGTCAGGGAGAGGATTTGGTCAACCTCCTCCAGATTGTGCCCACTATCCGCAATGTCAGTAAATGTGAGACGAGCTGCCTCTTGATCCAATGGTTGTAAGATTTTCAAAAAGGGTCTAGTCCATAGGACTCTGGCAGGTCGTTCTGCTCCTCGAATGGTAATCTGAGATCAGGTAAGTTGACAGTATGGTTCAGAAGCTAGTTAATTTACCATCAATGAAAGATCCTCTACACCTGTGAGCAGTGAGAGTAATTCTTCAATGTTGGCACGAGAACTCGCTGGCTCCCACAAGGTCTCAAGTTCATCTAGAATCAAGAGACTTGGTGGATTGTTTGTGAAATACTGCAGCACTGCTTGGGTAAGGTTTTTGCCAGGCTTCAGTCCCAGATGGCTCCCAATCAGATTTGCCAGTTCAATCCCAGTTGTTGCAGAGTTGCAAGCAACAAAGAACCTATTCTGTATATATCTGGCCATGATATCTGGGTGGTGCAAGACAGCTCTTGCTAGGGAAGTTTTTCCCATACCGCCTGCACCCAAAATTGCTATCCTTGGAATTCCAGTGTTAAAAAGGTGAAGGATGTCTGAAAGCTCTGACTCCCGGCCATGGAAGATTTTTGGCTCTGATGGCAGCATTGAGATTGAGTTAGAGCTTTAAAATCATGGAATAAGTATTATCCAAAGACTGTGTAGGGAAGATGGATACTGTACCTATTGGAGGACCAAGAATAATGTCCGCTTATCTATGAAACAGTAGGTGTACATCTGGCGATGCTCACAGTTGAATTACTTACTGTGGATGCTCTTTCTGAAGCAGTTACTTGAGACACTTTCTCAATCATATCAAGCACTTCTTGGTGCCTTTTTTCTGCATCTTTCCGCATCTCTATAATGTCTGACAGAGCCCTGGGTCTTTCAATCTATCGAAGATATGTCTATGAATTGCTGCTAGATAGAGTTTAAAACAGACCTGAAAAAAGTCAAAGCTTTGTTGTAATCCAGCTTGGCAGTCTTTCAGTAGTGTGCTAATTTCACCCTGCCGGAAAAAGCTTTTCACTTTGTTGCCCTTCTGCTGAGTCTCAACAAATGTGTAGATTTTGTGAAGGATCCTGATTCCAGTGGTTAGTGCATAGCAGTTTTTTCAATGGACAAGCTACTCTGTGAATTTCCCGATGTGACTGAGCACTTCTGGAGGCAGTTCTCCACCTGCATCTGACGTGATATGAAGAATCATAATTTCATTCAGCAATTTGTGGATTTGCTCCAGAAGCTGAACGCAGTCATCTTTGTGTTTGGTAACAGTCTCGGGAGTGACTGAGCTTCACAAGAATACAATTCTCTTTCACAAAACTCACCTGGATATTTTGCAGGACAGCTCGAGTTGTGTTGACTATAGCACCTAAGAATGGAGTTTGGATGCTATCTGCAATGATTTCCAAGGTATTTGTGGTCATAGTCAAGCCTGTGACAACATTCTCCAATCGATTCTGAGTGACGGTAGATGGGGGCATGCTGGGAGGGGTGCAGTGATCTTGTGAAATGCTTGCCTTTAATGTGGCCATCCGTGGGTTTGCAATGTCAGCAGTTCTTCATCAATCTGCCAACAATGCCACACCGACATAATAATTCACACCATGTCCAAGATAGAAGTCCTTGTGCTGACACCACCCAATTGGTCAAGCTGCAACGACATGCTCGTATGCCGCCTTCTATTGCCCGGGCCTGCTCAAATTTAGCAGTATCTCAATTGGTTGCTGGCCAGCAAGATCCACAATCTGCCCTGCTTCTAACATACATCAGACCCCCAGCTATTCAGGGTTAGGGCTGTGAACCGTAACCGTAAGCGCCGGGTTCACGGCCCGTCGTACGGGTACGGGACCCGGCCGTAGCGCCTCTCGAGCAAGAACCTTACGGGTCGGGTACGGTATGGGTCACTCGTACCCGACCGTATACGGGTTTACGGGTTGATTCCTGCGCACCCGGCCGTACGGCCCTCAAGCACACGTAGCAACCCGTACCGTGAACGGGTCTACCCAGAAATACCCGTACCGTACCTGTTCACGGGTACGGGTCTACGGGTCGCAGCCCTATTCAGGGTTCAAGATCAGGTTCTGCTTCTAGAATCAGGCCGAAGCCTCGGGCAACCAATTACGGGCACTCAGTTACAGGCTCCCGAGGCAGAGCAGTCCGCACCCTTGCATGGAATCACATATTGTTATTAATATTGTGTTCACTGGCCCCGTTCAGGTTACAAGTTAGGGAAATTGTATCTCTTAAACTAGCTAATCACTGCCACCAAAACCGGTGCGTGTCAAATGTCTTTTTTTGGCCTTCACGGGACAATCAATCAAACATCAAATGTCGGTGCTATAGACCTGTGATGAAGACCTGTAGTGTTTGGCACGTCCATACTCTGTCTGTAATTGGGAGAGCATTGTTATGGAGCCCCGTTTGATTCGGGGGTAGGTCTTGAAAAATAAACACCTCTTTATGTATGTTTGGAATGGGTGCGAGAGCGGGGAGAATTCCACGGTGTGCGGCTGTCGTAAATTTAGAAAAATTACTAACAACGAGTGAAACTGTCTGAAATAAGGACGCGCCCATGCGGAGTTAAAAGCGAGTCATCGCTGGTTGGCGGGCGGGCTTAACAGTCACCTGATCGCGATTCACCGTGATACGCTTCTGACATCATGATTCATTGGTATCAATATGACGACCTTATCCTTTCCCGGCTTTCTCTGCTTTGCATTCTTGATACTCTCAAACTCTTGCACAATGCATCTGAAAGTTCCCTTTGTCGACTCATCCAACCGCATGCCCTTCACAGCGAATCCGAAACACCACACCCATTTACGCTCCTCCAGCGCCCCTTCCCTCCGAAAATCCCCTCCCACCTGCACTGTCTCCCTTGCGAGCGTTACCGCCGACCTAATAATTTCTTTGGAACTCCCTGCGACAATAAATTTCCCTTTGTCTGCTCCACGTTCCTCCCTGAGCGACGCCGACGCCTCATGCGGAGACCTCAGTCCTGCTCCCGAAGCACGGCGCCCCCGCGCGCGTACATCGAGCCTCGAGCCGCCGCGCCGTGCCTACCCGCCGAAGTCGCGTGCGGCCCGCGTCTCCATTCCCAAACAACCGCCTTCCACTTCCCCTTCCAGCGCTGCTCTGCCTACATCATCACCTCCCTCAACCAGCCCTCGCACCCCCCCCACCGCCGACCTCCGCCTCGCCTCCCTCCTAGCACGTAGCATCGCGACCAACCTCGCTCGCCTTCACGCCAATCTCAATACAATTCCCGAACCATCCCCATCGCTCTCCAATCTCGAGCAGCAAGATCTCCTCCTGTGCGAACGGCTGCAGGCACTTCTCGCGCTCCATGGGCGCGGGGTGCGCTCTGCGTCCCCCACACCGACTGGAATCATACCTGCGGCTTGCGCGCCGTCGGTCCTTCTTTCGGGGAGCGAAGGCGTCGACATGACGTACCCGCTGCTCTCGACCGTGACGCCTGCGCCGCCCGCTCCCTTGCGCTTCATCACCACCACGCGTGCACGCTCTAGCTCGCCCGGGAGCGCCGGAAACAGCGGCGCGGTGCTGGAGATGCCCGTGCTGGTGGCGACGCTGCTGCTGCGCCGCCGGGAGGGAAAGGGCCAGACCGGCGCCGATACGAAGAGGGTTTTCATGCCGCGGGCGTCAAGGCTCCGCGTCGTGAGCTAGTTTCTACCCGCCGACATATTGGATTGTGGGTGCGAGACGTTCCACTGTGATGTCGAGCTCAAGCTTGCCCTTGAGCTCGTCCTCCGATGCTATTCTGCAGCCCGGTTTTGATCCCAAGCAAGCTGTGCTTCCTGGCCACGTCGCCTCGCTAGGCCAGAGTTGCTCAGACCGACTCGAACGCGAGCCATTTGGTCTCGCGTTTCCTTGTCTTCCCTCAGCGCGTAGTGCCATTCATCGCAGCCGTCCCTGCCTCCGCCTCCCATCTCCATATCGCATCGAAACTCCCGCCCGCATCCTCGACTTCAGCACCGACTCGGCGTCGCGTCATCTGGCACAGCTTTGCCTACTGTACTTGTATCTACACCACGAATTTCACGCACGCACATACGGACGCATCGCGCGGACCTGGCCTCTGTCTGGATCCACGCACACACGACACACTGCATTCAGACCCCCCTGTAGGCACAGGTCTGCCGGATCCCAGTAGGCATATGTGTAGGCAGACCACGCCGACCTTTGCCGATCCATCTGCCGATCCCTGCCGATGTTGGTCTACCTGTTCCGGCCGGAATGGGCGGACTCAGGGTCGGCCACGATAGGCACACCACCGTCGGCCGGGATCTGCCAACGTGGGCAGGCCTCGTGTAGGCAGACATGCTAGACCAATGTAAACCAACCTTGGCTTGGATAGACGCACCTCGGCAGGGATCTGTGAACGTAGGCACATCTGTGCCTACGGGGGGGTCTGAATGCAGTGACAGAGTCGCATCTCGGCGTTATCTCACTCATCTTTTATTTATAATTATATCATATCATATCTTTGACTCGTGGACTTCACGACTGCACGACTCTCCTCATTAGCTGTATCGCAATCGCTGTAGATTTCGAGGCACTGTACTGGCAGTGTAAATTGTAGCACCACCGCATCGCACCATCGTCTGTACACATGTACCTCTATCGCTTTTGAATTGATTCTCGACGCTTGGATTTCAGAGAGAAGAGGAGAGCGGGAGTGAGGGAAAGCCAGGCATCTTGACGCTACGGTTATCTTATCTTATCGTGCTCGCAATGAATTCAATCCGAAACCAACCTCGTTGTTCAGTAAGGAAAGACGTGAAAGTCGTGCAAGGATCCAGAGGCTTTCTCCTCTCCCCCGTTCCTTCTGTTTTTTTCAAAAAAAAGATGTGGAGGTATTTTACGACCTGCCCCCGAATCGAACGGGGTCCCGCAAGCAAATTAGAAACCCACCTATGGAGGGCGGGTGCCCCCAGCGCAACGGGTCTGTTCCAAAATGTGTGTGTAACGGGTAAATACTCGAGCACTGAGTATATGAGCTTAACTTTATCCAATCTTTGCTTACTACAACATATCTATTGTTCCCCGGTTAGGTTGATTAACGTTTGCAACGAATCCAAAACCACTGACATATTGTCCACTACCACAAGGCCTTGCGACTCCCCGGATCCGTCCAGCGGACCTGTATGCAAAGCATATCAGTATCTGAAGGTGAGGTCCAGCGCGAAGAGACATCGGGAAAGCAACAGTTTGGGATTCAGAGTAAAAGACTGAAAACGCACGCACCGCACCCACGGCCTGCAACCGAGGAAAGAACGGCCAGATAGCTGCGTGGCTTTCTGCGTCTACTTCTAGCTCGAGCTCCACCCCCAACTCTACAGCCGCTCCGTCGAGCAGGGTACAGAGCGCCCCGTCGGGCGGGTCGTAGCCTCTCGCGTCCGCGGAGAGGACAAGTGTACGTAGTTTACTGATGCTTTCGTTTCCACGTGCGCGGTATAAATTCGTGTTGCCATGCGGAGTGGCATGCGCGTTCACATTCGCGGTGATACTCGCGGACGGTGTGAGCCCCGCAAACAATTCCCCTGCGAAGGCGAGCCGGTTCTAGGCGGGGATCCAGACGGGGAGGGAGAGGCGTAGGGTTGTGAGTTTGGGAAACGCAGACGCTGAGGGAAAGGAGAGGGAGAGGAGGGGCGCGAGGGTCGAGGTTGTATTGTTGAGCACCACGTCCAACTCTTCGATGCTCGTCACATGCGGCGCGAACTCGCGCCACGGGATACGCGCGCGCCAGCCGATAGATAATTTTTTCAGCCTCGAGAGGTCGAATGGGCAGGAATGGGCCAGGAGGTTGTAGTCGAGCATTTCTCTTGAGTGCAAGGAAAGTGATTGCAGCGCGATGCCCCCGCCCTCTCCCCCTTGCGGAGAAGGCAAAAACACGGTCGCGTGGGTGTGGGACATGTTCCACATATGTGGGGTGCACGCAAGCGCCACGTGCCGAATCCCACTGCCAGAAACACAGCTGGCTCAGAGGCGCGTGAAGTCGTGGAACGTGCCAAACGTACATTGAAGCTCGACGCGCCGCAGCGTGGGCAGGGCAAGTAGGTGCTGGAGGGCCGTCACAGCGGAAGGGTCGATGACGCCGTTGTACATGAACACTATGCTGTCGACATGTGTGAAAGGGAAGCCGCAAACCGTGGAGAGGGTCGTCGTCGCTTCCGGTTGGCGTAGCTGGATGTCGAGCTGTCTGATATGCGAGATGAGATGTGGGGAAGAGGCGAGGGCCTCGAGAAGATGGTTCCAGCTGCCATTTATGATGTGTGGGGCGCGGAAAATACGCGACTGGGCCGCGTACACCCAGAATCGGGAGACCCGAGCGCAGGATTTCAGGTCGTTGAGGGAGTGGAGGTAGGAGAGGCAGTGGTCTAGCAGTTCTTGGATATTCAGAGGGGTGTATTGATCCATTTGTTGGTGATTCGAGGAGGAGGGTCGAGGAGCTGGACCAGGTTCCGAGTCCCGAGGGCAAGTACCAACTGGCTCTCTGATCACAAGAGGATTCGGAGGCGAGGTGACGGACGCAATGCTCCAACTTAAAAGCTCCGAATGTCCAAACTGCTTGGTTCATTCGCCTGGTTGGGAGGCACGAGCCTGGAGTCAGAGCAAGGGCACGTTTTGATTCAATTCGCATCAGTCTTCCGGATGTCTCCGAGATGATAAGATAACAATCGAGCCCCTATGTTGAATCTACTTCGCATCATCTATGCACTCTCAAAGGTCAGTGACGCGCAAGTCGGAATTGGAGACGGATTCAATTGTGAGCGAGTGTAGTGGTTTGCATGAAGCATCGGCGGCCGGATTTCCGAACCCAGCACCGAGGATTCATATGCAATCTTCTACCTCGACAACCACTACACCAGGCACCTTAAGGAAAGTGGATTGTCTCTCAAAATCACAATCTCTTTCAGATTTCGAGGTGATTTAAGAATTCTAGAATCCGAAGCCTCTTGTTCATATGAAACTCACGGCAGACGTCAGGGGTGAGTACGCACGGCGATTCCGTCGAACTGACTTGCCTTGAGATTCGCTCCCCAATCGGTGTGTCGGCGTCATCCACGGGGTGTAAATGATCCTGAGGCTCCAGGTCAGCCGGTCGATGTGCTTGGAATCGGGCCATGCGACTCAATATATCGAGGTACGAGATCAGGGCATATTGAAGTCTGGCTGCGAGAGACTACCACTGTGCGACCTCCTGAAAGATATTTTGGCAGAACCTTACTTACCACGCTGATACTCCGGGTCGAGGTCAATCTCCCTGCGGATGGGCGGAAGAGCGGAAACGCGGAAACGCGGACTCGGAATGGGTTCCGGCAGGCTGCCGCAATATACGGGGCGCGAGGCCGAAAGAGAACGGAGCGCAGCATCAACTCTCAGCCTCTGGCAGCTTTGATGGCGCTTATTGACTGATCAATTCAATGTTGACACAATGACTATGACGCTGCGCATAGGTGGTCAAGCGGCATCTCATAACTTATAAAGACCAAGGTAGACCAAAGGTGAAAGTGACCCCCACACACCTTCCCATCCCACTCGTCCTTCCGTCTCAGCCATCAGTTGAAACCATGTCCGACTCTCTCATCGCCGACTCTTGGACGCTCCAAGACGGCATCAGCATGACCGTCCTGCAAAATCCGCTCCGGACGCGTGTAATTGTCACAGGCGTAGGACCGAAGTTCTATGTTCCGCCTCACTGGCACGCGGCGCACGACGAGATCCACGTCGTCCTCAAGGGGAGATTGATAGTCACTCAAGACGGTGTGCGCCACGTCGTCGGCCCCGAAGACGGTGCCTGCATCACCCGGAGAGGCGTCATCCACAGCCTCGAGTCCTTCCCTGGCGAGGAGCTCATTCTGGAGGAGACTACGCCGGCACCTGAGGATGTGAGTTCAACAAACCAAGTTGGCGACTCGTTCGGGCATTTACTTTGCGATGCAGACGGAACAGAAGATATATTTCTTCCGTAACCTGGGCGCCCCGGGAATGCTTAGATCTCCCCTCGGTATCATGCAGGTGTTCTACCACGGGGATTCGTACCCCAAATTTCCCACTGGGTTGCGATGGCTCGAACGACCTGTGAGTTTGTCTCCCCGCACAATGAGGTTCGGTCGTCTAACCTCGTTCGCTTTTAGGTGATTGTGGCGCTGGGCGGATACATAGCGCCGTTTTTTGGGTATCGGCTACCCGATAAGAGACTGAGGATGGATCCGAGCCGATTCCCGAGGGACAAGAAAGACTAGCTCTGTCAGTGTTCGTTGAGAGGTTTACGCTGTATCCAGGTTTTTTGGAAATTCTCTGTTTCACTTTTTATTGCGCCAATGACCGTGAAATATTTTTGTTCATCCCGATTATCGATCTTTTTGTTCGGGAGGCTGGCGCTCTCGAAACCCGTAAGTTAAACCATGAAAGGTACTAGAGCTCCGGTATCTGTACATGTACAGGCATATTTAGGTGAAAAAAAGGTGAGGGAGCAAGATATTTTTCCTGAAAAGGTCAGCGACTGGATTATTTTCCTCCGAGGAATTCAATTTGAGAACTGGGTCGTCCCAAGAGCCGCGACCGTGACGTAACCTGAGAAACACGTGATCGCGTTCCGGTCACGTTCGACTTCTTTTTCTTTCGCCTCTCGCATGAAGGCCTTCAAAGAAGGTCCAGCACTTCCGCAGGAGCTATTCGTCTGGGACCTCCCACTCACCTTTCTGACGCATTTCCCGGCGCTACGTTCGTTGACGCTCAACTGGGTCTTTTTCGAGAACCCGGGTAATTATTCCGCGGCGCTCGCCACCGCCTGCGCAGATTCTCCCCCTACGCACCTAGACCACCTCGACCTCACCCTCGATATCTATGAACTCAATCAGCTGTCGTCTTGGATCGCTCCTCCGGAATCCCGGCTCGCCATTTCGCGCCTCCGCTCACTCACATGCACCCTCGACATCTCGTTTGCTAGCGACTACCTCCAACGGCTCCTCGACGTCTCATCGAGTCTGCAGCGCCTGCGACTCGGAACTCACAGGACCGTGAGCCCCTCATTTCATCCCGCATGTAATCGTGACTGATGCTCAGATAGCTGGTATGCTTGACCTGAGCGGGCTTAGACAACTGCACACGCTCTCCGTGGACGTATCTATTGATGGATATGCGCGGATGGATGTGCATTTACGGTCGGTGGCCGATGCCTACAGCTTCCCCCTGCCGCCGCAGGCCCTTGCCTTCGTCCTCAACGCCTCCGCACCGACCGCGAGCCCTGATTACCTACGGGTCGCTGCCGCCGATCGCGTGCTGGCGGCGCTCCCGTGTATCACGAGCGTAACTGCGAATTTATTATCTCATGATGTGGCTGGGCTGGCGGAGAAGCTCATTGATGTATCGGATGTCTTCGCACAAGAGATGCCGCTGCTGGCGAGCAGACTCGCGGGGAAGGGCCCGCTGCGCATTCTGCGGTCCCGGTAAGTCGTCCACTCGTCACCCGGATCTTGCTTGACACATTTTCTCTAGCCAGGTCTCCACTCATCCGGTGCGCTAGCGTCGGGGTACATCAGCGCGGATTTTCCTCTCGCCCTCCTGCTTCGTCCCTGCTCTCTCCCTCGTCCCCTTGGTGCTGCAGCCCCTCCTTGCCTAGCCCAGCCCTATCGACTTGAAGGTTGCTCAAAACGGATTCTTCGCGCTCTACTCTCCACCCACCCCGAAATTCCGACTCTGCGAAACATGTGACCCTGCAGGCCGGCGGAGCGCGCGGCGCCGCAGGAGTGGGTGCACGAGGTCCGCGGGCGAGCGCCTGGACGCCTAGGGTGCGGCCGTCGCACACGCGGGCGACAAGACAGATACTACACCCCAAGACGAGGACGTCGATGGACCTGAGCGTGGAGACTTCGTGCCTCACCGCCGCACGGCCCCATCTCGTCGACCCCCTTCGTCCTTCTCCCGCCCTCCTTCACCCACCCGCTACAGACCCTGCCACAGCCGTCGTGTTCTTACACACGGATCCGTCCGCGCTCCGCGCGCTCGACCCGCGGAAACTCGACTCGGACGCACTGCAGGGTGCATCTCGTGTCCACCTTACACCAGCCCGGAACGCTGTGGCGGAAGGCGCGGCGCTGCCGCAGTGCGCTGGGCGAATCGTGTGTCTGAGGTCGCTGCCGGAATGCGCTGGGCGACGCGTCTGATGTCGACGCAGGAGAAGTGGGGGCCCGCGGCGCGGCTCTCGGACATTCAGATGTTTTCGTGCGGGACATGCTGGCGCTGGTGGGCAGGCTCGCGGGGAATGGCGCGGTGCGCGTGCTGTGCTCGTCGTGAGTCGCTCAGTACCTGTTCTCTATTCGAGTCCTTGCTTAGCACCCGCTTTTTCTTAGACAGGTCGTCCGAGTCATCACGACTCTATGCACGGATCTTCCCTCGCCGATCTTCGTACCTGTCCAGCCTCCCTCTCAAGCCACCCACTCCACTCTCCGTTCCTGAGGTCCAGCGCGGTCGAAGTTGAGAGACCTCTACGCGCTCCATCCTCTCCGAGACCCCGCGCAAATGCCTTGTGCACCATCTAATTCACCAACACCGGGACGGCGGTGGAGGGCGCTCCCTGGCGGGAGGGCTTCCTCGTTAATTCGTGGCCGGTGTGCGCGAAAGCTCAGATATCTGCGCATGCACGGATGAGGGGATATGCCAGACGACGATGCCCGAGACGTCGCCCGTCCCAAACCGTTCGGCGGTCCATCCTTACGCGCCCCACCGAGCTTCGGTCATCTTTCCCCGTCTGAGGTCGTATACGTAGTCAATTGTCCCACCCAAAATCATCGCCCGGTCTCGGTCTGGCCACGATCGGTCGATTCAAAGATACTACAGTGTGCAGAGGAGAATCCGAAGAAGCACCAGCCGGCGCTACCACCATCGCGTCCATTGGAGCATAGCACATAACTCCTCATCTTCCCGTTTCTGCGGTGGATCTGGTGGGCTGCGCCGCAGCAAAATAGTCCCTTCCATCCGTACAACAGCCCGCCAGATCGCGGAGCCATGCTGTGAAGAAGGGCTACGCGACAATGAGGATGCTGAGATCCAGGCGCATACGTGATGATACGGAGCTATTCCTCGTGTATTACACGCTCCAACTGTTGATGAGGAACACGTCAATGTCATTGCATTTTTCGTCTCTGTTAGAGGGCAATATGTTCCTGTTCCCTCGTTGCCGACAAGGCATTATTTTCGGCTCATTCTGTGCTTGCCCATCTTCACATGGCCGCAGATCGTCATCAATTGACAATCTGTCAGTTGGGTGATACGGCGAGGGCTTCTTCAACGCAGTATTTAAAGCAGCTGCTTCCCTTGCCCCCCAGCTCCAGCATTCATCTTTGAAATGGGTGATCCTCTCGTTGACGATTCTTGGCCCGTTGGGCAAGGCATGACATTCACTGTCCTCCAGAACCCCCTCCGACGAACTCGTCTGCACACGGAGGGCGAAGCGGCGTAGTCCCGCCGCATTGGCACAAGACGGACGACGAGCACCATACGGCGCTCAAAGGCACGCTTACTGTCATCCAAGATGGTGTGAGGAGGGTCGTTCGACCGGAAGACGGGCCGCTTCTCACAAGAAGAGGAGTCGTTCACAGCCTCGAGATTCTTCCAGGGGAGGAAGCGATTGTGGAGACTACCTTGCAGTCTGAAGATGTTGTGGGTCCATTCTGCATGCATCATGCCCCGCGGCGCAAGAATCTCAACAGTGATGTACAGACCGAACAGAAAACTCTGTTTTTCCGCAATTTATTCTTCCCAGGCATTTACTCTCCTGAATATACCTTGCCCATACTAACTCGTTGTCGTAAGGTGTACTACAGGCCCCCCTCCGCGTCATGTAGGTCTTTTATTATGGGGATTCTTATCCGGAACTTCCCACTGGGAGTCAATTTCTCCGCCCGCGGCTCCCCAAGGGTGAGAAAATGATGGTCGCGTTCGTAAGCCACGGGAGCGCCGCCAGTGCGTCGTCAACGTTCGCGAGCTCGACGGCACCGAAGATCCCATCGTCCCTGCAGATATTGAGCAGTTCAAGCGGCTACTGAAAATTTGGGAGGATGAGATTCTCAAGCAGTGAAAGCGCCACCTCGACATCCCAGTGTACCAGGTTAAGTGTTTGCAGATGGGCGAGTCTGTGCGACTCGATCTGGCTGCACTGTATGCGGGCTCCCTTCCCGGCCCCGCAGCGCAATTGATTGGATCTTGGCCAGCCCTCCACAATTTTAGTTGAACCATGCAAGTGAAAGGTAAATGTCTTTTGCAGAATATATCTCACTCGCATTGTAGTTCGCCCTTCGCGGAGCGGAGTTGGAATAGATTATCCACGGTAATTTTTCTGATTGCTCAAACGTTCCGAGGTTAGGGCAATGCCAGCCGCCCAATTGGGACCTCAGCAATTTCGGCTTTTCGCGGACTTTCTTGCCATCTGCTCCCTAGCCAGCAGCCGCTCCAGCAGACGTGATTCCCAAGATCAAGAATCCATCATTGAATATCTTAAGCGTGGTCTGGGTTCTGGTGGAAACAATGTGGAAAACGAGGATTGGGCGTACTCGAGCTACGATTTCCGATAAGTAAACGTCTTCCAGCGGCGCAGTCGGAGCATGAGGTTCGCGCGACTTGAGTCACCATGATGTTTCTAACAGTCCTCCACAGCACCTGCGGTATTATCCGAAGATGCGGAACACATGATAACTTCCGCAGCACCGTAGGCCCTCCGAGAATAACTTTATTGTAGGAAACAGCTGCGGTGTCGAAGGTCATCTTGGTACTTACGACTGCGTGCGGGCATATTAGAAGGGAGTGAACAGCGGGGAGTATAAGAACCAATCTTCTACAGTCTACAGGGACCCCCGCAGTAATTCCCATTCTGACACTTCAAGCGCCTATCTCTCTCTTGTTTCCTCCCATGATCCTCGACAAAGATGCATCCTCTCCACCTGCCTCCAACCCCCCACGGCATGGTGCGTCATGAAAGAAATGTGGAACTCCTGCTGACCTGTCTTTTTTGGTAGTACACTACCGAGTATACGCACCGGACGGTGTGATCCCTTCCAAAACAGCATCAGATCCAAACCAGCCATTCATCGGACGTATAAAGGCCATGTCCGTTCCGCCCCCCGCATACCGCAGCCTCTTTGCAGCGCGCACTGGCTCACGCAGAACGCATACCGGATCCCCTGGGTGTGCGCGCCCCGCCTGTATCGACGTCCATCCGACCAGACGCCCATAGATGATGCAGCGGAAATGTCCATCCTTGGGGAATCTGCGATAGCCTCGACACCCGGAAACGCATTGGTGCTTGTGTTCATGGATGAGCTCACCGCCGAGGAGAAAGGCGACGTACCGCAGATCGAAGGAGCAGAAGCGCGCGAAGTGGAAGTTGGCGGATACGGTGAGTAGACCTATCTATGTAAGCATCCAGGCGCTGATAATTGAACGTAGTGTATTATCATCTCTACACTCGGAGCGGGGAGGACCAATCGGCGCGCGCATTCGACCCCGATGAACTTGCTATTGGACGCATCGACCGGTCGACCATCGCGCCCCCTCGGGATGCTCTGGCAATTAAGCGCCGCATCGCAGGAGCGGAGGGGAAACCCATCTATGCATTCGCGGAGTTGTATGCGGATGTGTCGGGTGCGCCTCTCGCAGATGATGACTGTTGCACAGGCCCCCCGGGGACCGACTTTCTGGGCTCTGATGCAAAAAACGCGCTGCTTATCGTACAGCCTGAACGACGCGCTGGGCTGTACAATCGACCTCTAAAAATCCTTCAAGCGCAGCCTTCGCCTTATGTATTACCAGTCAACCATTTTTCCCCTCCCCCACTGTCTTGGCTCGAAGTCCTCTCCGGCGAGATCGTAAGGAGCGACGGCATCGCACACATGGCTGATTATCACGGATTCTTTCGGCCTGGGGCTTGGAATATGATTTCGCAGGTCGCATACACTGTTGTCAATGCCAGCGGTGTCAAAGGATGTACGTTTTCGTCCAGCGTTTTTTTCGATTTTTACTCACTCTGCACTAGTGATCAAAGCAGGTACCAGTAAACTACCAATCTCTACGCATGCAATCGTCTTATGCGACGCCCCACAGAACATGTTCTATTTCTTGACGAGTAACACACAAAGTGCTTTCAATCTCTTGGATGATACTACATGAATCGTGATTGTTAAACTCGTACTTTTGCATCTTTTAGCTTATTAAAACAGTCAGTTGTAAATCTCGTTGTCAAACCATGGATGTAGTATGTGATCCCGTTTCATCCCAATACAACAGTTTCAACTGTCGTTCAGCGCGTGCGCTCCAAGTCTTACTCCCAGTATTTTATCTTGACTTTGTTGCTTGAATTTGAAGTCCGAGTTTGAGATTGCAATTGAACAGCTTCAGACCGTGACACAAGAAGGAACAAGAGAAGGAATCAACCGTTTCAACCGAGTGGCTCTCGTTGGAAAGCCGATACCGCCGAAGGCTGATCGGCAGACTGATGGGACTTGTTTGGCCTTTTCGTCGTCCATCCATCTATATTTTTACGCTTCACCCTCATGGCGGCATCGTTGCCTGGCGATCCTCGAGATCCTGCAGAATATATGCAACCATCTTCGGCTTATGTACCGAGGCAACCGTTCGCTCGCAATCCTCGCGCGCGCATGTAGAACTTTCCATACTCCTGCGCTCGAATGATTGTTTATGGGAAATTCAGCACTCTGGAATGCTAAATATCCTCCGTTGCATGCCTCCGGATCTTCTCGCAATTAGAATTCGGCCTGCGCCGCGGGATGCGGTATGCAATCTCAATTGCCTCCTTCCTCGCGAGTCGCACGCGTGCCTTCGTTCAAAAATCTTCGGCGCCTCTGGGAACGACTGAGCAGGGGAAATAGCACGAGCGATCGATTTACGGGGATTTAAGAATAGAAAGCCTGCCGCCCCTCTGCGTGAGCCTGTCTACCAGCAACGGCATCTTGGGCATAAATGTGCGGGACACATCGATGAGTTTCTCCACCCGCGGCTGCCCGTAATTCTCCAAGGGCGAGAAAATGACGGTCGCGTTCGTCAGAAATTTCGGGTGTAGAAATTTTGAAGCGGTAAATGTTGTGGTCAAGTTTAAGAATTACAATGCAAACAGAACCTACATTTGGCGTCACATTGAGATGAAAGCTGTTTCAACCACATTTTACTTAAATTCACAAAAATATTCAAATGGGTACCTGATTATCTTAAGAATGGATTGTATGGAGCAGAAACCGAAAACTGAAGAGTTGATTGAGTAGAATGTGAAACAGTCTACAGACATGGCCGTAACGAGTTCGTGATCAGCCCGTAACGAGTTCGTGATACAGCTTTATCCGTTGAATAAAATCCTCACGCGAATCACAGATACCTGAAGACAACAAATGTGGTACCTATATTCCATGGAATGAGAGTGAGAGGATCTTCACGGTAGCAAACTTGCTGAATGTTGAAATCGACACCGAACGATTCAGAGGAGACATCAAGCGGACGTTGAGAACAGATTCATGAACAAGAGAATAGGGATTGCATACAGATGACCTATGAGCCAATATATTGCATATATTCATGTCCAGATAGAAGAGGTATAACATTTCAAACTTAAAATCGATGAATTGTGCTATGATAATACTACTGGCACAGATACCATCCATGGCAGATGAGGCACGCCTGGAAAGGTATGCGGCGGTAATATCTCGCTGCTGGTGTATGTTGCCCCACCAGCGGTGAGATTCAGCCGCAGACATCAGGCGCGTGGCAGCGGGATCTCACAGATCTCACCGCTGATGCATGCAACATGTCCGGCGGTGGGATCCACCCGCGCACAAAGACGAGGCGCAGCAATAATATCTTGCCGTTGGCATAGGTACTACGCTGGGTGGTGGGATCCACCCGTGCATATAGGTGAAGGTCTTCAGATGTTCCCGCCGGCGCAAGTGCCGTGTTGGGCAGTGTAATCCAGCCGCGCATAAGTGTGATGCGCCTGGCAGCCATATCTAGCCGCCGCCGCGGAGGTGTCCGCAAGAACCCAGAGTAGTGTTGCGGGTGAATCACTGCGGAGACAGAAGTGGGCGCGGCGGATGGATTTCACCGCGAGAGCAAAAAAGTAGGCGTGGCAGGCGGATTTCACCGCGGAAACAGAAGTGGGCGCGGCGGGTGGATTTTACCGTGAGAGCAAATGGAGGCGCGGTGGGTGGATTTTACGGCGAGAGCAAAAAAGTAGGGGTGGCGGGCGGATTTCACTGCGAAAGCAGAGGCAGGCGCGGCGGGTGAATTTCACCGGGAGAGCAAAGGGAGCGTGGCGGGTGGATTTCACTGCGAGAGCAAAAAGTGGGCGCGGCGGGTGGATTCCACCGTGAGAGCAAATGGAGGCCCGGCGTGTGGATTTTACGGCGAGAGCAAAAAGTAGGCGCGGCGGGTGAGTTCCACCGCGGGAGGAAATGGGGGCATGGCGGGTGGATTTTACAGCAAGAGCAAAAGGTAGGCGCGGGTGGATTTCACCGCGAGAGCAAAAAGTGGGCACGGCGGGTGGATTTCATAGCAAGAGCAAAAAGTAAGCGTGGCGGGCGGATTTCACCGGGAGAGCAAAGAGTAGGCGCGGCGGGCGGATTTCACCGCGAAACATATATTCTCGATACCACTCCCTCCAACCTCTCTTCTCTTTTATCAACCTCATATCTATATCCATCACTTCGTACCTCGGGTTCAACATCGATGATAATGGGATGAAGGAATTGGCACCCGCATGGCCACAAGTCACCTCTCTCCGCCTTCAGTCTGGACTTTTCAACGCGCATAGCCGACCGCAGGCTTCACTCGGCTGCTTGCTCCTCTTCGCTGAACACTGCCGTGCGTTGACGAAATTAGAAGTTACGGTTGGCGCTACATCTATCCCAGAACCACTCTCCAGCAACGCAGCACGACGCGTTTCCTAGTCCGTCCTCCGCACACGCCGCATTGGAACTCCCTCTATATCTGAGCCCAGCATCCATGTCGCGCGGTTCATCGCGGCGATCTTTCCAAATGTATCTGGGAACATGATTCAGACGAATCGTACAGATCTCGACGACGAGGGTCCGGACGAGCATGGGGAGCATGGGGAGGCAATCAGGTATCACAAGCTTTGGATGGAAGTTCAGCTTCAGCTTCCGGTCTCAACGGAGATTCGTGAAGGGCGGTCGTGGGCACAGGAGGCGTCGGGCGGGCAGTAGCTATTTCCTGCCGTAGCACGCCTTCGTCCCCGATATATCTCGGAGCAGATATGGTCTGTCCTGGTCTCGCTCAACCTCAGTCGCTGGTTGTTCTGCCAGCATCTGCAATATCGATCCGGACCACTGATTCTAGCGGACTCGAGGATGCAACTTGATGACTTGAGTTACGAATGGTTCGGGTTCGAACGAACCCATTGTTCAACCGAAGTTGGACCAAAATACCGTAAATTCATCATGTAATTTGTTTTGGGGCATAACATGGAGGCCATGTGTCGCAAGAGACTTCTGGCGGTGGTGTCGGGGAAATTGAAGAGAAATGAGCATGTTCGGGTCAAAACGGGGCTGTCTCGCGATTGGTCCTTTGATCGCCCGTGCGGCTCTTCTTCTCCTGCCATCACCCTCTCTTGTCACCGTCAGGCTGGCGATTCTCAAGCGATGCTCGCAAACAACGCACGGTTAGACACCACTCGAGACCAGCTGGGATACTCTTCGTTTTAGCGGCTAATATTCCCATTCTGCGGGTGATTTTCGGCGTGCTAGAATACGTCCTAAGTCGATATTTCTGGGTGCTCACCGCAATTCTTGTTCTGTCCTGCCTGGTATTCTTTTGTCTGCCGAAGTTGGAGATCGTGCCTCATTCCTCCCCGCACTCAGACACGCGAGATCGGTTATCGCGCTTTGACCTCGAGGCTACATCACCGCGCATGTGCCGTGTCATCAAAGCACGAAAGCGACTTCATATAAAGACCAGCGGCGTACGGCTCACTTTTCTCTGCCCCTCATGTCGTTTCTTTCCACTCCAGAAGCTGTCGGGAATCTTCAGGCAACCTTTCCTACCAGGGATACTCAACAAACGATCTCTTTTGTTATAACTGTTTCAGCTGCAAGTCAAATCCGTTTCGATATCCGGCAGGTGCATCTCTTCATTGTGTCGCTGTTGCTAAGGTCAGACTCCAGATCTGTGGACGCTCCAGATGGACGCACTGTGCTTGTCGATTTCCAGCACTCGGGAGCCGATGTACGCCTCGTCCAGTCCTTGCGAGCATCAAGATCGTTCCCCGCAACACACGATGTGGCGTACTCGCATCGCGCACATAGGTGACAATTGTGCCCTATAATCGTATTCCGATCCTTGACGAGCAGTTGTAGTTCTGTGACGTCTTCAGCAATAACCTTCGACCCTCCGCTCTACTCCGCTCTCGAGCCCTTCCAAATGCCCTTGGCATCCAGCGCATCGCTGTCGATCGCAGGCGGGAGCGATCGCGACTCTCTGCCAGCATACTCAACGGTCGCCGTTGCTCTGGAGCCTTCCCAGATCCCGCCGCAGCTCTTGGTCGACCCCACTACCCAAGATCGGGCCACGACGCAGCGAACGGCGGATGTCACCCACCAGTGCGGCGAGGATTCGAATAGGACGGACATAGTTCCAGAGCTCGACTCAGAAGTCAAGGATGAGTCGCCTGAGCTACCGTATCGCCGCAGGGTGCGCGCTCCCGGCGTCATCGCGCTCCCATTAGACGACGACGAGGTTGAGCAGGAGGCGGTTCTCAATTCTATCTGCGCTGGCGAGGAGTACAGAAGCACGGACCTTAGCCCACTTCCACTCGATTGCTGTCAGTCTTCCTTACTCCGGGACCCGTTGCCCTGTGGCGGGAGCAGACGGCCGAGGGATTACGACTCGGATGAGGAGGAGGAGGAGAGGTACGCGAAGCGCAGCCGTGTGTCCGAGGACGAGCAGTGGGGACCCTTCCGTTTTATTCGTTCACTGTGGGTGTAGCCTCGGTCAAGTATCTAGGAATTCAGACACTAAGACTTTGTTGTAATGATGCTTCTAGATTGGTATACTAGCTAAAACGCCAGCGTTCTTGCAGCGAGAAGTTCTTTTGAATGCATAAAACAATCAGGAACTGACGGGGTGCATCCTGGACGAAATCATATGCAGGGCGGACGCCGCAGCAAAGCAGCAAGGCCATATTATACGCCTAGAAGTAACGTGTTTCGCGAGGGTCGTGCTGGATGCCTTCACATGGATGGTGCGGTGGGCGTTGGAGGAACTGTGCGTCTTTTCTTTATCTTTCCGACTCGCTTCATTCATTTTCCACATTTACTATCTTTTATCACCTACCTGGCCACACTACCCACCTGGCCACTCGGGAATTATAACAGAATCTGTTGGGTTTTCTCCACGAATTACGATTGGAGGTTGGATAGGATGTTGAGACGCCTCTGTAAACCAAAATTGATCCAGTTTGACCCGATTGCCGTGAGGCTGTGTCGGCTTTCGGGGGTGGTGGGAAGCCGGACACGTGGATTTGTTAATTCTCGTCAGCCATCAACCACATGTATTGGCCTCGTTCTCCCTCAATTCATGCTCGATTCACAAGGTTCGGTACGCGTTCTCCTCAGCGGGGCTCCGGCGACCACATGGGCCCTCAAATAGCCCTCAAACCCCGCCAAGAACAGCTCTATCACCCCAAGATTCAGAATTGCCCGCAAGAATTTCCCGCAAATGATGTACGATGGCCATTCATATAACACAAGAACTCGATGCGCTATGCGTCCACAACTTCGCACAGGCCTCTACTACGGTGATTGCCTTTCCTTAAAGGTGCGTTCATGATTTTACCAATTTTATTCTTTGCACAGTGGCGGCCGTTATATGAAACGGCCTTTTGGCGGCCATGCGTGATTTGGGATTTTTTATGGAAAATGGAAAGCAGCGGGAGTGCAACCAGGTGTTCCAGTACGTCCAAATAACTCCTTTGAAGTGTATGTTGGCTCATTTGACGCTCCGCTGTCTTTGCCGTCGTCCCGCTGCCCGTTATCAGACACCATCATACCAACTTTGACATTGCCACAAGCCTCGATTCCCTAAAACCGCCCATCTTGTTGTACATATTTCCCGGCGACGTGAGCTAGGAGCCACTGGCAAACGTCAACGACTGTGCGGTGATTGGACGAATACTGGACGCATTGCGATGTCAATGATCCTATCCGCTTGCCGAAGCATAAATACGTCATCAATGTATCGCTGAAAGCTACAAAGAGTAGTTACGCACCTTGTAGGCTCCTCTGATATCCCCCCGAATATAGGACTTGCAGTTGCTATTGAGGGCCGAAGCGAGGAGAGAGCCAGCGAGCGAAAAGGCGGCGCGTTTGGGTTTCTTCCCACGCCTGGCCAGCTGGCCGCTTTTGGCCGTTTTTGGACTTGCCGTCGCGAAATATTTGCCGAGCCATCAAAACATCACACATTGCCGGCCGCTGCTCATATTCCATTCTCAGGATGCTAGCCTACATCCTCCAACCACAAAACACTCGGTAAGTAAATTCCTTCTACTTCGAGAGTCACAAAATTGCTTAGGTGGCCAGGTAGATGATAAAAAATAGTAGACCGTTTGTACAGTACTCGGTATATCCCTTGATAAAAATACGAAAGTATGGCAGTGTGATTCAACTTCCAGCGAGTGCAGCTGCGAGAAGTTCGGGGAATATGGGTGTTCCAAGTCCGGCTAGACGAATGACTCTTGTAAATTTACACTGTGAAGAAACATAAAGGTAGACATACTGAGTGCATCCCAGCCGATGGCTGCATCGAACGCGACCTGGTTGCAAATCCGTCAACACGAAGATTCCACACAAACTGCGACAACACACCGAGGAGACGGGACAATCATTCCCTGAGTTGTGTCCAATTGTTATATCTGTGAACGAAGAATTTTGCTGCAAATATATGAACGGGTTGAGGAAGCCGAGAACGGGCTTCCCCGCCGCAATCAGGCGGTCGTTGATGAGTGCAATCATACTCGCGAACGTCGGGGTCGATAGGCTCGTTCCTCCAACGAGCCCCGTAACGCCTCCGGTTACGAATTGAAAGTGAACTCCCTGAACGGACACGTCCGGATAGCCCCGCCCAGACCTATTGAACTCGCCGGGAAATTTTGCAGGTACTGTCTTCAGGAAGCCTGCGACTGCGGAACTCTGATATGCGGGGGTAGGAAATACGCCGCTGAAACCTCCCCCACTGAAGTTGGCAGCTGTCTCGGGGCCGAACCCCTGCGTTGAACCCACAGAGGTGACCCATGGGCATGATGCGGGGAATACGGCGGAGAACTCGGGGGAGGTGCACGTGTCGTCCTGGACACCTCGCACGCCGCCCTAAAGGGAAATTTAAGAGACACAGCGAAAGCGAAATTGAACGACGAACGTCTCCCGTCGAAAAGACCAACGAAATGCCTCTTGCGCCGAGAGCCATATAGCCGTTGCAAAGTTTGCTGTGGCATTTCAACAATCAATTTCAATGAAGGAACTTGCGCAAAATACTGTAAGGCTGACGTCGACATGGTATTCAAAAAGCCAGCTTCGAGCGTTCCGTACGATGTTGTCACTACCGTCGGAGGGTTCGGTACGCCGTCGAGGAATGTTATGGTGTCCAATAGAGCGGTGGCGAAACTACTACCCACGGATAGGAATTGGACAGGAACCCCCGTCGCAATTCCTTTTTAGGTTCAATAATTGCAGTCTTGGTGAATGGGACCACATACCGGTCGTATATTGGACATCGAGATTAGCCTCAACTCCGGCAACAGTAGGATTCTGCGTATTTTCTCCATGGTCGATGGTCAACATCGTAAACGTTGTATTTGAGGGCATATCCGGGCGAAGAAGTTTCAGAAATGCCTACGACACGATTGAATTCTCTCACACAAACAGGAATATTGAGAAGAATCACGCACCGTAAGATCTGCAGTCTGCGCGAACTCTGATAAGTAGCCAGTGACGAGCAAGGTGTTGTTCGGGGAAGTAGCGGCGGTTGTGGGAATCCCATAGAGTTGCTGTAAGCAGGCCGGAGTCATGACGCCGCTGGCCACAAAAGTGTTGCACGACGCAGCTGGGGCGCGCTTTTTCAGAGACGCAATTGTGGCCGCATGACGAGCGTTAGGTTCTGTGAACTCGGTGGTAGGATGCACGACATCGATGTGCCCGACTAGTTCGACTGGCAGAGATACCGAGAGCGTGCGCGTGATTAGGCTGGCCATCGATGGATGCGAGAACAGCTCGAAGTCCGCAGCAAAGAGTTCGTTGGCCCGCGAAACGGGGAGCGTGATGGATACCCAGTCTTCGTGTGGCGAGACCACGGAGAAATTGAGACCATTTGTCGCTGCGAATGATTCAAATGCGGCAACCGTCGTTTTGGAAGGTTGAACGAAAGTCTTGACCTTCCCATTACCTCGTAAGATGTACGTAAAAGATGAAAGGGCAAGTTAGCGAACCTCGTCCATTGACAGCCACTGGCGAAACTCGGAGCTCCCGGGCGTGGAGATTGATAAGAGCCTTTCCTCCAACCCCGCGATGTTGTTCGAAGCCAGAGCAATGCGGAGCGTCAATTCTTGATCGGCGGGGGCGCGGCCTAGCGGGACGAACGGCGCGGGAGCAGCCGCACGGCTCTCGTGGACCACCACTCTGCCGGATACTGCAAACATGAAAGATAGGGAGACAAGGAAATTGAGAAAAGCCATGATTCTGATACTACGGGAAATCGATAACGCGTCACTGCTGTCTTTATAAGTTAAAGACCAGGTAGATAAGAAGCGGCCGGCACTTGAAACACCGAATCTGGTGCCGAAGGGTGGAGTTGCATAATTGGAACTTTTCCAACAAGACCGTGCGCCTCCCCATAAGCCCAGGGACGCAAGTGTCTTTATCTTTGCTATCGATGGTTACCCTGTAAGTAGGCATTGTCCCTTGCGCGATACTATAAGACTTTTCATGCATCACCTGCCAATATTTGCCGGCTTGAACTCGGGTGATTCTGTGCCATCGCATGCAAGTTTGCACAAGGAACCCGAACAGCTAACTCAGCCTTGATAGATTCTATGACATGCACTATTCAAAAGCTATTAAAAAAGTACGATAGGCAACCTAACATTCACCAATTTCAATTGGGGTCGGACTCTTCGGGCCGGTAGGAAATTTCCAGAGGGTGAATTGCCGGCATGAGAAGATGAGGCGGCAATGTTTAGCCGTAATCGCCGATATAGTCTAATCTTGTTTGAACCAGTTGCAGCGCTCCGGCTATGTGGGCGTCCTCCCTGTTTTCACAACTTCGTTCCGTATTCATGTTGTGCCGGTTCCGACCACGTCGAAGGGCCCTTTCCGAAAATAAATTTGGGCATCTCAGACATCATTTCGGGGAGGCCCAGCGATACAGTGCCGATAATGATTTATTGATCGATATGATCCGGTGGCTGGTCCACGGTTCAACTATGGCTGAACATCGGCTTGCCATTTGAGATCGCTGAAGTGTCAGAAGTATTGGGTATTACAGTAAAGGAAATGGCTGTGTCATTGTGTGAGGACCCAAAATAATTGAACCGGGCAGAAGGGTTCGGAGGACGTGGCACAGGCGCAGAAACAAAGCTCCTAAACACCGCCCATCTTACTGTCACCGTCCCGGTCCGAAAGAGCGTCATTGGTCACATCGGTCGTGATGTGCACTTTTTGCGGTCTGCGCTCGTCAGGATTCTGCAAGTGGCTCCTCCTCAGTTGCAGCTCGTGGCTGTTGCTGAGGTTCTCCCCACTTAGGTTTGTCGATCGTCGGGACTCTCGACTGCGTCGCATGCTCAGTGTGAAGAGGAGGACATTGGCATATCTGCAAAGAGCACAAAGTCAGTGAAGAACATGGCTCGAAAGAAAATAGACATTCAGTTTCCCGAGAATAAGCGTTCTACATCCCCAAATATTGTTAAGCGTCGCGAACTTACGTACACACGAGAAGCGCTCACGGTATCTCGTTGAGGTTATTTTCTGGATACGCAAGAAACAAAATGAGATTGAGTAACGCGCCGGTGCTGGTTATCGCTCCGTTCTCGAGGGTGTTGGCCATCAATCTGACGATAATGGTGTCAGTGTGCTTCCAGGGCGTTTGTTGGCGATATTGATACAGCTGCAAAGAAAATAAATCAACAAAGGTGCTAAGGAAGTGGGAATGGAAGGCCAAAAACCGCCAACGCACAATGAAAATCATGCTGATAGTTATCAAGGCGTCACAAACGACAGTATCGATAAGCCAGAACTGTCCCGAAAAAACTAATCAACCCTTATGTAGCAGAAGGAGATAAGGAGGAATGACTCACAGTAACTATAGCCCTAAATTTATGTAGGTCCGCCACCGCCCTCGTACCAGAGAATTTTGCGTCGGTAATCCATATCGTCAGAGCCTGTACGATTGCGAGCTTCAGTTTGTCACCAGTTAGTGGGAATAGGAAGGCAATCAAGATGGAAGGCGTACAATGGCGATGAAACCGGATACGATGCGTGCCCACAGATTCTGCCCCTTGAGCCGATATATCCGCCTGCGTCAGTGTTTAGTTGGATGCCGAATTTCTCCCAACACAGAGGGAGTTACCAGACGAAGAACAACTGCACTAAGAGTGCGGCTGCAGAGATGGAAAGTTAGTATCTGCACATCATCCATCCCCAGGGCAGGCGACTAGAAAGCAAGCTCACTGAGACCGGAGAATATGGGCGTTGCGAGAGTCGACCACAGGAATCTTACGAAGATCGTTGGATCTCCCCAGGAGAGACTGAGGACAGAGTATGCATAATGGCTCGACACCCCTGTCTGGGCGACCTCCAGGAGGAAAATCAAGTACACTGTCAAAAGTGACGTTGCAGTAATTAGAAGCGGAAAGAACAAGTAGATCTTGACTCACCAAGCGCCTTGATCCAACGAGGCTCATTTGGATACTGGGTCTGATGTTTGTCTGGACGAATGATTTCAGGCATCGGAGAGCGTGAAAAGCTACTATTACTCACAAACCTGTACCGTCAGTATTGCCATCAAAGCCCAATTGGCCTGTGTACCAGCCAGCTGTGACGGATTAAATTGAACACTGCCTATGGGATGAATCTTTTTACTAACCACAGGCGCCGTGCTATCAGTCAGGTTTTAGTATAAAAATATTTCCCCAAATGCGCCGCGACGGAACGTACAATAGGACGTACTGCGACATTTTTCGCGGGAAGAAGGGATCTTGCGGGAGGTAAGAGGCGGGTTGCGGGAGCGCGTAGGGGGAGAAAGAGAGAGTATCGCAAGCTATACCAATTAGCTAAGATGCCGGGGAGCGCGTAGGGAAGGTTTAAGTATCGTCCGAATGGCACCGGTGGGGTTTTCCGTCTCAAAATGACAGCGGCGTAGCCACCCGAATATGACCCTGCCGACGAATATGGAAAGCACGCAGAATGATTGTGTTCAATTTTCGTCTATTCATTTCACCTTTACCGAAAAGACATCTATGATGACGGGCCGGAAGGAGAACATGAAACGAAAGAGCTTTGAGCCCGTTGGGATCAAATCTCCAGAGACATACCCAGAGACAAATAATGGCCGCAAATTCTCCTGAGAAAAAGTGATGGGCAGCTACCTCCGGTTTGTTACGTACAGACGCGTCGCATGACGCGTTTAACCACCTTCGGGGACTTCTCGACCCTGCCTCAAGCTGGTACAATGCTCATTGGTGCGCAATTCATTTCCAGAGTGTGCTGTTTTTTTTCTTTCAAATTCTTCCGGAACCAGATCCACGGGCCGATTCTAGTTGTCTCTAGAAAAAATCATTCAGGCCTTTAGCTACCGGAAGAAAGAAAATACTTCACAACTCGGGTCTTATCCTTGTTTCACAGATCGGGCTGAAAGTCGGCCGGCCGCGCTCGTTCATTGGCTCTGAGTAAGTAAAACAGTTTCTGAACTTTCTATTCCACTGCCAAGCCTAGCCTAGTTCGGACTCTATCAGACTAGTTCGAATCAACTTGTAACTAAATCGAAAATATTTTGAGGATAGCTGATGCTTCAACAACCTACACCTGACTTACGACAGGAAGAGGCTTGCCTATAGCCATTTGTCTTTCGGCAGAGTTTGTCTCCAGAGACTCATTTGATCGACGTATGTCTCATCATTCTTCTCCAGATACGTCTCCAGAGACGTTGTGGTAGTGGGTACGGAGGGGTGTTTGGTCACGTTTGGCATTGGCATTAGAATAGATCACGGACACTGTAGCTACAACGTTTCTGTATCGTAACACATCTCGCATCGTCTCATCTCGCCGGATCCGACCGCAGTACGCCACCACATTGTGGTGATTGGAGTGGCATCCGAAACCACGCAGCAGCAGCGACAGCAGAAGCAGAAACCGAGCGGCAGAGCCCAGGAGCAGCGCGACAGCGAGACAAAGAAAAATAGAGCTGGCGAAGAAGAACAGGAGCGAACAGCAGAGAGACCAGAGAGGTAGATATAGGAGCCCAACCGACACTCTGGAAGCCACATCAGAGGAACCATCCCCGACAACGACCCCATCGAGCCTGTCGGCTTCCAGCAGCAACCGAAGCAGCCAGCTATTCGAGGACATCCGAGACCTCAACACACCGCCGACGTCGCCGTTTGTCCCCACAGTGCAGAAAACGCCCACGCCACCACCCCCGCAGCAGCAGCAGAAGAGAAAGATGGTAAACGCAGAAATAGTCCCAATGTTTTCAGGGGACCCAGAAACGGCCGCAGATCCCAACGCGGTAACCCCCCAGCACCTTCATAAAGAAGTTCAGGTCCCACATGCGCGACCTAGCAGTCGCGAGCGACGCGGATCGCATCGACGCGCTCCTGGACTACCTGGTGGAGGATTCGCCCGCCGAGAAGTGGTACAAGGACCTCAAGACGAGCGCGAACGCGCCGGCGACGTGGGCCGCGTGGCAGGCGGCGTTCGCGACGAGGTTCCCGGGACCGCAAAAAGCCGAGAGAACGACGCAGGAGTGGGAGAGGGAGTTGATGGGGATGAAGCTCAAGGTTGAGGAGCTCGACACCACAGTCCAGGTGGGCGGTGCTTCCGTGTTCGCGCACGTTAACTTCGCCAGCAAGCTACTCGAGACGGCGAAGCTCGCGAAGATCGACACCACCACGAGCGGTATTTGGCAGTCGCGCGACGCGTTACCGGAGGTACTGCGCGAAAAGGTCCCGCCGACCCAAGCCAATTGGACCACCTACATGGACGCCATCAAGGCAGTCGACCACGTCCACATCCGTGAGGGCGTAGTGAAGGTGAAGAAGGCGCAGGAGATGGAGAGAGTGGTGCGCGACCTAGCAGCACGCGACAAAGGCCGCCAAGTACGCAATGAACCCACCACCCCAATCAGCAAGATGTCGGCGCAGATGCAGCAGGCAGCGCTGAACACGCCGAAAACACCCGCGAACCCGCCGGGGGCTAATCCATTCGGCCAAGGAGGGGGGAGTGGCAACCTGTTCAGCCAAGGGTCGGCGACAGAGTGGAGTGAAGAGGGACTGGCAAGACTCAGGACGATAGCGGAGAAACTCGGACGGAGCCTCCTGCGCGATGACGACCCAGGCCGCGCGGAGTACCAAAGACGCGTCACGGTGTGGGAGAACACGTACGCCGGCTCCAGGCCGCGCCTCGAGACAACGGGGTACCCACTCACCCTGGGCACGCTCGCGCCGGGATCTGGTGAATGCTTTTCGTGCGGGAAGATCACCACCCCGAAGCACCGAAGCAGCGAATGCCCAGGCCCCAAAGTTCCATGGAAGGAGTCCACCTTCAGAAGCATAGTCAACAAGTATTTGCGGGCGGCGCCGGTCCCGGTTAACGCGGTAGCGGACTGGATGGACTTCGGAGACGCGGAGGAAGAGGATTTTGGGGCGGGGTCGTCCGACTAGAGGCTCAGCGGTCGACCCGGGAATCAGGGCCAGTAGACGGCCCCGGTTACCCGCTCGTACAAAGCACGAATGTTTTCTTGGAATCCGAAATCGAAATCGTCGACTTGTATGAGGTGGGAACCGGGCAGAGTGGGAAGTGCGAACCATTCATACATTGGGTGAGTATGCACGGACCGCAAGGAGAACGGGTGCGGGTGAGAGGGCTGTTCGACGGCGGAGCAATGGCGAATGCGATGGATAAGAGAGTCTGGGAAAGAAATCGCGGGCGTCTGGGAGGAGGGGGAAAGCCATGGAAGAAACTGAGGATGGCGAGCGGACAGGTAATGGAGTCGGAGGCGACGTGGGAGGGGACGATAGAAGTGGAAGGCGTACAAGCACACGGGGTATTTGAGGTGTTCGACAGCGGCGGGGGATGGGAGTTCCTCTTCGGGAAACCACTACAGACAACGTTCGCGGCCGTACATGACTACAAGCGGGACAACCGTGGAAATCAAAGCGGAGGGGAAACGGGCAATGCTGAAAAACCAACGCGGAGACCCGTGGTGGAAAAAATTCAGGCCGCCAGGCGTAAACGACACGCGCGCGACCTTCACGGGGGCTGTTTCGTTCGCGAACGCCCCCGCGAGGCGAGTACATTTCACTAAAAAAACGGGCCGCGAGGACTTTGACAAGCGAAACGTTCTAGAAACCATTGAAGAAGACGACGAGGGTGAGAGGGAAACACCGCCGCAGAGAAGACGAGCAACGGTAGAGGAGGTGGAGGACAGGGAGGACGCACTGTCACCGCTAAAAATGGAAGTACATGTACAACCGGAAGACGCTTGGCCGTACACGCGCACAAACTCAGGGGGGGCTCGCGCGACCCCCTCGAGGGGAGTATTTGAATGCTTGCTACCGCCGCAGGAGAACACAGTTAACCGTCATCTTCCAGAGGCGACCGAGGAAGGAGAGGAGGAGGGGCTAAGCACGTGGTGGGCAGGAGTGGAGGGCCAAACGGCGAACGGGGAAGAGGCTCGTAAAACGGCCGCGCGCGGAAACTCAGTGGGGGTCGGTGCAACCCCCGCGAGGGGAGTACAAAGCAATTACCGCCGAGAAACGTCATCAGCTGACAGTCCGAACGCGGAAACACCCAACGCAGATCCGAATAAGCGGAGAACAACGGGGGAAGCAGCGGAAGCGAAGAAGTCAGTGAATCGCGGGAGGACGGAACCGTCCCGCGAACGCGCGCGATCTCAGTGGGGGCCAGCGCGACCTCCGCCAGGGGAGTACCACCCGAGCCGGTCTTTATCACTGAGAACGCCACTGACACACGCAACAACGTAGCCGAGCAGGATGACCTGTATGACACCGATGCCTACACAACGTACCCCGTGGAGTCAATATTCACGAGGGCGTCGGACCTGTTCAACCCGAAACACGTCGAACGTGTCGTGGAAGCAGTGACTATTGGACCCGACCTCACAGAAGCACAACGGCAAGAGGTGCGGGACCTAGTTGCCGAATACGCGGACATGTTCACGCTGGCCGTTAGCGAAGTCTTCCCAGTCGCCGGCGCAGTGTACGCTCCGAAAATACCGCCAGGAAAGACGTTCAGCACAAAAGTACAGCAGCGACCACTGTCAAGGCCGCAAGCGGAATACCTGCACGAGCAGGTCGAGGTACTTGAACGTGCGGGGGTGATACGACCAATTCACCCCCGAGACGTCAAATGTGTGTCCCCGATCAAACTAGCGGAGAAGGAGCACAATGGGGGCGGGCTAACACACGAAGAGCTGAAGCACGCGCTCAACGACGAGTGTGTACGGGCGGGGCTACCACCAGTTTACGACCTACCGCCGAGGAGCGCAAGCGAACCGATACCTGAACCAGCTAAAGCCCAGAAGTAGCAGATCTGCCAAAACTTTCACGAGCTGAACGAGTTGCTGAAGGTGGTTCCATTCCCGCAGGGCGACATCAGGGATAAGCAGCATAGGCTATCCGGCCACCGGTACATATCAATCTTCGACTTCGCATCGGGATTCTTCGCACTCCATGTCGACGAGGCGGTCCAGCCCTACATCGTGATGTTTGTACCAGGCAAGGGCTACTACGCTTACCTGCGAATGCCATTCGGGCTCACGGATGCACCGACCGAATTCGGCCACATGTGCGCAACACGATTACACGATCTTATCGTTAAGGAGATAATGGAGCTCTTCGTGGATGACGGGGGTACCGCGGCCAACGAATTCGGTGAGATGATGCGGAAGCTCAGAATAATATTCACCAGATTCCGCGAGGAGGGCATGTCGTTGTCGGCCCCCAAGACCAAGCTCTTTATGACCGAGGCGGTCTTTGCAGGCGCCACCGTGGGACCTAAAGGTGTCGCCCCCGATGCATCGAAACTCACGGCGATAGTGAATTGGAAGCAGCCGCCACACACCCTGAACCTGCACGCGTTCCTCGGTCTAACGTCGTACTTCCGGGACTTGGTCGAAAATTACGCACGCCGTGAACAGCCATTGAGAGACTTGCTCAAAATGGTTGACGTGCCAGCGGGGGCCAAGAAACCAATATGGAGAGCAGCGATGCGAGCCTTCAGATTGGAACCGGTATGGCGAGAGGAACACAGCAAGTGTTTTATCGAACTCAAGCGCACACTCCTTTCCGAGCCCGTACTTCGCGCACCGCGGTACGATGAAGTGAAGGAGCACCCCTTCATCGTTACAACGGACGGAAGCAAGGACACGTTCGCAGGCGTACTATCGCAAAGAATGCGCACGGTCCTCCCGGGTGGCAAGGCAGCAGTACGACGGCACCCCATCGCATTCGCCTCAAAGCATACATCACCAGCGGAAGAGAGGTACCCTCCACACCTCCTGGAGTTCGCGGCCTTGAAGTATTCGCTCGACAAGTTCTCCAACATAATTTGGGGCCAGCCGGTAAAACTCGAAACCGACTGTCAGGCGCTACGGGACATCATGGTGAACGACAAACTCAACGTAACACACACGCGTTGGAGGGACGGCATCATGGGGTACCAGATAGTGGGGGCAGAACACATCAAAGGCACAACCAACACAGTGGCGGACACATTGAGCCGGGCGAACGAGGGCACCCCAAAGGAGACGGGCGACGGGAGCGAATGGACAGTATCACCGGACTGGGAGGCGAGGACGGGGATAATCAACGACCTGTTCACGGTGGAGGAGGCGGGGGACACATACCTGGTCATGGCGGTACCCGAAGGCACGATGCAGCTGCGCGAACATTTCAAGAACGAGCCCATATACCTGCAAATAATCGACGCGATCCTCGAATTGGACTTCGGAACTGATATGCGGGAGCGCAAGCGCGCGCGCCACAGGGCCACACAATACCTCATTGACAACGGCAAGCTGTGGAGGTTAGGCGGGGGGGTAGGGGTGCGCGCGAGAGCAAGGAGGGAGTGCATCACAAAGGCGGAGGCGAAGGAGAAGGCGGCGCAGGCGCACGCAGAAGGCGGCCACTTCCACAGGGATAGCATCAAGCTCACGCTGATGGACAAATACCACAGTCCGAAGCTGGACGAATCCATCGTCAGCGCGATCATGGATTGTGCACGCTGCAAGGGGTTCGGGCCCGCGCATTTACATTCCCTACTGGAACCGGTGATACGTCGACACCCGTTCGAGCTGGTAGCGGGCGACTACCTGTCCATGCCAATGGGGGTGGGAGGCTATAAAAACGTCGGACTGTATGTGGACACTTGTTCCCAGTTCATCTGGGGGTTCAAGTACAAGGAACACGGCTCAGCGGACACAACGGAGACGGCGTTGGAACATATATGCGACAACTTCCTCGAGATGGAAGCCTTCATGGTCGACAACGGCAGACATTTCAAAAATAAGGCGGTCGAGGCGTTCTGCGATCAGCGCGGAATTAAATTCCACTGCGTGGCGGCGTATTCCCCGTGGATCAATGGCCTGGTAGAGGGAGCGAACAAGCTCCTGATTTACGTGCTGGCAAGGTTGTGCGCGCCGGACGTGGGCGAAGACGGCTGGAAATCGATGACGAAGGACGACTTGCCGAAGAAACTGGCCGTTGTTCTTCGACCAAGCCATACGGATCCTCAACGCACGCTTACTACCGGCGGTAAAGTTTCGTCCAAAGGAGTTACTGTTCGGACGGATAGTAAACACCACCGAAACACCAATCAAAGTGGCGGCAACGGTGTTCGCAGAAGGGGACGCAGCGGTGCACATGGCCTACGTGGATCAACAGCGACTGGACGTGTTCGATGGGCGAGTCGCGTACGCCACAGCCCGGAAAGCTGCCTTCGATCGCAAAGTCCTCGGGTCGACCGGAGGTGAAGTCATCTTTAAACCGGGGGAACTCGTCCAGGTGTACCGGAGCGACCTCACGAAGACGGTGAGCAATGAAAGAAAACTCACATGTTGGTGGTCGGAACCCCACAGAATCCAACGGCGCTTACTCAATTCATATACGTTGGAAACGGTTGAAGGATTGGACATGGATGGTACATTCAGCTCGAGGCGTCTACGACACTACTGTAGCATTTCGACCAAAGGTTCAGGTGACGGGTGACACGGGCCTGTGAATGAACAATTTTGGTCTCGGTGACAGGTGACGGCGCAATTTTGGACCCAAATAGGCCTAAAAACGCGAAAATTTTCAGTCCGGCAACTGCCGTATTACCCTTTATAGTAATTTTATCGTGATTGCCGAGGAATGAACAACTGACCCAGTGAACAATTGAGGTGACGGGTGACACCCCGTGAACCTTTGGTCGAAACGCTACAGTACAGACCCCGGACGGGCACACCACTGGCGGTGGCACAAGCCGAATTTATGGCGAGGATGGCCGAACTGGAAGGCGAACGAGGAGCGGAGGAGGCGAAGGCGGTAGCGAAGCTGAGAGCGGCGGAGGTAGCGGAGGCGGAGCGGATGCGCGCGGAGGAGGTTGGGAGTGGACTCGAGGAGGTTACGCAGAGTTGAAGGGGACAGGCGAGAGCGGGATGCAGGCGGCGGGGACGCCGCCATTTCGTGGTGGGCACATGTGGTAGTGGGTACGGAGGGGTGTTTGGTCACGTTTGGCATTGGCATTAGAATAGATCACGGACACTGTAGCTACAACGTTTCTGTATCGTAACACATCTCGCATCGTCTCATCTCGCCGGATCCGACCGCAGTACGCCACCACAACGTTTCCCCCAGCGGGTTCAAACTCCTGGAAAACGACACTACTGTACTATTTCGACCAAGTGTTCACGCCTTGTGACCTGTGACCACCCTCTGTTCATTTGCCATCAGTTCATCGGGCTCGGGGACCTGTGGCACCTATTTTCAAGTGTTCATTTGTCAAAATGTTCATTTGAGTGCGCCTCATGGATGGCGGGGAATTGCGCTTCGACACGTAAATTATTGCATCAGATTATCATCAATCCGACAATCCCATACAAGCAATTTTTCTGTCGCATTTTACAGGGCCTTATCCTCCTGAATTCCCAATGGCCTTGTTCGACAAAGGAGTGCCGTTCGAAGTCATAAAATTGGGATTCCGGGGAGAAATTTTGATTTTTTTAGCTACAAAAATATTTAAACGGCCCACTGTTCAGTCGCGTCGGTGACCTGTGACTACTTTTACCAAGTGTTCAGTTCGGTGGGTGCTGTGACCTGTGACTGAACACTTGGTCAAAATAGTACAGTATTCGCAACTCGGCAAAGCTCGAAGGTTGCACATAAATCCCTGGTACCCCAGATGTTGACAGGTGCTTGCCACCGTGCATAGTCAAATGCATAGCGTTACGCTCTGTTACGCTCCTAAGGAACGAACCGAATTTCATTTATGCAGGGTCTTTTGAATTGTACGCCGAATTCAGACAGTTTTTCGGAGCAGAGTGGAAGTGGTCAATATCAAAGTGGTGCGTTACATTATTCGCAAAAGATGAAAAGCCGCATCATGAGGATGATGGAAAAAAAAGAAGCCGCCACCGATCGCTTGGCGACAGAAAGCTCACGGCATGTGGTATGGCACTCCACGCAGGGTTTCCCGCGACAGCACAACAAAATGATGCAGGGTGCGTTTATTATGTGGGACTCAGGAGTCTCGTCGGAAATGGCTAAACCAACGAGAGCGCTCAGGATTAAATTAATCTGGATCGAGGAATGCAGTCTATGTCCAATTAGGGTGGAGTGAGAAGCTAGGGACACGAACTATACGTTCCCAGTGATGATCCAGTCCACCGGGATTCGGTACCGTTGATATTCATCTTAGACGGCGATATAGTCCTACGCGGACTTGTAAAAGAGAGTGGGGGGCGAGGAGCCTGCTGAGTCGACTCTAGGTCCCATTCTCCATGGGGAACTTATCGATTTCAGTGAGCTTGACCTCATTGACCGTGGAGAAACCTACTGTTCGCCCTCAGCCATTCAGCAATGTCGCAGTGCTGCTTTATGCCCGACTAAACTTCTGTTGCTGGCTTGTCGCCTTGCTTTCTGAACCCTGGTTGAGCTTCTGGTGGAAGACAATTTCAAATACATTTTTCAGTCTGACGCATGAACCCAAATGGAATTGCCGCATATAGTGATACAACAACTTAACACATGCGAAGTCTACTGCCTTACAGTGGCTTGAATAGCTTCGACCGTCTGCCTCGATCGCGGCGTAATTGAACACTTGAAGGGAAGTGGTGCTCTGTCACTTCGGTGAGCACAGTTATTTATATCGATGACCGGATCTAGACTCACGAAACCAGGCCCTCAAAATATTCGTACGTCGGCTCTATTACGTTGCCCTGCTCGTCTATGGCTTTGCTGATGTCCAAAGTGGCGAGCATGGATGCGATGGTTAGCCAGAGGGAGGCTAAGGCCATGTGTCGTCCGGGACAGATTCTGCGGGGGATTTGAGCATGGGATATTACTGACTGCCACGAGCAACTTGCAAAACAGGAAGACAGACCTTCTTCCGAAGCCGAAAGCAATCGCCTCGGGGTCTCTGACGGCCGGATTCAGCTTCCCATCCAAAAGGAAGCGCTCAGGATTAAACAAATCTGGATCGGGGAATGCAATCTATCTCCAATTAGGGTGGAGTGAGAATCGAAGGCTGGGGACAACGAACTTTATCGTGGAGCATGGCCCTGTAGGATGGTAAGCGCCGAGCAAAGAAAAATGGTGGTCAATTCACCACACGTTCGCAATGACGATCGAGTCGGCTGGGATTCGATACCCTTGATATTCATCTTCGACGGCGATATAGTGTGGGATCGCTGCCGGATATTCAGTAATTAAACCTTGCTCTGTATTAAAGTGAGTGCGAGCCTATTGGTGTAACATTCTTCCATCGGAGTGTCTCCTTGACAATCGCAGAGACGTACGGCAATGTCGGCTGGTCCGCAAAATCTGGAAGATTACCGTGGCCGACAACGGAGTCAATCTCGGCCTGAGCTCTCTTTTGCGCCTCCGGATTTGCGAGCATACCAAGTACGAAAGTTTCTAAGACAGAAGCAGTCGTATCCGACCCTGCTGAATACATGTTTGCGGCGGTGGCTTTCACGACCTCTTCCAAAGTCGCCTTAACGTTAACGTCTTTGTTGGATTCGTCCACGGTACGGAGGCTCCGTGAAGTGAATGAAGGTGTGGCGTTTCCCATACCCTAACACGGACGCAAGATAAATTAACGGAGGCAAAGGAGTTCGAATCAACCCATCCCGCACCATGCGGCGCTTGACTTCAGCGAATGGGGTCTCGTACATATCTCGTGTGATTTTCTTCCACGCCCTGGCCTTGCGCTGGAATCCTGCGCCTGGCACCCAGCTCGGCACGTATTTCAACACGGGAATGGTATCCTGACGAACTTTAATCGTTGAAAATAGTCCCGGCACCAGGACTCACAACAAGGAAAGCCCCGGGAACGCCTGCTATAGATATCGCATGCATCGCGTCTTCCGCTAGTCTAATGTACGGGTCGTTGGATGGAAGCACATTGATGCCGTATGTGACATTCATGACCAAAGCAGCGCTCATGCTAGGTGAAAAAACGGAAGCGTCCTGTTAAGAGAGGAGTGCAGGGCTGTGTGGCGCTTACTGCCTGAAGTGCTCCTTCACATCACCAGAATCACGAAGAAGACCCCAAAGTAGCGCATGAATTACAGCGCGTTCTTGAGGGTGATATTGCTTTTGTGCATCAATATTGAATTCTTCGTGAAATAGCCTTCGATGTTGACGCCTAAAGCTCTTTAGAGACCTAGTTGTGCAAGAGGTTAAGTATGTTACGCACCATCGCTCGCCTACGCACGGAACACTGCAATAAGCCATTGAAATGATTCCTCGATATGATGACCCATACCGTATTTCATGAGCCCTAGAGGAATGAGCACTTTGACTGGAATCGGGATTGACAAATGTACCTATAGCAAAATCCCATCCCATCAGCTCAACTACCATCGGGCATCGCACTCTGTAAAGATCATGGAGCGAAAGTTTGCAAGTAGAAGATCAGGTGTTATTACCTGTCGGAATATAATGAAGATCGTTTATCGAGGAGTTCCTTCGCCGCTTCAATCGAAGACAATACGACAATGGATGTTCCCAGAGCACTCAATTGGATAATGTCTGAATCTGCGGAAGAGGGAGGACGAGTTTCAACAATCGAAGGGGAAAAGAAGAAACCTACTGTATTCTCGGCTCCATGCCATGTAGGTCTCCCACTGTCGTTCCCAGGAATATCGAATAAATTACCGACTATAGGCAGTTTCTTGGGGCCAGGAGGGAGAGGAAGTTTGGAACGGTTGCGCTTCAATGCAAAACCATAGAATAGCACGACAAAGCGAGAATAAAGCACGCGAGGAAACTTCCAGCATCAAACAGCACCATGCTGGGCGGTGTAAATCGTCCATGATTCCAAGATCTTCCTTTATAGTGCTCGTAATGATAGCCCGATGCCGTTGTCGTACAGTAGCCGTGGCACCCTGCATGTGGCGCTCATGACATCCGTTTCCATTCTGCGAAGCCTGTCGTGCTAACGCATTGATCTGGCTAAAAGAACTAGGGGAACAGCCCTACGTCGAGCAATGAAAAGCGGAAAACTCGGAGAGAGACCCTCATACTGTTCCATGTTAAGGGTTATTAACGGTCAAGATTTTTCTTAAGGCCTTAAGTCTTAATTGGGACGTTATTAAGACTGGCATATTAAGGCCTTAAAAACATTTTGCCGGTCCAGAAGCTATACAAGACGCGCTAGTTCCCATCGTAATCCTCCTCCGACCCCTCTAATTCGCCATTGTCAAGTTCTTCGTCCGAGTGCGCTTATGCCAACAACTCCGTCAAGAGAGTCTCGCAGGTAAATGCCTTGCGCGACGGGCGCTGCAGCGGCTGCAGAAGTTTTTGGCCAAAGAGCAGGGATAATTTGCGAGGAAGAAACTGAGGTTTGGACTACCTAGATTATATGGAGTTGCGGTCATAAATAAGGGACGTCTCCAGGGTAATATACATCCACATGTGGAATGAAAGGAGGAAGGCTGGGTGGTGGCGTTCAGGTCCGGCGGCGAGGTTGAGTTCGCCGTTCGGACAGTTCCGGGTGATCCCTGATCGCATCAGTACCCCTTAATTAACCCCTAACTTAACCGACCGGTGAAGCTAAGGCTTAATATTAAGGGCAATTTAAGCCTTAATTTAACCTAAGTCTTAACTGGAACACTGCCCTCATAACCGAGCTTCTGACCTGATAACCACTCAAACAGGAGGAACGTCCCGATGGTGCAGTGGACGGCATGACATAGAGTTGCACGGGCATCCCGTTATCGACCGATCAAATCAGAGATTGTGCCGTACCGCCGAAGCCTGCAGTGTATTGAACAAGATGTGCCTGCGCTCTGCTCCGGCGCACAGGTTGAACAACCGACACATAGTGATAAGCTGGAATTAATGGAGACACTCGCTATGAGTATATTCATTGACAATTTGAATGATTCACATCCTCCCATAGGGTTTGAAGCAGCAAGTTAATCCACCATGGCCAATGACTTCCCTGAGCCTGTCACTCCAGTTGCCATTCTCTCCACATCGCATGCACTGCATAACTGGGCCAGTCTATGAGGCATTGGTGCACACCCTGGCATGCCATTCACTGACACAAGCACTGCCTTCACACAGATCACTGGGAGAAAACTGCCTTCCATTTCAATGCACCTCCACCTCTTGTGCTAATGCCACCACCTGTTATATCTGGGTTTGAGGGAAAGGAAAGAGGAGCAGAGGTATGGGGATTCTGCAGGAAGGTTGTCCGATACCGGAGGAGGACAGAGTTACTGGATGGACGGAACTAGATGTAGGAACAGATAGTCAACGTAGGACTGATATTAACTGGGTGCCTGGAATACTGTACCGACTTGTTGGTAGCAACGTAACACATAACACTGGTCAAAAGTGTTGCCTAACTGCGAGCGTAACACCAAAATTTCAACTTTTTTGGGCTGAATTTGGAATTTTTTCGGCCCTGCAGGGCCATAATTCCCATTTTAGGCAGGTACGGGGCCAAATCAGGCAACCCGTTGCTACAATCGTAACCTGAATTTTGCGTAATGCTCCTTGGGCAGTTGCTACCACTGAGTTCACAGTCTGTGCTGGCTGACCGACACCAGTGCTATGAGCCTCTGCATGCACCGGACAGTGGACCCAAAGGCAAAGAAGTCTGCAGCTGGGATTCTCATGTATGTCACCTCAAACAAGTGGAATAGTCCCCGCTTGGTCCCCCCCAGCGGGTGGAAGGCGGGAGGACGAGTTTGGGACCGCTCCTACCATCCCGTGTGCACCGGAATTCTCCAGCCTACTTATATTATTCGACACTTGTAATCATCTTCTTATGGCTTCTTTTTCAGTTCAACAGAAGCTTCTGGAGATTCCGTTGTGTCATTGATTCGGCATGCTGGTGGTTGCAGGTGTGAGACACACATTTTTAGATGCCATGTCCGGGATGCAAGCTGGCTGCGGGAAGACAGTTGAGTTTGAAACAAACAGTCACCGGTGAGACCGAGTCAGCAGCCAAAATGTTGAGATGTCGATCGATATTGGACACAAATCAAGAGCTGACTGGATCTACACAAATTTCGATCGGAGGCAAGTTCAGTGTGTTTTCCAAATGAAATTGTCAGCCTGATGCAGTTCGAAGGGCCCTACTTTTTCCACAGAGTTAGTACTTTGTTAAGCCATGTCGGTGGCATGTCTGTGCCGAAGATGTTAGAGCAGCATCGCAGCCCCACAAATATGTGATGCAATCGAGCAGTGCCATGGCATCCCGAATCGTGATTTGTCTGAAATGGATTCCTATTCAGTTTAACTGTCAAAACGTGAGTGCATATGAGTTGGTACATCTCCGGTCAGCACGGAGTCCAGATGGGTTCCCTGTGGCAGCTTGTGGTGCACACCAAACTTAAAGCGACTCAGTGCTTCTTGGCAGGTTTTGAACCCAGTGGGTTTGGGTACATACACTGTGTTACTGGGCTGGGGTTTTTCATTCAAATTGACATGCACCCCCCCTGTCGAGGACAAATTTTTGTCGCGGTCACGCATCACCCAGCCTCTGTCAAACCTCCAAGCTGTCGCACAGGCCTCAAAACTGCCCAAAACAGCAAAAAGACGAAATTCTTTTCAAGAGAATGTCGAAATTTTGGGAGTATATACTAGAAGAATGGGACTGGGACTCGCCCAGTCCCATTTTTGATGGGAAATCCCATTATTTTGCCCTCCACAGTGGGATTCGGGCAGAGAGTGGGATTGGTGTGCATCTGGTTTGTGTGATTGCCATCACCGTGCTGACCCTTGCCGTGCCACCGTCCACACATTTCTGCCTGTGTCTCTGTGCCCCCGTGCCTTTGTGCCACAGTAGAACCTTAAAGTGGATGGGATTCGGGCGCACAAGGAAGCGGGACAACTTCATTTTGGTGTGTAATCCTGCTTTTCATCCTGTAGCATCCGCCTAACCTTTTTTTTGGCTCTTTCATTTCATGCGCTCTCCGACGTCGTCTGCAGAATGCAGAGCCAAGAAGCTCCCTGTACCCGCTGTACCATGATAGGAAATTTTGGGCACCCTGAATATGAAAGTCAACAGAAGGAAGAAGGACAAGAAGTTGAGTGGAAACACTGATGACACCATCAATGAGTTTGGTTTTCAGGCCGGAGATCGGGTTGGGGAGCAACAGTGGTGTCAAAATTTGATCCTGGGAGAAGATATTCAGCTGTGAGGCTGTTAGCTGGGAGTAGAGACGGCATACCAAAGGTGAGATCTTCCGATCCGACTGTGATTCGGTCAGCTCAGGATGCACGGGATGTCCCCGTAGAAAGGGGTGTTTGGCTTGGTGCCGTTTGGTGCACTGTTAGCTGCAGAAAAAAGAAAGATATGAGATACCTTGGGGTTTGAAAACACGACAAGTCACTTACCCGACCTGGAATCAGACAGTTATCTCATACCGAAGTATAGCACAGAATAAAAATACACTGAATGCAACAATTAAAAGCAGTATTCACAGAGTTCAATGAGATCTCAGTGTTGACTGCAACGCATTCCAGGATTAATCATTTGATGTTGCGAGGCAATCAAGTAAACAATATAATGCACATCCAGGTGAAGTGCCACCGGCCCACAGGGCTTGTCCCCGTATTAGAGGCTTTGCGGCAGCCACTGGAAGCCACCTGGTGGCTGATCGGGCATGCGGTAACCAGTGGCTGTGGCTGATCCGGTGGCTGCCATGCTGCTGCTGTATGTACCTTCTTGCACCTGTTTCCCATGGAGAGTGCCACCCCAGAGTCCAGAATGTGATTTACAGCACTCCTCAAACTCATTGCAGAGGAATGAGAGGAGAGTATTCTAGTTTCAAATGGTATCATCTTATTTTGCCGTCCTTGTGTGTTGAAACAGGTGTAGTGCAGGAGGATGTAATTATTAAAGAACAAAGGATGTGACATCATACATCCAGCCACCACAACAGCCACCGCCACCTGTTACTTGCATGCCCGATCAGCCACCAGGTGGCTTCCGGTGGCTGCTGCAAAGCCTCTGTTACCATGATGTACCGTTGCTGATAGTCTGTTGTTAAGCGGCGGGGTCCGATCAGGGTAAAGAGCTTGTTACATAATGTGCACAGCCACAGCATCTTGAACCTCTAACTGCGTCAACCATGAGCATTTTCTGCACATTTGAACCACTCAAAAGGACTCAGTTGCCATTCAAAAACCTTGTGGAATTTATTTGGTTTTTAGAGCACCGTTCAAGGCTCATACTTCCACAGAGCACGCAGTCATGTGGGATATTTGCTCACTTCTACCACTTCCATTCTGCAATGGTATAAAACTTTTGACCACATAGAAACATTCAGAGTACCTCCATGGATGTATCTATGCAAAATCCGGTTAGAATATTGGTTCTGTAGGCACAAAACATTGAAAAGCGATGGTGTGGCTGTGCAGATTATGTAACAAGATTTTACCCTGATCAGATCCCCGCGCTTAATAACAGACTTCAATACAACGAGGTACAAGTTCAGATCATATTGAAGTGTTTGTCTGCGAGAGACTACGTTGCTGATGTCACGGTAACATTTGTTGCGGCCGAGGCAGTCGGGCTCGAATTCTGTGCAAAGACATCAGAAGTGTAAGTGCGGATAAAATCTGAGCACAATGGTCTTGGCTATTATGCCCAGACAAGGCTGTTTGAATTGCTCACGAGGTCCAACAGGAGTTGCACATGAACTGCAGACAAACCCCTCCAAATGTGAATAAGTAGATGGTGCGCTCCGTAACATCGCCATAAACCTAAGTTAGGCTAGCGCTTAGTGAATTCGTAAGTTGAAACCAAGGCTGCTTGGGCATGGCTCACCTTGAAGTCAGAGCCGTCCTCCTCAGTTGAGAAAGTCCAGACCAACAAGTGGGTATCCAACTCGCCATTTAATAGCAACCTAACGTCTCAACGCCACCGATGTCGTCGGAAAAAAACAGAAAAGTTGCGGAAAGGAATTGTGGCCGTGGATATGTACTGTAGTATTATGACCGGAAGTTCAGATGACGGGTGACGGAAACCTGTGAACTGAACTAATCAAGGTCGGTGATGGTGACAATGAGTTTTCCTGGCCCGAATAGGCCTAGAAAATTGCAAAATTTCGCTCCGGCGTTCGCCGGATTACCTTTTATGGGAATTGTTGGTTGATTGCCGAGCTGTGAACTTTCAATCCAGTGAACTTTTGTGGTGACGGTGACACCCGCCGTGAACTAGTGGTTGTAATACTACAGTAGTACAGTCAAACAACTGAGCCAAACAAGAGTTCGAAGAAGTGAGCAGCTTTAAAAACCTGGCTTTATGCTCATGGTGAGATAAACTGGGTGAGGCTGGAAGCAATGGGTGTGCAATGTCCCTGATAGCGTATAAATCGTACCGCGCATCAATGTACCGTTCTGATAAAGAGATACTGCCGATAGATCACTCAAACTGTCAATCATATGACGGCCGAATGTTCTACTTCTTCCGAGTCCCACTGTGATCTCTCGAGTCCCACTGACAAGCTGACAACTGGGAGTCATTGCCATCAGAATGGGATTGGACGAGTCCCAGTCCCACCCTTCTTGTTACTCCTCAAATTTTGGGGGGTGTCACGCGAAAATTCGGCTGCTGTCGAAATGTCGAACTGGTAAATCAGGCCACGCGTCACACCCCCTGTCGATTTGAATGAAAAACCCCAGTATCAGGGTATTCATGTCATGTTAACCATTTCGGAGGTTTGGATTTTCAACTTGTTGCAAAAGCCTCTGTATTGGGAATGTTTTTTGGTTACACGCAGGAAGGCGCGACGCAGGAAGCCCAATTTAATGTCAAACTATTTTCTCTGACTCACGAATGTGTAGACCGAGAGTCTTACTGCTTCAAGTGTTAATTTTTGGCCTCTGGATCGATCCAAACAGCTTTGCCGTCATTGCCATCGGCCTTGCGGGGAGGCATGGGAGATGTTGCTGTGGCTCGTGGGCGTCGGGACTGAAGAGTGATGAAGCGTGACAAAAGATTCTAGCCGAGATTCTAGATAAACCAAGTCGTCTTATCGCAAGCTGGTTTGGGGCGCTCTGCTGCCAACACATCGGAGCGGAGGCGAAACTTTCACCCAATTCGTTTGAAGAAGTTGAACAGTTGTATCTCGTATCATACAGCTGATAGAGCGCGTGTGTATTGTGGTGATTACTCTTTCTGTATGAGTAGGTTATCCGTGGAAAACACATCAAGGAGACGTGGAGGTTTGATTCCTCTCGGGGGCATAAGATAGTGTGCCTGTTTTTGTGGTCGAGAAAATGAAACATTTTTCGTTTGGAGTGCATGTAGACTTGGTTAGCAGGAGAACCAAAGCCTCATTACTACCTTGCTGTGTGTCATCAACTAATATGATTTCTTCGGCATGCTTCGGATATGCCCACACACGCCCCCCTATTTCAACTCTAACGATTGTGGACTTCAATCCAGCCTTCATAGATACTGGTGATCGCTCCTCCTGTATGAGTAACAGCCCAGTAAACACATCAAGGAGAGGTGGGTTCGATTCCTCCCGGGGCGATGTTTTTTGGTGGGCAAGGAAACGGAACACTTATAGTTTGGGGTACATGCAGACTTGGGTAGCATGGTGGCAACCAAAGCTCAGTACAGGTGTGGTGCCAGCCAAAAACTCCAGCCCTTGTGTGAACCAGACCACACCAAGCTCCGATGGATCATGGTGATCCCTCACACCAGGGGCAGCCAATGACACATGTGAACACCACATGCATTACACACATGTGGTTTACATATGGAAGAAAGGCTACAAAGCTGCCTTTACCAGACTAAGGGCGGCTTTGTTGCATGCATTGTTATCTGGTGCAGGGGAATAAAGCATGCAACAAAGCCCCCCTTTGCTTGTTAAAGGCACCTTTGTGAGCACTTGGTATTTGCATGCCTCACTGATTGTCCCCGGTGTCAGTGAGCTATAACAGGCATGCTGATTGTCTTGGTTCGATCGCTTTGCACATCAGATATCAGCGTGAACCATTTCAATTGTGCATAACTATCATTATCTGCCAAACCATAAAATCTGAGGTTCCGCAAGGTTCGTGTTCATCATGTGCGCTTCATGAACACGAACCTGCCGGACCCAAATCTTATGGTCTGGCAGATCCCATGGGCAGTAAGTAGTAGTAACCAACTTCTACACTGAGACTTCCGCGCTGTGATCAAGAAAGATCTCCTTTCAGAGACCGCCAAGAAAAAATTATTTCCTTAACAAACCGTGCCTGATCCGAGGTTCCTGGGGGGGAAACCCTCGACCACACCTGACACGTTAGAATCGCGAGTTAGATGCGAGAGGAGGGCGATGCCTCTGCAAGTTTTACGACTTTCCCCGGTGGGGCGGCTGACGAGGCCCAACTAACTCCAGCGCGGTAAACAAAAAAGGCGAATCGACTTGAAGTGTCAATTCGAAACTGTTGTGGCATCTTGGGAGAAGATTCAGATCGACGATTTGTCAACTAGAATCGAGGTGATTACCGTATGGCCCGTATGTTGACAGGACCGTGCTTGCGCGTCCTCAGTTCCAGACCCATTACGACCTGAAGCTCGTCGTAGGTCCAAAGCGGTCGCTGCCTGAAAAAAAAAAATAGTCCTTAGAGTCATATCATGCGATACAAAGCATTAGTTTAAACTTACCCCGAGTACGGAGACTGCGTCGCGGAGGCTCGCGCTCAGGGTATTGGCTCGGTCCTGTACTTGGGCAGCATCGATCCAGAACTTCAGCTTGGGTTTGGTGGATCCCGAAAACAACTTGGAGTTAGCATCGTCCAGAAAACATGCCATCCTGTCATATACTAATCAGATTCTCGGCCTGTAATTTTACCCGATATGCATACTCGTCAAGAATGAGGAGAATGCCGTCAAGTTGGGGAGGCATCGTACCCTCGGGATCGAGAGAATTCTGGATCATGTCGGCAACCCGGGCCGCTTGCTGTTCCAGGCTCTGGATCGCCTCCTTACAGCTGTGCACCGCCTAGAAATATTAGCGGAAAGAGAATGGTTATAATGTTCCTAACTCACTTGAGCCTTTTGACAGCCAAAATCCAACATGCCCGCAATAGGCTTCAAGAAACTGACTACAGGCGCATCGCATGCGATAACAAGTATTTTGGCAACAGTGGCAGCGAGCGGCAATGAACGACGATCCATAGGTGGAGACCGAACAACAGATGTGCCTTGTATCCGAGAAGCCGCCTTCCGCTTCTTGAATAACGCGAAACGGTTCTTCCGAGTCGGGAACTGTGACGGTTCTGCTGCATCTTGTGAGTAAAACCAAAACGAGAAGCGATTTCATCAAACTGACCTGCCCTCGGAGTTCCAACGGGAGAACCAGGTCTTGCCTGGCTCTCGCGGCCGTTTCCTGGGCCATTTGATGACCCTGGTCATAGAGCAGGTGAGTAGAGTGCGGATGATGAGATTGAAATTCAACTTCGTACCCCTTGAACATCCCCATGGTAGATGGCAGGGAATGCTGCAAGCTAAACGGCAAATGGGACGTCTAATAAGCTCAGGCAAGCTGTGAAACAGCTTTGAAAGAGTTGAACAGAAAAGGCAAATCTGAGCCAAAGGAAGACTGGCGCCGGAAGATTGACGCTCGAGAAAGTTCGGGAACGGAGGTTGGGGCTGAGCTGTGAATATATTCATTTGACAGCTGTGTTAGCCTCCTCGGGCGCCTTCTAGTGATTCTTAAATACCCTATGTATTGCCTTCAAAATGGAGGCTATGGCATGAACAAAGCTACCGGTGGCCGAGCACACGACATAGCCACCGTTCCGAGGGTCAGAACAGCTACACCGCCAACGGGCACGTAGTCCCTCGGTGAAATCGATATGTGTTTCCAGATGTTGCTATAACTGGTGGCCAGCCGACACAAAGCTGGATTCCAGCCTACGTCGCAAACGGGTCCACCATGTCCCCTTCGCCACTTCGTTACTTTGCTTAGTGCTGTGAAAGCTTGTGAGTTTACCTAAATTCATGTGAATGTTCGTCGACGTTCGTCACTTTCCGAGGATCAACTCAACGCAGGCACATCACTTGATCAGCTGTGTGGCCGAGCTTCGCCGGTTAGGGTCGGGTTAGCTGGTTAGAGGTTAGCGGCTCGTGGTTTTGCAGTTAGGGGTTTTGGTTAGCAGTTCGGGGTTTGGGTTAGCAGTTAGGGTCGGTGGTTAGTGCTAGGGAAAAGATATCTATATAAAAAAACACACCCGGGCTGCTTGAAGGAACTGTGATGGCCGATGTGCTGCGTTACAGAATTTGCTGAGTCCAAACGACGCACTTTCGCATAGACGCGCCAAAGTGGAAGTTTCACAGTGCTAAGCGAAGCAACGAAGTGACGAAGGTGGGTGCAACCCGGATGTACCCGTGTAGAAACTGTAGAAACGGGATAAATAACACAGCGCCTGCGGATCGTGGTGACCACTCCTTCTGTATATTGTATGCTGGTGAGCACACCAAGGAGAGGTGGGGTTCAATTCCTCCCGGGACCCACCACATTATCTGAGCCATTTTTTGTGTTTAAAGAACGAAATACCTTTCGTTTGGGTTCATGTAGACTTGGTTAGCACGGGAGCCAAAGCCTGATCGCTATTTGCTGAAACTGAGATGAGACTTAAAATGCACTTGGATACAAACCCACCTATTTCAACTCCCAAAGATTGTGGATCCCAGAAGCAGGATAATACAGCCTTCGTGGATCCTGGTAATCCTTCTATGAGTAAACAGCCCAGTAAACACAAGGAGAGGTGGGGTTCGATTCCTCCCGGGGGCATAGGCTCAGTGGAAGGTTTTTTTTGGCGGTCAAGGAAACGGAACACTTGAAATTTGGAGTGCATGCAAAATTTTGCGAACCAGGCCAAGATGATGTACACCGGAAATAATCAAGCTCCAATGGTGATCCTTCAGTGAGCTGGAACAAGCATATCATGTTGAGATGAATTTGATTCCCCGGCAGCACTTGCATGTATTGCTGCTGAGTTTTTGTGCATAAATATCCTCCCATACATTACCACGTTTAACTTGGACGCGAGCGCGACACGCGTCCCCCACGTGACGGCGTTTCGCCAATCACACATCAACACGCCTGCTCTCAGCGGCAATATCTATGCTCGGTTGACTGAACGTGGTCTTTGTGGAATTCTACCATCAGTTTGGCTTGAACGTGACTGGAAACTTGCTGCACGAACATCTGGATTTACTGTCTTTCGGCTTCAAGAACTTTAGGAATCGAGATAAATGACCCGCCGCCCAGACGAACGCGGCCGCGTCCCCAGCAGCACCGGCACCGCCTCAGTAAACTTTGCCTCCCCCGCTGCAGCGCGGCGCCTTTCCTGGATCGGCGGCCCTGCATCCGGTTCTGCGTCAGGCATGCCGATGGGCTTCGACCCGACGGCGCGGCGCCCGAGCTGGACACCCACCGCCGCTGGGGGAGGGCGGATGGAGTGGGAAACAGCGCTTGTTTTTACCCCGCACACCCGGAGGAGTCTGGCTCGGGCTCGGGCTCGAATAACAACTCGGACAACAATGGGTGGAACGAGATCAACTCGGGCTCGGGGTCGGACGAGTATGTCTCTGGGTCAAGTTCCCAGCGCGCTGCTGCTGTGGGAGGGATTCACGACGGAGGGGGCGGGGCCGGGACGGGCGAGAGCTCGGAGGAGGCGAGCAACTTCCGGGCGGGGATGCAGATCGATATGAAGATGCTCGTGGGGGACGCGGTGGGGAATGTGCGTGTCTGTCTTTTTTTGCCTCTTTTCCTCTTCCCTTCCCTCTTCATGGGCTAAAAAAAATGTGCCCCGCAGATGTCCATCTCCCCCACCGCGCGCGACATCGTCCTCGCCGCGCGCCGCGGCCTCTTCATCATCGACCTCGCCTCCCCGCTCAGCGTCCCGCGCTTCCTCCCCCAGGGCGGCACCTGGGACGTCGCGGACGTGCAGTGGAATCCGCACGTCAGCAGGGCCGAGTACATCGTCAGCACGAGCTCGGAGAAGCTGTGAGTGTTCCTGTCTACTCCACTTCTTGTTCCTCCGTTACTTCCATTTGTCCTCCTCTATCTCTTGTGTACCTCGCTGACCCCGCCCACAGACTAATCTGGAACCTCCTCCTCCCCTCCCCTTCATACCCCTCCTTCTCTTCCTCGTCCCCTCTCCCCCCTCTCCTCATCTTCCCCCTCCTCCTCCTCCTCGCCCGCCGCCTCGCTCGCTGGCCATGGGACAAACGGAAAGAACCCAGCTCCGGCCACCGCCTCCGCGCCGTCCTCGATCTCACACGTCCTGCACGCGCACTACCGCGCGATCACGGATATTAATTGGCACCCCGCGGAGGCGGAGCGGGATGTGGTCGCTAGTACGGGTGCGTTGCGGTGTCTGTTTGCTCTCTGCTCGTTTTCTGCTTGTTCTCTATGCTTGAGTCCGCGGCCTTGAGGTGCCGCACGGAGGACGAAGTGCAGCGCCTTTTTTACTTACTTCCGCATGCCTATAATGTCGAGGTGCATGGAGCGAACGCTGACGCACGAACAGGCATCGACTCGTGGATCTGGGCGTGGGACCTGCGCGCCGCGGCGGGCGGGCGGGCGGTGTTTGGGCTGTGTGCGTTTAATGGTGTGTCGTTCTTTCCTTGGTTCTGGTCTTTTTCTCTACCTTTATTTGTTCCTACCCTTCGTCTGCTGGTCTGCGACGTGACGTCGACGGCCGCAGCGGTTGAATCTGGCGACGGCTGCCGACCGCACGCAGATACGTACATACATACATGCGAAGCGCGTACGCTTGTCCTCCTCTCCTACCCCGGTGCTCTCCCCCATCCCCCATCCTCGACTCGTCTTCGTCATACTCCTCTTTCCCCTTTGTTGCTCGATTCCCACCACCTCTCCGCGTCCTCCCGCCTCCCTCTTTTCCTCTTCCCATCATCTCCCTTTCCGTCACACCGGTCGTCTTCGTCCTTGGTCTTCTACTCCTCGTCCTTACCTGACCCCGCTTCCTTTCTTCTCTCCCACCCCTCTCCCATCCCTCCTCATACTATCCTCCATGTCCAACTAACTCACACACCCCACAGCCGGCGGCACCCAAGTCAAGTGGAACCGGCAGGACCCGCACGTCCTCGCGTCGAGCCATGCGGGGGAGGTGCTCATTTGGATCGGAGGGTACGTTGCCTTTATCTGTGGTTTCTGTTTCGCTGTGCGCTGTGCGTTGTGCGGCGGGCGATGTTATGGGGCACCGCGCCGTGGAGGGAGAGGCGCCTTCGCTGTCGACGTCGGGGAGAGAGGCGCGCGTCGTACTCCCGCTCGCTCTCCGCGCTTTTTCTTTCCGTCTCCTTCCGTCTACGACGCTAACGCATCCCCTCCCCCACAGAAAGGCTCCCTCCCGCGCACGCGCCTGCGCGCGCACCGCTCCAAGATCTACGGCATCGACTGGAGCCCGCGCGTGCGCGACGAGCTGGTGACGTGTGCGCTCGATGGCGAGATCAAGGTGGGTGGTCCTGCCCCCCTATACCCTTCTGTTTCGTCTGCGGTGTGTTTCTGGGTGCAATGGGCACGGGAGGGGGGGAGGGGACAGCGGGGAGGAAGGAGATGCGATGGGGATGGGAGCTGGGCGGGGAGAAAGAGAGACGGAGGCGGGGCGTGGTGGAGAGGGGAGGAGAGGGGAGGAAAGAGAGGAGGTGTAGGGCGAGAGGTGCGGTCCAGTTGGGATGAGGCAGTCGTGATGGCTTGCCCGTTCCCTGCCCGTTCCCTGCCGCGTTCTCTGGCGGTCAGACAGGCACCATGGTTCCTGTACTGGGTGGCTGAAGCGGATGGCGGGGCTCAGAGGCACACTAGGATCGTGCGGACCCAGACGGGTCTCTCGTAACCGCCAGCAGTCGAGGGCGCTGTGCGTGTTCTCTGTTTTCCGTTGGAGAGGCGCACTTCGTCCTATGGTACCCGACGCACCGCGCGTTTGGGTGGCCGTGGTGCTTCGCGCAGAATCCGGGGCTGGAGGAGCACTGCGGACATGTCGTGCCATTCCTGTTTTCTTTCTCCTCACGCGATTCTCCCGGCGTCGTGGCTAAAGCGAGTGGCAAGGGCGGGTGGGCCGAAACGGCGGCGTCACCACCTGGATGGTGATGGAGGCGGCGCGGAGGGATTGAAAAGCCCTTTCTTGTCTGCCGTGGCCTCTTGGCAGAGGCGCGACGCGTCTTTATCCTTCTATCTTCGTCGCACTCTGCTCACCTTCTCTTTATCTTCTTGCCCTTGGCGCTTCTGACCTTATGCTGACCCTTTTTTCTTTGGCTCCGTAGGTCTGGGACGTCGGCGCGACGACCGGCACAGGCGAGCACGGCGGGGGGCTGTATGGCGTGCGTGTCTTTCTCCTGTTTTTCTCTTTCCTCCGAAACACCTATATCTTCTCTGTCTATGGTCCGAAAACTGACATCCTTCACGCAGGGCGCCGACTCTCTGCCAGACGATCACGCCCAGGATCACCGTGACCGGTGCGTCGATCTCTGTCCTCGTCCTCCTCCCATCTATCCATCTCTTTTCCTCGTTGCCTAAACCTCCCGCGTATCTGCCCCGCTCCTCTCCTGATCCACCCTCGCACCCTCCCTTCCATCTAACTCAATCTCTCTGTCGCAGGTACAACACCGGACTCTATGCACCGACGCACACGCCCGCCCACACCATCCGCACGGCGCACCCGGTGTGGCGCGCGCGGCACCTACCATTTGGGCGCGGAGTGCTGAGTCTACCGCAACGCGGGGGGACGGGGCTGGGGATGTATGCGTTTGGTGAGCGAGCGTCCTTCTCTCGAGTTTTCCGACTTTTCCTGCGTTTTTCGAGTGAAATGAAGTTAATACTAATTCCTCTCTGACGCAGGCCCCTCCCCCGCGCGCTCCCGTGCTAGCTCGGGCTCAAGTCCGCAACGCACGCGTACACGGGCTCGGAAACGCCGGCGGGACGAGGACGACGACTCCGACTCGGAAGTGGAGGATGAGGGACGGCGGCGGAGATGGACGGGTGACAGGGAGGGTGGGGATTGGAAGGGGACGGGGAAGACTATGCGGGGTGGGGCGGGGACGAGCCGGTGGAGGTGTTTGAAGGACACACGGATGTGGTGAAGGAGTTTGTGTGGAGGAGGGGTGGGGGTGCGTGTTTCTTCCCCTTTTCTGAGTTTCTTCTGTTCGTTGACGCTGTGCTTCACATAGATGGGACGGCATTCCAGTTGATTACTTGGTCGAAGGACCGCACGCTGCGGTTTTGGCCTGTGGATGCGGAGACGATGGCGGTGAGTGGCTGCTTTCTCTTCCTCGACCTCTGCTAGTAGTTGCTGATATCGCCCACAGAAAGTAGGGTACGTGCGCCCCGCAGAGCCCCTCCCCGGACCCATATCGACACCAGCCACGACCCTACTCACGAATGTCTTGTCTGGATCTGCGCCAACCGAAACCGCGACACCGAAGAAAGAGAATCTCTCGCCACCCGCGCCGACCTTCTCCTTCCGCAACCCGCCCCCGCCCGAGCCGCTCGATGCGAGCATCCTCACCGGTAGCGTACTCGGTCTGACGTCCCCGCACATCCCCGCACTCTCCGCTCCCGTCGGCGCGCGTGCTATTCTTGCGGGCGTACGTGCGGGGGCGCCGGTGGGAGGGGGTGCAGGCACGAAGCACAATAGCGCCCACAATTCACATGGACATGTGCAGGATGCGCGCCGCACACCGGGGCTGGCGGGGTCAACGACGCGGATGTCGCGCGGGACGGCGGGTGGGCGGCGCGTGGGGATGGATGCGCTGACGTGGCTGTCAAATGTCAAAGAGGTGGCGGGCGGAGGTGGGGAGCGAAGTAGCTCGGGCGGAAGGGGCGGCGCAGGGAGCAGTGGGGGCGTGAGCGAGTTTGAGCGCGGGGACAGCGTGGCCGGGATTTCGAGGCGACGGAGCGACAGTCGGGGACGGGGGCTGGAGGCTCCGGAGGGGCAGAGTCTTCAGGATGAGTGCGTGCCTTCGTCTCTCGACTCAAGAAAGAACGCTGATTGTAGGACAGACTGACGTCGGTGATCAACAAGCTCGTGTCGGCCAAGATCAAACTGGAGAAGGTGAGTTACGCGCACTGTTAGTATTGTTGTACACTCATCCTGCCCAGCACGATCTCACGAAGAAACGAAACTGCACGTTAGGCTTGCATGGCCCGTGGGGCGAGTCTTCCTCGGTGTTCATTCGCATCACCTTCACGTTCCCGAAGGATTACCCGCATGGCATTTACCCGCGCGGCACGCCCACCGTCGAGCTCGAGCGCAACCCGCTCATCTCACTGAAGAACCGCGCGTTCATCCTACGCCGTCTACGCGCACTGCGGGAGCGCCAACGTCCATGTCTCGAAGCATGTCTGCGCTTCCTCAGCGAGGGCGAAAAGTCGGGTGCCCCACACACGATGGATTCGGAGTCCTCAGACGAGGACCAGGATAATCGCAAGTCGCGCGACTTGACCGTGACACTCCTCCGTAATCACAAGAATCTCGCCGAGCCGCGCACGTCGCAAGGGACCTTTGGACCGAACGGTGCGTCCCTTAACTTTTCTCGGTGATCTTGATACTGATTGGCGCCAAGGCGAGCTGGTCTGCTTCTTCGCGCGCCGCCCGGATCGTCCGCCACGTGCTGCGCGACCTGTCGATATCTGCGTCCCCTGCGAAGACGGTATCCGACATCCCGACCACGGGCCATGATAGCGTTGACCTCACCGCGGAGCACACGGCGCCCCGTGTATTCCGTTCGCCCGCGCTCATTGCAGATGCTGTCCGGCGACTGAGTCTTGCGGCGACGGACCGTGTTGTGAAGCCACTCGATCCTCGCCGCCCCCAGGATGGGGACCACATCCTGCGGATCATGACCAACCTGCTGACGTTCTCGCACGACACGTCGCAGCACCATCGCGACTCGGAGTCGTCACGGCTGCGAGGCGAGGACACCGTACCCTCGAACAGCTTCGCGTACCCCACGCAGCGAAGTACCGTCTTTATCACCAACACGACGCACATCTCGGGCGGAGATCGCAAGGTCGCAATTGGTTATGTGTTTGAGGCGGAGACGCTGGCTATGGTCTGCCAGAAGAACGCTGAAGTAGCCCGGGAGCACGGTCGGTACGACCACGAGCGGATTTTCAAGATCCTGCAGGCGTTGTTCCCCTCCCATTGCAGTGCTGGTGTAGCGCTGCCGGGGACGAATTCGCTTGTAGTGAAGATGGTAACTCGTATGTGAGTGGCGTCGGTTCCACTGCTTTCTTTGCTGAGCGTTTTTCAGCCACCTGGAACTATGTAAGATGAAGGACCTTCAGATGCTCGCGATGTTGTCTATGATCGTGCTCCAAGGCTGCCGTACCCGCCTGTCGACCACTACCAAATCGCCTGATCTGCGTGGGACAGTGACTCCCAAGTACGCTGGGATGGACTACTTCAGTTTATCGCGGACAAGCTCTGGAAATAACACCGGTCGAATGAGCCCAGTCTCACCCACATGGCCACGACTCACCGCCTCTCCGCCCGTCACGTCTGGCCAGGCCCAGTTGTCCACGTCGAACTCCTCCCGCGGCTCGTGGTCGAGTCTCTTCAATGCCGGAAGCGTGCGTCAGTTCATGTCAGGCATGCAGGACCTGAAGGATGGGCTTACGACACCATCGGAACCACCCGCCACATCGACGATTCCCGTGCCCAAGGTAGACCGCATTAGTCGCGGCCCTGATTCACCTCTGCCGCGCCGGCGTGCATACTGGCGCGATTCTGGGCTACCCTCGCCCTCCGCTGTGTCGAAGTCGTGGAACGAGGCGACTTCGCCTACGGTGAAGCACGCTGTGTCGTTTTCGTCTGCTGGCCATCGACGCCCCGCGTTTTCCCGGACCAGTACTCGGAAGGATACGATCCACGAGGCGCGTGTTGTGCTTCTCGATCTGCCCACTGGCGACAAGTACGTTTCTGCCCATTTCTGCCATATTGATTCCATTGTCTAATGCTCGTTGCTTCTTTCGCCCAGGTCGGACGCCTTCCCTGCGAAGCAAATAACCGAGTTCATGAATCACGTCTACATCTATGCGGATGTGCTCTTCAGCTGGCAGCTGTTCCACAAGCGCTTGGAGCTGCTCAAGTCGGTCAATTATGCTGATAGCATTGCCGACAGTGCACAACACGGTATAGGTATTTGTGGAGTATAGTGTTCTTGGTTTCCTGCTGACCTTCGTGATAGGCATGATCCGGAGCTGCACGACCTGCGGTGAGGTAGTGGAGCAAGGCAAGAACGCATGCCGCAATTGCTCTCGCCCGTGTGGGATGCCGCACTGCACTATATGCCGCCTTCCGGTCAAAGGTCATTATAATTGCCCTTACTCTGTGGTGATCGTTCCGCTAACATTCACTGACTAGGACTCTCGCGCAGTTGTCTGCGCTGCTTCCACGTTACGCACATCTCGTGCTGGAGGCGTCTTGATGTACCGATTTGCCCGTCAGGCTGTGGCTGCCTATGCGATAACCGCGGGTTCGCTCATGGGGCGCCGATTGCAAGCTTGCCCGCATCGTCCACGCCGGTCACTCCTCCGCTGCCATTGGCCAAGGACCCGACGTGACCTGTTGTGCTTTTCCGTTAGCCGAACTAGCTACCATTGCGCACATTTTTATGCTTCAGCTGCTCAAGCAGTTGTACTTCCTTTACTTGTCTCTAGAACAGAGATGTGTAAATGTGTACAATACATGACATTCTATATCCACGCAGTCTTTAGCTCGACGATTGGTTGCCTTTGTTGTAATCCACCGTACTGAACAATCTGCTCTCTGCCTAGCGGGGGACGGAATTCGGGCTTTCAGGATTCACCGGGACATGATGAAGCAGTACCTATTACCGCCGCATCTATCCGATGACTTCGTTGGGCGAGTCGATTCCAAATCATACTGGGCTCATGTGCGCTTCGCATGACGCGCGCGGCGCATTCGAGGGACAGCAGGAGTTGAGTTTATTAGTTCATCATTTCCGGTACACCTGGAAAACACCCTTCTAGATGATAGAAATACTTTTACTGCGGATTTATGCACTACTGTAGTCCTAAATAGATCAAAACGATAATACCTGCTCATCAGCGTGCAATATAATCGTTTCATCGGGGGGCGGTGTCGTTAGGTAAGGGGAGGGGGTGGCCTGAGCATCCAACGGCGGGGAAGGAGGAAGCGGTATCGATAGGTATGCCAACGAATCGGTAGAGGATGACGTGGAAGGCTTGTTTTGGTTCCGAGAGAAGTCAGATTCGTGCGCACCATCTTCGCCCTGCTGCGTGGGACCCGCGATAATAAGGGTACTTTTTACCCAGTGTCGGCCGTCAGGCTCTTGCACAAGTCGGATTGTGGTGATGCTTTTCAAGTCGTGATCATGCGGCGACGGCATGGGACCAACACTGTCTGGTGAGATGTGGATGAGATACACGGCATAACCGCGATGGCCCAGGATGGGTTCCTCTCGGCACATAATGGCTTCGGTAAAACGTGCATGGAAAAATTCGTCGTTCCACCGGTCGATCAAGCCTGCGGCCCGCGTGCGCGAACTGACATCGAGTGGGATTGCAGCAGGTTCGATTTCCACAGGTCGGATGCCGTCCTCGATATCCTGGTTCCTATTATTCCACACGTCCTCGAGATCCTGCGATTATTCAGTTGGAAATTTTTCGGTAGTAGCTGGATTTTGTACCTGCGTAAAGTTCACCCAATCCGCGAGCAAGATATCCCGGCTCTGCAGAAAATTCGGCAGCGGATATTTTTGTGAGGCCATATAGCGGAGATCGATCATCTTAACTGCAGCAAAAGGCGCCATTCCGCGACCAGCTGCTAAGAACGGTCGCTCGAACGCTGCAGCTGGTGTGAATCTGATGGGCGGGACTTTTCGAGCTCGCCTTTCCCGCCTTTCTCGACTTTGCCTCTCTCGGTTTCGCTCTGACCTGGAGGAACGTCGACCATGGTGGGCTTCTGGAGGTGGCAGGAACGGCGATCTCGAACGTGAGCTGTGCATGAAGACAGGATTGGAACCGGATCGGGAGTGCATCCGGGGGCGGCCACGATTTCCATGCATACTAGGCTCCCAAGGCCCAGACTGGGCGCCGACCGCAGCATACTGGCCGTTCTGTACCCAGACACTGACATCCTTGTCCCACTTTCTGGCCATGGGTCTGTCCATGGGGTCACCATACTTTCTGAAGGTTATTACCACGAGAGAGAAATATATCAGCGCCACGCCCAGGACGGCACTGACGCCGATTCGAAGTCCAAGAGCAGCATTGTTCGAGAGCCCAGTGTTGACCGGGTCTTCTGCTGCGCCGGTGCGCCACGTATAAGCCATTATGCAGGTTACGAAGAGGATCATTGACCTTGGTCGGAAACGACAATTTCAGAATTTCGACCGTTCAGTACAGACAAACTGAAAGAAAAACGTACCAAGCAAGCCAAACAGCCGGGATTGCGAGGAGTATCCAGACATTCCATAGTATGGATGCCGTTCCCTTCCTGGCTTCCTGTAATGAAATTTGTTTGGACCAGAAAATATCAGAGCACAGGAATTCTTACCTCAGCCCAGATGGCGGCCCTGGACAATTTTCGCATGGTACCGAACCTTATAATATACACACTCCCGAATAATACGCTCATGAGAGCAGAGATCAGGGAGAGTATTGCTGTCGTCCTCGCAATTGGATCTGATGCCGCTGCGTCGATTTGGAGCATTGTTATGATGGCCCTAAAAGCGCACTTTTATGCTAGTTCGATGAAAAAATATGTAATAACGCACGCTAATAAGAGGGCAGACACATAATTCTGGGTCTCCCATTGGCGGAGCTGTGAGTCAATGAACCCTTCCCACGAATGGCGAAAGTGGAGAAGGCGAGGCGGGAGAGTATCATCGGGTGGGAGCCAACTCGTCGATAGCGCGCCTGGTGGACCAGCATTGCGGGCAGCCATTCTGTCGATGTCCACGGAACTCAGCCTCGCGTCATTCAACACACGGGACACCCTGGAGAAGTACAGCGGGGGAAGTTGGAGGAGGAGATACCAATAAACTTGCTGGAGGATTATGACGAGAATGTCCAGAATGAAATTCAATAGACGTTTGAGCAGGCTTTGGAGTCGTTTGTGCCAGCTTCGACGGTTTCGGTGGATGAGTGAAGGTGAAGAGGCAGGAAGAGGCAACTCATGAGGAGGAGAATTTGGATGCGAATGGTCGCTACTAGAGCCGGTGGAGGGTGCGGAAGGATGTGAGGCGCCGGCTGAAGGTGCGGAGGGATGTGAGGCTGGTGGTGACACGGGGGGAATGTAGGGATGAGTGGGATCATGGCGCCGTCGTCGACGATTAAAAGTAAAGGGGTCGACAGTTACGTATCGCGGCTCTGGCCAGGAGGTGGGGATGGCAGGAGGTGATGAATAGTAGTACGGCTGAGCGGGGATGCCATATGAGGCATACGGATTCGCGTAGGCATCGTCCGGCGAACGGTATGGTTGCCCTGAAAACTGCCCGGTAGGGAGGAAAGAGTGCGATCCCGTTGGCGACGGCGGGTCAGAGGCGGGGCGGCCTTGTCGAGGAGGGCGCGACCCAAAGGGGTCGGGACCCCAATATTGAGTCGCGGGGATTACAGGTGGTACTCCAGGCGTTGGGTACGTGTGTGGATGCATCGCAGCTCCGCCGTAAGCCTGCCCCGGGAAACCGTACCCTGGCACGGGCGTCGACTGGGGTATGATTATTGGAGTTGGCGTTTCGCGGGAAACTGATGGTTGGATCAGAGGTCTTTCTGGCCGAGACCGTTCACGCGTGTAGCGTGCACCCGGAGAGATTGGTTGAGATGGAGCAATATGATCTGGGCGGTGAGGGGAATTGAGGGGCGGATTCCGTCGGCCACGCGATCTACCTCGCATGCGATCCTCTCGGCCGGGTTGAACAGACGGGGATTCTGTGCCAGGACTTCGTCGACCTTGATAAAATGAACCGTATGAAGCAAAGTCTGATCTTGGCTGTGAGGGTGCTGCTGCAGATGCCGCGGTACCCTGAAACTCTTTTGGTTCTGCTGCAAAACCCGAGGTTCAATAAGCACCCGGAAGCTTGTCGAATTGAAGCCACTTGCCCGGAAATTGTGGATCTGGCCACACACGGTGCGTATCGTCTTCCCGGGATACGGGACTGTGCATTCCGCCCGGAGACTGCATGGATCCAGACGAAGTCTCCGCCGTTGGATCGGGTTCTCCGAGTGTTTTGGAAGCGGAAGGAAGGTCTTTCGAGCTCATGTTGGGTCCCTGAAAACGCAGTGAGAGAAGGAGGAGAGGGCGGCTGAGGGCGGAGTGCTTAGGTTGCGCGCGGGCGCCTTTTGACCTCGTTTTAGCACGCGTATCATGTCAGAGCCAACTTTGATCGGGGAACGGCCACGTGGAAACTACTTACTGTACTTTTTCCTTCAAATCGGTAGTCACGCGTCACGCACCCCTCTGTCGATCACGAAATTCGGTCGGGGTCACGCGTCACTCGGGCCTCTGTCGAACCTCCAAGCGGTCACGCAGGTCCCCAAACTGCCCAAAAAGTGCAAAAAAAGACGAAATTTTCGGTTCCAATGCCGAAATTTTCGAGGTGTCACGCAAAAATTCGGCCGCTGCCGAAATGTCGAATAGGTAAAATAGGTCACGCGTCACACCCCCTGTCGATTTGAACGAAAAAGTACAGTATGCTGTCTGGATGGTCAGGAAATTACGATTTAGATAGGATTAAGCTTGGGATTAAGAGATAAATCGGGAATCTGATTTTGGGTGTTTGTGGCATTCTCTTACAGCTATCCGCAAAACCGTAGACGTTTTTGAAAAAAAAGTTGAGTTGATCAAAAGTGATGTCATCGACCTCGTGCCTTGTTCCACCAACACCGTCTTCGCATCGTGCAGTTGTCCAAGGGCCGTTGGTATCATAACTCTAGTACTACTGGGTTAGATAGCAAAGGTAGTGTTGCGGTTGAGAATATTATGTTTGTTAGTCCAGAATACGGGTGCAAGCATTGAACGTTTGACCTGTTATTGACGCTGCCATCGTCATTTGCTATTTTAATCCTGGTCCACTTTTGATCAACTGAACTTTTTTTCGAAAACGTCTACGGTTTTGCGGATAGCTGTAAAATTCCTTGAAAAATGGTGGCCGTTTGTGGATTGTGTTAGTTGATCGGCCGGCATGGCGGCACGGCAATAAGCTCACTCACATCCACCGACAACAACGCCCTTGACCAGAACTCTCATGGTCAGGCACCCTTCATCTCTAACCGTTTCTCCCTTGCACTTCGAGCTCACAGAAATCTTTCTCGCAGTTGACTTGATCAGGTGTACCTTGCAATTTTATGATACCGTTGTTCCGCCCCTCGCAACGTTAACTTGTTCTCTACTTAAAAGCTAGGTGATGTCGATGAGATATTTGCCTTGTCAAGGTGATGGAGTTTGGGAGTGTGAATGAAAATCGAGAACTGCAACGTTCTTCAAAGATTTCTGCTTCAGACTACGCACGCCCCCTAACTAACCGTTGTCTTTTGGTATGCCGAGTGCTGAATCGACCAAGTGCGAATATTGAAATTGGATCAGAGATGCAGGATTACCCTTTTGAGCTGTGATTGAAACTCAGCTTCGCAGCTTTGAGATGACCACATCGTCCTCATCCTGGCCATCACTTTTTCCTATCGACGCTCGTTTTCCCACTGGGTTTTTAGAGCGCGAAGGTTTTTCAAGTGATTCAAGACGCCATCCCGGATTTCACGAACTTCGTGACCATCCCAACTCATTTACGATACTCCTTTGTTACATTTGGCTTATTGGTTCGTCGAGGTACCTGTACCTAAGTATTTCATATATCGCACTATTAAAAAATGCACGGAAGTCGCGGAACTGTGACAGAAATTTAAAATCAATTTGAACAAGGCACCAAAACGACATCACGGGCTGCAACCATCAGCGCGCGTTGCACAGCCGTGATGTCGGGATTCACCACGTATTGCTTCTTCTCTTCCTTCTAAGTTCTGGCACGCTCGCTCTGGCTCGGCCACCGAATGGTTTGAGCGTATAATCCATGAGCCTCCATTCACAGCTCCCTTTAAGTCAACTTCAAGTACTAAGTAGTTATCTGGACTGATGTCGCTGGTTAATGACTACCCCGCGATCCGACGGCCGTATGATCAAGACCATCAGGTTTTACCACCGGTTTCGGAAACATCTTGGGGCGCCCCGCTCGTATAAGAGGAGGTATCACTTAACATGAGACCATTTCCGCTTCTTTTTTCTCCGCCTTTCTAGTCTTTCTTTCAGCCGACTTGCTCGTGTCTCTCTATTCTTTTCGCCGGCCGATTATCCCTGCCCCCGTACAATTCACAGTCGTTCACCCAGCCCAACACTACTCTCATCATGAAGTCTATCGTTGCATTTGTCACCGTCGCCCTCACCCTCGCCTCTTCGGCGCTCGCGGCCCCCACCTCCTTGAAACGCGGAGGCCCCGGAAAGCGTGGCCTTTGCTGGCCATTCTACAACGGCCCTCTGGACCCCGCCAAGCTGAATGACGGCTCGGGTAGTGTCAACCTTATGTGCGTGTCCCTCGCTGCTTGCGAAATTATCCCCTAAAGGCGCGGGCGTGCAGTTACGACTACGAGACCTTCCTGCCCCCCTCCACCAACGGGAACGGCGGCCTCAACTTCATCGGAATGCAACGTTGCCTTGACTGCGACTCGTCCCCGATTGCGGAGCTCGCCAACCGCCAGAAGCAGAACGGCTTCTCGACACTCTTCACGCTGAACGAGCCCGATATCAACGGCATCACCCCTCAGCAGGCCGCGGACTGGTACAAACAGAATATTAACCCGATGGTGTGTTGCTTTCGCTTCGAATAGTAATAGTAGTTCATCTGATTTGCGTTGTTCACAAGGCCATCAAGAAAGCGCTCCCCGCCGTGACCGCATCGCAGAACCCCGGCCAGGGCCTCGATTGGCTCCAGCAGATGCTCGATGCCTGCGCCGGGCAGTGCTTCTTCGACTATATCAACTTGGTACGCCGCTCACTCCTTTTCTTTCGCGCCATGCTCATCATGGGTCTTCAAACCCAGCACCACTACGGCGCGACCTTCGACCAGTTCAAGGCGCACGTCGAGGACGCCAACACTCGCTTCCCCGGGAAGCAGATTGTTGTCACCGAGTTCGCGCTGCAGAACCCCGCTGGTGGCCAGGCCGACCAGTGCGTCCTTCGTCCTCCCTCTTGTTAAACGGGCTGACAATGCATCCTTTCTTACTTTCTCAGGGTCGCGTACTACAAACAAGCCTTCGCGTTCCTCGACGCGGCGCCCTTTGTCGAGATGTACTTCCCCTTCGTCGCGACGACGCCGAGCCTGTTCGCCGCCAACGACGCCGCCGGCGTGAGTTTTGTTGGGACGGGGTCGACGCTGTACAACGATGACAAGTCGATCAGCGCGGTGGGTCAGCTGATGCTGCAGTAGATATCCGGCGGTGGACCGGGAGAGAGATGATGGTTTGAGTAACCGTTAACGATGCACGTGTATTTTTGGGATTTAGCATTTAATTTACACTTTTTTTTATGAATCGGCGTTCCAAGGCGCGTACTGCCTCCTAGACCCATTTTTAGATGTTCAGATCTGGCAGAAGTTCAGCCGCCCTTTGAGCTGAGTAGGGAGGACGAAAAACACTGGGAGGCACTTCAGCAAGCTACGGTGGGGGTCGAACCCAGCCATCGGGCGTGAAAAGTGGGGTCCGTCATGCTCCACATGTATGAAAGTACATTATTTTAGTCTCAAAGCCACAGAAGAATCGAACATCATACACGACTCAAAAATTATAAGAATATTCAGTACAAGCTCCAACATTCATTGACTGCCCTCGTCGGATCCAACGAGAATACTCGCAATATCTGCGCCGACCCTCCGCCGTTTAATCGGCGGCCCAAACCGGCTTTGCGTAGATTCGTCGTACGCGGGGAACGGGGTAGGGGATAACTTCTGCTGTCTGAGGAACACGGGCAGCCCGCGCGGGGCAGTATGGGGTACCGCCGCAACGCCGTTCTTCCAGCGGGGAGTCGGCGTCAGAGTCGGACCATCCGGGGCCGGAAATCGCCCTGCGCACACCGAAATCTGTCAGTTGAGCGAACGTGAGGGAGGAGGGAGGAATTTGACGCACATGACTTCCGCGAGCTTGCGCTTGAGGAGCTGGCACTGATTCCGCGCGGCGTCGCGCTCCGCGCGCATGCGCAGCGTGCTCTCCTTCGCGGCGCGTGCGAAGCCGAGGAGGCCCGCGTTGGCGGCGGCGTGCACCTCTGCGCGCCGGCGCCAAGTCGCGCAGCTGAGGCGCAGGGCCTCGGCTTCGGCTGCGGCTCGTCCGAGGTCGCTGTTGGTCTTTGGGCTTGGGCTTGGTGTTGGAGACGGGAGTGAGGCGGAGGTCGGGGAGAGGGTCGGTTCGGCAAGAGGGGAAGCAGACGTAGACGCAGGCGGAGAAGCGGACGTAGGCGCAGCTTGAGAAGCTGACGTAGACGCTGGCGCTGAAGGGGATCCTGCCGACTCTTTTTCAAAGTCGAGGAAGACCGGGCGGATGGGAGACTGGACATGCGGCCGCAGGTAGGGCGGAACCAGAGAGGGGTCGATTGCCACTGAGTTCCATACAAATCAGCTGGGAAAATTAAAAGGGAGAATACTGAGCGACCCACCGACACAATACGGCTTCCGGCACGCAGGACAATAATGCTGCACACTACAAGACTTGATCGAGTCGATGGTGTGACAGATACACTCGCGGCAGAAAACATGACCTGTCCACAGTTAATTAATCCTCATCGCTCTCTGAACCCGCAAAGAGACTGCTTACCGCATGGGAGGGAGACTGGGGACGTGAATTGCTGATAGCAGATACTACAGGACATGATGGCAAGATCGAGTTAAGATGGGGTGGGCGAGGTGGGCCAACGCGTTTTATATACAGACTCAGAGGCGCCTAGTCATCGGAAGGAACAGGGTGGGCGCCGGAAGCGTCGGCCGGCTTGGGTCTTGAGCCTGTCCATATGACGTCTCGGCGCAGTGGCGGTGATCGGGACCGGTCTGGATTCCAAATCGAGCGAGGTCGGGGGCGAGCTTTGATGGGTGCGAAGAAGCACTGCGACGGAAACGGAAGTATATTGCATGAGTCAGTGGTCCATGTGTGTAAATGCCTCCACGAGGAGACGCAGTGCAGGCCGCAGCCAGTCAAAAGCCATCAAAAGTGACTCAGGAAAGCCGAGTTTTTTGGCGTCAATTTCAAGTCAATCGACAGAGCAAGTCAGCAGGGAGTCAGAGGCAGCTGTTCTTTGCGACCAGTCTCGGGATGCGGGCGCAGCGAGTGCGCTGGGGAGGTGGTAAGGTGCTGCTCAAAAGCCATCAAAAGTGACTCAGGAAAGCCGAGTTTTTTGGCGTCAATTTCAAGTCAATCGACAGAGCAAGTCAGCAGGGAGTCAGAGGCAGCTGTTCTTTGCGACCAGTCTCGGGATGCGAACGCAGCGAGTGAGCTGGGGAGGTGGTAAGGTGCTGTTGCTGCTGTTCGCCAGCCAATACTTAAACAAGTCGTCATAGTGCGGGGATCTACACAGATTCTCAACTGTTTTGACTCCATCCTGGTGTCCTCTGGTTGTCCACAACCGCAGGGTCACAGGCTGCAATGGGAGGAGCGGAGAAGGGAGTGCACAGCCCCAACACAGCCCCTGGGCGCATCACCCGCACCAGTCGCACCGCCACCAGTTCAAAGTTGAGTCAATGAGAAGACAAGTGGTCCCAGTTGCGAATCATGGCCTAAAAAATGAATCTGATCTATAGGAGATCTTTATATTTTAGAGGTCATTGTCCTTTGATCATATCTGGAACGGATCGTGACCTGTTCATAGGTAAGTGAGAAAAGTGGCCAGATATTCTACTGGTTGGCTCCAGTTTCTTAGACCCCAAGAAGAGACTCCGGAGTCCGACTAAAATGCGGTTGACAATGAACTTGGATTTGAAAAGTTCAACCACATCACGCGGTAGTTGAACCAATCGATTTTACCCGACGGCAAAGGTGTTCTTTTCCCAATATGCAGTCCTGCAGTCCAAGAACAAAATTGAACGTCATAATAACTCATAATCAACCAAAATCACAAAATCGAGAGTGGTAAATGCTTTCCAGAGAAATGCCAACTAAGTAGCGAAGATTTCAGGCTGCACAGCTCACACCTGTATCAAAAAATGTCAGCCGACCACAGCCTGAAGACTTCCCGGAACCACTTACCCGACAGCAGTTCAAAGACATACCCCGCAATTCCCTCGTACGTAAATCCCTTGTTGAAAATCGCATCATCTCTCTCAGCGGTCGAGGTCGTGTACATGTAGTCCGAGTTCGTGGCAACAAGATGCAGCCGGTACAATGGGACGCTTCCGCAGATTTGCTCTGGGTAAATATACCCTGCCGTGTTCCAATTGGTGTACCCGTTCGCGAGCGCCTGAGTGCGTTCGGTTTCGTTCGCGGTGAAGAAATAGGCGGAGTGGGTGGTGCTCCTGAGGGTATAGAACGGCACCGTCGAAGTGTCTGGGAAGGGGAAAATGAGAGCCGCGACGCCGAGCCGTGTCACCGGTGATGTATGCGGTGACATTGAAATCGAAGGTCGTGTAGTAATGCAGGGTCAACGACGGGGAGTACACCTCGAAGAACGGAACCAGTTCCGACACTTCGCCACATGTCTGAGTAAAGGACTGCCATAGAACCCGATTAATTCAAATAGGCATTTGTGAACCAGTAGGGACACGGACCTGTGCTCGGTGGTCTAGAGTCGGCGACTCCTCGAGCCGTGGCAAGTGAACGGAGCCGTGCGCAACAACAGCGAACGCTGTGAGGATTGTGAGTATAAAAGACTTCATCCTGATCAAACTAGAGGGAATCCAGTGAAGATTTGACAGTGTCAGGTTCGTCGAGCAGTATATATACCAGTAGGCTGCCGGCGGGAAAAAACCATATGCGTCCATTCCTGTGTCGAACGGAGGGCTTGTATCGACTTTCGGAGGCCTTCGATATGCCAGGTGCCTGTATGTGTCTTACCTGTGTCATGTTCCAGACGTCTGCGTCAAGATCGGAAGGAACACACCAATACAAGCGCCTGCAGCCAGGTCCATGCAAATCGGAGCCAACGGTAGATCCAAGTTGTCTGTCCTCCTCTACTCTAGCGGTTACAGTAATAGTGAGCTGAGCTTCCATTGTGCTATGTACTTGAGCGTCAATGCCTACCTGTGGGCAGGTATGTCCGACTTCTTCGTGATTCTTCAGACATGTACTGTCTAATTTTAGAGATATCAAGTATCATGTGGGTCACTTCGCCTCGTAAAGTAGAGCATGAATTCGAAGCAGTAGTGTTGAAACTCCGCAATCAGTTTAGGCCATTGCCGAACATCACACCGACGAAGGGGACTGGGGCGGGAAAGCCGGTGCATATCCGTGATGGCCACTCGCGGCGCCCTGACAGGGCACCTCGATGCCAGAACAGTGCCGCTCAAGGCAAACACGGAGCTATCATTCGGCTGATCGGCAGTGTTCGGCACCGGCTGATGTTGGTGTTGTTTAAACTGATATCGGGGGGATTCCAATGGTTTCCGATGTCTCAACTCCCGATTAACTATCTACTGGATTCCAATGGCTCTCGATGGATTTTTACAAGAATCTCCACCGATTCACGTCGGTTACAAGCCTATACCCGTCTTTTCAACCATTGAACCTGCCATTTTTCATCCGGTACCTCCCAACGGACCCCTTCCACTCCCCTGGAAGAAAATGGGTTATGATTTCAAGATGAATGCCAAGTACGTCAGCTCAAATATATTCAACCCATAAGCCGAATAAATCTGAATCCAGCTCCTTTGTTCGACATTTATTGAGGGAATCTTAGTCAAATATCCGCCCTGAAACACCATTTCCCTACATCTAATGTTTCCCTGGTTTACCTATAAACTTTCCTTGGTCGCTGCTAATTTACGGTGGAGTCCAACACACCTAAAAAAGCCAAATTCCCGACGTGTTAAATGGGAGGTTAGAAGATGAACTTCCTACCACAATTTTCGTCGGTGGGAAAGTTCTTCTTTTAACACCGATTTTCCTCAACTTGAAAGAGGGACATTAGTCACCAGCTTCTGTTGATGCGGAGAGAAGCACATTACCTCAAAGGAGAATGGTTGTTGGAAAGGTAAACTTCTAACCGAACTGAAAGCAAAGAAGATTCATGTTGCCTTTCTGTGGCAGCAGAAATAAAGACATTCCACATAGAAAGAAAGGAAGCGCACTCAAAACATGGTGAAAGGCCTTTCTGTCTTTGTTGAATGTCTTCAATTCTCCCGGGACCAAATGGAGAAGATAATCTCCTCCATTCTTCTTCCCTCAACTTAGTTAGATGTTTGCCTTTCCGAGGGTCTTTCTTTCTTGGTGTAGTGTGCTTCATTCCACATCAACAGAAACTGGTGCTTATTATTGCTCTTTCAAGTTAACGGGAAGCAGTGTTAAAAGAAGAACTTTCCCACCGGCGAAAATCGTGGCGGGAAGTTCATCTTCTAACCTCCCATTTAACACGTCGGTTGCGTTTTTAGGTGTGCAATGGATGTCGTTAACTCGCCAACACCCTGTCCGGCAACGGCCGTTGGCGATGTCGGCAACGCGCTCGTGCAACATCGTCCGCCGTTGGCCACCGGAGGCCACTGGTGACCCCCAGTGACCTTTCCAGCGGTGGGTGTATTACTCGCTCAAGCCGCGGATGAACCAGGCCAGGGGTGCCAGGCCCAACTCTGGAACCTGTTCACGGGGGTGAGTCGCATAGTTTTTTCCCGCATCCGCATCTTTCCATTACTCCGTCTCGCTGATTCACTCGAGCGCTATGTGACCAAGCAAGCATCAAGTCCAAATCAACTTTGACCGCGTACATACATGCGGCAAGAGGACAGACACAGCGAAGACATCGGTGAGAAGCACTGGGATTGTTACCCTATCCCGACCTCCCCGGCGTCCAACTGAATGAACTGAGCGGCACGGAAGCGCTGTTACAGCTGTAGTTGGCATCGACCACGAAGGGAACTTAAAAGGTGGATGGCATATCGGAGAAGTCAGAAAGGCCCGCTAATCAGCGCCTCCTGGTGCATCTCTCCCCGGAACAAGAAGAAATTAGTGTAGCAAGAACTAGTCTCTCGTAGCTCTCGTAGACAGATGCTCTATACATACCAAGCTCGTACCTCGCTGTATACAAGCAAGCTGGATTTGGAATTTGAACCCTGCTGAATTTCAAGTGCATACACTACGTTCCGCCCTCTCCTAGAAACAGGCTGAGGCCAGATGACCTACCCGCAGCTGCCCAGAGGGGTCTGTCTAGGTGACTAGAGGCGGTCTGTGCAGGTCAGTCTATGTATGTGCAAGTCAGTGCAGCTGTTTGTATCTTAAGGGAGGTCAGTTCAGCCCAGGGTAGGTCAGTCAAGACGTTGCTGGCCACCTAACCAGAGGTAAACATACCTGATTTCAAGTGGAGAACAACTTGTAGTCTTGCCACTTCGTTGCCACAGCCAGTTTCAGCTCAGAGAGGCGGTCACAGAAAGACTGGTACATGGGTGTCGGAGAGCAAGAGATGAGCCGAGTGGCAACTCTCCCAGGGGCAGTGTCCCTGGACGTGTCCGCAAACCGCCGATTCGAAATTATAACAGTGATGATCCCAATTAGGCTCTTGCAACTCTGCATTGGCTCCTTGACAACAACGACAAATCTGAAACTGAGAGAGATTATTCATCTAATGAGTGTGAGGATGAACAGAATGCCCCTTACCTGCCATTGGATACGGTACAGAGTCAGTGCAGCCTGGGACAAGATCAAGGTAGGTGCCGAAACTGAGACGGACACACCTATACACACCTACACTGATCTGCACTGATCTGCACAATGTCAGTGTAGCCGGCCAGCCGTCGGCTACCCGGCCCTACGCGAAAGCGTGTGTAGTCGGCTGCACAGCCTGCACAGAGTCAGTGTGATCAGGTAGCCGGACCTAGACTCACATTGCCGAACCTTGACTAAGTGAGTCTAGCTGACCCCGGAACGTAGTGATACAAACAAAAATGCGATAGCTGTTCTGTTAAGGTGAAATCACTGATTCTTCAAATCCGGACTGGGATGGCGCCGATACTGTATGTGACAGTATGTGGCAGGTAAGTTCACCTTGTGTCACTTCCGGTGCTAGCACAGCTCCGAGTCTGTGGTTGAACATGCCATCATTTCGAAATATGAATTCATTCCCATTCCAGCCGTCCAATCTTGTACTATTGAACTGAGAGGATTCTGAATGGCCTTTCCCCCAGTTCAACGATGAAGTCCATCCTACCCACGATACTCCTTGCTAGTCTGTTGTTAAGCGGCGGGGTCCGATCAGGGTAAGAGCTTGTTACATAATGTGCACAGCCACCTCATCTTGAACCTCTAACAATGTCCGCCTTGAGCATGTCCTGCACACTTGAACAACTCAGAAGGACTAAGTTGCCGTTCAGAAACCTTCTGAAATTTATTTGGCTTTTTAGAGAACTGTTTAAGGTTCACTCTTTCACGGAGCGCGCAATCAGGTAGGATATTTGCTCACTTCTACCACTTCCATTCTGCATGGTATAATATTTTTGACCATGTAGAAACATCCAGAGGACTTCAATGGGTGTATTAGGGGACTTCACAGTAGGGCCGATTTTCCCGTTTGTGAATAAATATATTCATTTTATGGGACGAATAAAATCGTTGTTTGTGGAATAAATGCGTGATCACCCCATTTGAGTCCTAGGATATTTTTATATTTCTATAGCATCAATTCCACCTGCCAGGCACACAGGACTGTCGCAGCTGATGAGTGGGAGAGGTGGGATGACAGGCAGGAGAGGGGTGGGATGATGGGCGAGACGAGGCAGGACGATGGGCGGGGAAGGCGGGACAACGGGCGGGGAAGGCAGGATGATGGGTGGGATGAGGCGGGATGGGGGCAGGGCGGTCACAGGCAGCTTGCAATTGCTTACTCAAGCAGGTATATATTCCACAAAAAAATGTTTATTCCACAAGCGAGATTAAATCTTGCTTGTGGAATATTTTTATTTTGGGAAAATATTCGTCCCATCAGTCCATTATTTTTATTCTCAAACGAAATATTCGGCCCTACCGTGAAGTCCCCTATTTATGCAAAAAATTAGTTAGAATAATGATTCTGTAGGCAAAAAACATCGAAAAGCCAGGGCGTGGCTGTGCAGATTATGTAACAAGGTTTTACCCCGATCGGACCCCCGCGCTTAATAACAGACTTCAATATAACAAGGTACAAGTTTAAATTTATATTGAAGTGTCTGGCTGCGAGAGACTAACTCCTTGCTGCTACGGTCTCTTTGACCACTGCGCGCAATATCGACAAGCCTTCTGTAAGTCCCTATTTCAATTACTGGACCTTTTCCCCTGATCCCGCGCGAGCAGACACGATCCGCGGCAACCTGTGGCGATCCTGGTGTTGCTCTTCCCTTCTACCGGGGCTTTAAAAGCACCACAGTTGATCACTTCTACACCACGAAAGTAGACCTGGTTGATAACTCTTTTCTGGCGGGATATGCTCTACAAGGCGTTGCTGCCTTAGTTTTCGTGACGCAGGAAGAGTTGACGGTCCCATTTTATCATCTCTGGAAGGCATCTGCCATGGACAACTTCTACACGACGTCTACGACGAAAAGAGACAATGCCATCCAGAATGGATACATCTTCTGGACTCCCGATCCGCAGACGTATATCTACCCGACCCAAATCTGCGGAAGCATTCCTTTTTACCGCTTATACAACTCGGCCCAACAAGACAACTTCTACACTACCTCGGAATCGGAAAGACTGGATTTCATTACCCAAGGATATACCGACATAGAAATTGCGGGATACGTGTTGCCTGTGGCCTCGACTCAATGCGATTAACCAGGTACGACTCTACGCGTTATCCCAGCGCTACCTTTAATGGTGGATTATACAGTGGAAAATGTTCTCAGTATGGTAGCTTGTTGCTTTGCTTGTGCAATTTGATGTTTTCTTGGCCGTTGGAACATATTTAAAAACATCAAATTTTTAATCCGCCTGAAGTGCGGGTGAGATTATAACGCTCGTGAAATAATGTCTCCATTACTCCCAGAAGTACAAATTGAAGACAAGGTAAGATATATAACGGAAGATTCAGGACTATCGTGCATCAGGAAAAAAGCTCCTTCAGAAATTTGGAACCCGCTTGAAAATTTGGCCATCTTGGTCGGATTAGCTGAAACTAGGGAAATTTTGGGGAAAAGGGTCGAAATTCCCTAGAATCCCAAGAAGTTTGGGGCGGACAGTACACAACAGTACGTGAAAGTTAAGAAGATCTAAAATCTAACATCAGTGTGGTGGTAGATGCATGCATTTAAAATATTGTAGCATAAATGTGACTTGTCAGGGAGCTGCTTGACTTCTTCAGACGACGAATTCAAAATGCACAAGTCCCTAGCCAAGCAGGCCACTCATCCGAACCATTGGATCAGTTGATGAAACCATCACGTGGACATCCAGGAGGTTGGTTGATTCAGCTGTCACCATCACTGTTGTCTTCTTAGTTCTTCCACTACCATCTCCTCGCTCCCCATTCCCTCAGCACCTTCACTTTTCCTCAACCCACAACATGCTGACCACTTCGTTGGCACAGTCGAGTTGCGATCCCGCGTGTCAGCAACGGCCTCTGGCACACTACAAATAGCCAGATTTCTAGCAGCCGGAAGTTGGTTTGAACCACCGAGAAATCAGCTTAGATTTCCGGCAGGGTGAAATCAGAAATTTGGTTAATTGCAGTGTGTGGGTTGGCTAAACAGTGAGTAACCCGACGAGAACCCCAACCAGGATAAACCTGATAGACACTAATAGCTCATGTGTTCCCCGAGCAGTACACTGCCAATCATGATTGGTATTTCTCAAATGTTTGGTCCAAATACTGCAGAAATGTTATGTAGAATATTCCCCCAAGGTTCTGAAAACCTTTTCGTCACATTTTTGGATAAACATTTGAAGAACATTTAACAAAAATTCCCACAATATCTGGAATCTTGGTGCATCTTGTTGATAGCAAGGCTTACAATGCTGCCTATTATGTCAGCAACGGCCTCTGGGTCGGCTAAACAGCGAGTAACCCGACGAGAACCCCAACCAGGATAAACCCGATAGACGCTAGTAGCTCGTATGTTCCCCGAGCAGTAGGACCAGTCATACGGCGTCCTCCCTAGGAGGCCATATGGCGTAGGTCGGGATGCGAGGCGGAACCCGGAACAAGTCGAAGAGGGTGTGATATCCACTCAGGTACACAACCCGGGGTGTGGATATAACCCGTAGTATGGTGCGAAGGAAGCGGGGCAGGGTGGAGACAATGCCTATGTCAAGCCAAGGTAGAAGCCTGAGATTAGACGAGGTAGAATCTACTGTACATGGAGATTCTACCGTGCTTATATAGGCTTCTAATAATTAAAGCGATCGCGGTCAATCGCGGTCAGTCCCTGTACTGTAGCATTAAGGAGCATTAATGCTGATGCTCCTGGACTCCTCTGTGTTGGTTTCCATGGGTGTCGGTGGACCTAGGAGACCCGATGTTCGGGTTTCCTAGTCCTAAGTGTCATCGTATCCAGTGGTTCAAACCCCGATCGGGTTTGAAACCACTCCTGTACTTTGTGTACGCTTCTGTGTCAGCCCTTGGTGCGTCCGGGGACTAGAGTCCGTCTGTACGGGTTCCTAGTCCCTAACATCTTCTGTATCCCGTGGCACAGACTCCCCGAGTCTGCGGCTTTAGAATCCGAGGCCGGGTTTCAACCGTGAGAAGGTCATGTGGTGGCGTCATGAGAGTCCTGTGCCGCTAAGACGCGTCTGTATCCATACGGACACGTCGTGCGAAAAAGTAGAACCCAGGCGATTCATGACATATTAGCCGCCAGTCACACTACAGAAATAAATTCTTCCTGTAAAAAGAATAGTCGAGGATTTCTATCGTGAATATAGGCACTACAGACAGCAACCAAATGTCAAACACTCAAAATTTGAGGTCACTGAAGCTTAGCTGATCAGATTCACTGGAAAAGAAAGAAAGGTTCTCCTGAAACCAGAAGGATGAAATGGTGTGGATGATAAAAGTTTGCTATGAGTGCAGTGATGGAGAAATTTAAGGTGGACTTGGTGCCAGACGAGGCGCCAAAGGTCCATGCGCACTCATGGTGCACATGTATGGCCATGTGCATGTTGCTCAGACGATTTGTCTTTCTTTCTTTTTGCATCCTACTTCCCGGACCCGCTCTGTGCCTGGCTCATCCTGGAGGCTCTTCTACCCACTGGCTGCGCTGTCAGCCCTCAAATACATTGATTACAGTTACTGAAGCGCTCAAGCGTCAAAATATGGTGGCAAGCTTGAGAACAACATCAAAAGTCCGCTGTCACTCTTTGTCAACACTTACATGACAATCCAACCTACTGCAATCCAATTCAAGTGTTTTCAAGCCCACATCCCAAGGCCAGTGTCAGCAAGTGTGGCATTTCAAGACCAAGGCAGACTGGATTTCAATTCAAGACTTCATGCCTCAAACTGCCGATTGTCATGAATCACCCTGACTCAGCATCGCAGATATCCTTTTTCGGGTTCTACCACATTCCTTTTTGGGAATAACCCGTCCTTGATCGGGTTATTCCCTGGCCCACAACACTCGCTCGACCCTCAGGGACATGAACATCCCTTGGACCTTTATTCGGAATCCATGCAGACATGGATTCCTCACCACTTTATCACCCGGGTTCTTATTGCAGTAACCCGGGACTCTATACGACGATGGCATGACACCATACACATGCAATCCGGGTTCTGTGCGCTAGCAACCCGGACTCCTTTGTGCCGATGACCATATCCAATGGGTCATGACTACACTCCTTTATGTTGGTGGATATTCACTCCTGATATCCCTGCCAAGACGACTACACTCCTGAATGGCGACAGGTGTCCCCTGGGTGCCACCTGTTGACTCCTTTATGCTCATGACTCCTTGGTGACCCCTAGATGCTGTGGTGATAACACATAGGGACTAGGAGCATCAGCATTAATGTTCCTTAATGCTGGATACAGTAACCGATCGCGATCGTATTTAATTTATGTAGAAAGGTATATAAACTCGGTAGAATCTCCCCTGTACAGTAGATTCTACCTTGTCTATTCACAGGCCTTACTTTGGCTGGAGTGTTTGGTTCTTGGACTTGAGCCTGGAGTGCTCTTGTCCTCATCTCGTTGTTCTGGTCTTGCCCTTTGCTCCCCTTTCGCTCGACAACACCAGAACTCCTACTCTCTGTCTCTTGCCTTGGGATCTCGACCTAGCAGTTGTTGGATCTGGCCCGTTAGGTAGCGACAAGGAGAGACGCTACCTAACAAGGGGAAGAGATCATCACACTAGTTCCCTGGCAGGGTTGTACAGAGACTGGTTCGCCTGAGTTCCCCTCAGGCACCCCTCAGTCTTGGATCCAGTTGGAACCCCTGTTTGGAGTACCCCTGAGTCGGGTTCCTCCTCTCGGGTTCTTGGGACGCAACCCCAACCCCCTATCCAGAACCCGAAGCCCCTATTCGAGACACCCGGAGCGGGTTCTTCTCACTAGGGTCTGGTGCATAGTTGCAGTACTCACACTGCAATATCTTCGGGTTCTTCAGCACGGGTTGTTCACCACCTATGGATGTTGGCCCGGTTGGCCACATCCTCCCCTTGGATCCTCGATGTACGGTCATGCGCTATTCGAGCGGTGACGGATTCTCTCTCAACACCTAGGGATGGCTGCTGTTGTGTCTGGTGTGGACGTGGTCCAGCTGACCTAAGGGCCGTTGCTGACACCGATCTAACTTCTCTTCAAGATTTCAAGCCCACATACTGCGACATATTAGGCATCAATGATAGCCAAGCTCACAAATTCTTAGCCACCGTTCTCAATCATCAAGATGCTGATGGGTTGCCATTTTTTTGTTTGCCGCTCCCCACAACATTCCACGATCTCATTCCCACACATTTTGGCTCCTTCCTCATCTTCAGAGGTTCCCCTCAAGGTGTGGAATGTTCTGTGTCGCACACCAGTTCCTCCGACAAGCCTGGCATTCCCTCCGACAAGCCTGGCATTCCTGCACAGGATGGCTGTAAGTACAACGTGTGGCCCAGTCTATGGTTACTGCACTTGCCTGGTGCACTACTTACTACTACTACATAGCACATGAAATCATGATTTTTATTCAATTTAGTTGGTCATGATCTCAAACATTGCGTGCAAGATGAAAAATATGTTCAGAGAAAACCGTTGGAAATGTTGCTTGCAACATTCCTGAAATATGGTTCTTGAAAAAGCCTTAAGGGATTGCATTCGTAATGTTGTGAGGTTGTTTGAGGCAACCTTTTCCAAACATGCACATATAAATAATAAAACATTTCTTTCAAACGGCAGTATAGGACCAACCATATGGTGTCCTCCCTAGGAGACCGTATATTGTACGGGATGCGAGGTGGAACCTGGAACGAGTTGAAGGGGGTGTCACTGGTTGAGAAATTCAAGTTTTTCAGCACAATTTATGGTGAAAAATGTTGTTTGTTTTTCAGACATTTTTCACTGAAAAAGGTAGTGAAAAACTCAACATTTTCACCATTTTGTGAGTTCGAGGTGAAAAATTCAAAAGGAAGCTCAAAAGAGGTGAAAAAGATTTGAATTTTTCACCACTTTTTTCAGTGAAAAATGTCTGAAAAACAAACAACATTTTTCACCATAAATTGTGCTGAAAATCTTGAATCTCCCAACCAGTGTGTGATATCCACTCAGGTATAAAACCCGGGGTGTGTGACAGGCCTCACTACTTACAATTCTCTGGATTCTTCCGACGAACTTGTTGAAGTAGGATGGAGATCAAAGGCATCCCAACGTGAGCTTTCATGGACTGTACTTGACCTCAAACACTCACCTCCATTTGGCCGTTGCTGCAGGCATTGTACCCCCGATGTCCTCTCATGGTATCCAGCTTCAGACCGCCATGAGGCATGGCTCAAAGTGTTTGCCTCGGACTTCCTTTTTCCCATCCCAGCTTTCTCTCACCGATGACGGATGGACTCCGTCTCTTCTACAGACTCTCGTAGCACAGCCGGCAACCATTCCCCAACTAGACCCACATTCATTCCCTTCACACACAAAGTCCAGCTCCCCCAAGGAACAGCAGGACGAGTTGGTAGCGGCTTTAGACAAATGGAGAATTGAGAAACAGGCGCGCTGAGCAGGCGGCTGATCTCTCTTCTCAAAACAAGTCTTCCTTCCTGATGCACAACTCAAAAAATTACAGATCATGGAGGAGACTTTCTTCGCACTGCTACTGTCACACCACATTTAATTGGCAAGTTGCCCAGTTGGACCTCGCTTCTAACGAGGATCTGAAAGACATGGCATCTATAATTATGGATTGGCGACCTGATGTGCAGCTTGCAATTGGTCTGACACCACAGGGAGGGCATCGACAGAAGCAACAGAACACTGTGACAACACTGTCACGCAAGTACTGATGAAAACACCACATTGTCCAGTGTGCCCATTGCCCAGCCTTTGTTTTCACCAGCTTGTTTGGCATGTGGCCGTCCACAGGGTTGGGGTTGGGGTCATGGCCGTGGCGCTGGAGCAGCAGGCCAACAGCTGCAGATGACAACTGTCAATGCTGGTGGTGTTTTTGCATCTGCAATGCTGCCTTTCACCATCGCACCCAACCCCCCACCTATACATTCCCCACCACACACTCTGTCGACATCTCAGCAACAACTCCATGGTCTTCCCTCAATACCATACATGCCATATTACTCGCCCGCTTACCTGCCATATACCCCAATGAACTTTACCATCTCCAGATGTACCCAATGTATGCCTTACCGCCTCGCTATTATCCCCTGACTCCCAACAATGAGAACACAAATAACTAGACTTGTTATCGTGCTAGTGCTATATATTATCTGGCAAAGGAACAGGCATGGTTCTTTAATCATTTTGGCCTCCACAGGCGAAATATCGCCAGTGGTCTCTACTTGGAGCAGAACAATTACTGGGTCAAGGTAAATTGCCACACAAATTTTTACCTTGTACATCAAGTTGACCTTTGGTTCGGCGCATAAATATTGCGAAAGGCTCGGATGTCACAATCAAGTACATTATCGAGAAGGGGTTGGCGGCAGTCAAGGCATTCCGTGAAGTCAGTCACCAATTTGCACGCACATTTGAGTTTGTGGACCGGGCAAGGAGACATAAAGAAGTTGATGTCGGACAGGACCTACGCCTGCTCACAGAAACAATGCTGGATGCTCAGCTGCATGTCCTGACAGGAAATCGGCCAGTATATGTCCCGTTGAAGGTTTAAAAAAAGAGGGGATGTTGCCACAGGACCTCGGGTCAGTGCAATTGTCAACTCGTTGGAGACTGGAGCACAGGCACTGCACGGAGGGAAATTCAAGGAATTTATTCTTTCAACAGCATGGGACCCTGCATCAGGATACCCAGTGGGCACACCGGGAATCTCTTCCGACACCGACAATCCATTAGTAAATGGTTCGGTGTTCGATCGCGTTGACGAAAATCTGCTTGTGAGGGACAGGTTCAATGATGTGGATGACGGAGACACCCATGAACAACACTATCTTGGCCTTGGATCTCTAGGCGGAGGGTTGTAATATTTGTCAGAATATTTGTCCGTATTTCAGGTGTGAGCTTGTACTTCCACTGCGGCAAGATTTCAATGCATTCCCATGCATAATTGTGGAGGCCAGTGCCGCGAAACGAAAAGGCCCAATATGCTACGAACCATGTACGCTACTAATCTTAATTAATTCTTTACATGCAGTAATATATGGCCCGACATTCCATGATGCCCACCTGACAGCCCCCGATGCCAACCCGACCGTGCCTGACTCTGTCTGACATACCTTTTCGGGTACGACTATGTACTGACTGTGCCCAATGGCGCACCATCTGCACCATCGGACACTTATCAGGCCATCAGGCCCGATAACAAAATAAATAAATTTGCGACATCAGCACAAGGAGAACTACGCCGGCATCTGCAAAGGCCACACCACGTTCATATCATAGACACAGAAAATCAGAGCGTCCCGGACGAAGTACTGCGAGTGCATGTAGTAGTCATCATTAGAGAGCTTGAGCCCAAGCGGCATGCCGCTTTTTTACAACTTTTGTGTGCACCTCAAATTCACACACCCTGATGCTATTGCACCTTGTTAATGCCCTTTAGAGGAAAAAAATAAAAAAGCAGCATGCTGCTTTTTGCACAACCTAAAAAGCGGCATGCCGCTTGGGCTCAAGCTCTCTATTGATATTTTTTGCCTTCTCGATATTTTGCGTTTCGGTGAAGTCTTTTACAAAGTCTTCGGCAAATTCCTTGAGCTCAGTTAGCATTGGTTTCCATTTTGCGAGGTCTGCCCATCACTCGATATTTTTTCAAGCCTGTAAAGATGTCAAAACCAATATAACGGATCCGGCCGTCAAGACAATTACATGACTTCATACAGAATTCGAGCTATCAGCGAGTGGTGTATGAGAGCCTTCGCATCCATCAGCTTAATTTGGTTTCTCTGCATTCCAAGTCCGTTTCAAAAGTCCCTTGTGCCTGGTGAGAGAGCCAGGATCCAAAACCGAATCACCAAAGTGCAGTCGCATGATCATATGTGTGGCATTGAGCGCAAAGTGCCACAGTGCGCTGAGTTCTTCAATGTATCACTCCATGTCGTTGATATTGTCCATTCGATCCCGGCGAGCACCCCAAATGTTGTTGGAAATAAGCCAGTCTCCCGCAATGATTCGCGCTTTCGCTGCCCACTCAGATTCCGTGAACCCACTGAACTCCTGCAGCTTTTTCAGCATCTTTATTATCCCTTTCTTCGAGCCCTCATTGAAATCGAAAACCCCTGCTGGTTGCCCGTCTGTGCTCTTGGGCAGTAATGATCTATCAGACGCTATCATGTCCCTCTGCAGCCTCGAGCATGGCATCCCGCCCTTCCCATTCCTTGCTGCCCAGACAATATGCGAGTATCAGGATCATTACGAGCCCCACAAATGACGAGAACATCTTGGCTTCATCGCCATCCGTTGGAACTATATCTGTACACGTTGCAGCAGCATGCTTCCCACATCGTTTCTTCTTGGCTTCGAGGGTCTTCCGCTGATGGATCTGCCTCGGGGAGCGAAATAACGGCCACATTTGTTGCATGTATCATCGTGTTTTTATTGAAGAGCCGTTGTTGGGATTTCGGAGGAAGATGTTGATATTGTCGAAGATGATGTAGAATAGATGGGACCCTTGGATTAGGTTGACGGCATGCGCGACCGCATCCTCTGACAGGATCCTCTTAAGACGCTCGATGCTCATAATGGAGACGCAGGCTCCAGCGTTGCTGAGAGTGTTGAGAATGCGGGAACTCGATCTCAAGAAAAAGGCCGAGTATCATAGGGAAGACATTGGTGCCAGTTTTTCCGTGTAAAAGCCATTATACTAATGACGAATACAAGGGTCTGGGCGAATTAGAGTTCGATACAGCAAGGGAAAGAATGGCACTTACAAATGTGGCATTACACGCGAACCCCATGTCTTTCCAAAAACCCCCCGTCTCCCCCGCAAACGTTGCTCCATTGTCTGAGGGACGCGTTGGGCGTCTCCTCCCACTCGCCAGGCTCTACAGGCGTTGCAACTTTCGCCTTTGCACCCTTTCGTGCTCGCTTTTTGCGGTACTCGTTGGGAGAGGTTGTGAATACCAACAGAAAACCCCAAGTGTAAGGAGCATCCTCAAGGTATGTTCCGGGCAATATTCCGGGACTGAGGATGTTTCGGATGTAGTTCAGTGTGCAGTCCTTCAACCGGACCTTCAAACGAGGGTCATTCATGACCTTGTCGCTTTCCTGAAGTGCAATCTCATCCATGTACGGCTTGATAATTGTCGAGTGCAGGTGCGGGATACTAGGAATCGGCAACCCGCTTGTTTGACGGACTTTGAAGCAAGCCCCTTCAAGAAGGTACCCCGGCGCGCCGCGGAACTTTACGGGCTTGTTCCGAACCTAGTTCTTAGTGTGGTAGCTTGTTGCTTTGTTTGTGCAATTTGATGTTTTCTTGGCCGCTGGAACATATTTTTAATCCACCTGAAGTGCGGGTGAGATTACAATTTAAACGCTCGTGAAATAATGTCTCCATTACTCCCAGAAGTATTAATTGAAGATAGGGTAAGATATATAACGGAAGATTCAGGACTATTGCGCAGCTTTCTTTGCAGCGGCCTTGTCTTTGTTGCGATCCACAAACAGCCTGTGCCGGGGTACCGGCGCCGATGTCACAATATTCTTCTTTGCTCCCTTGTCTGGCATATGTGGCATATGTCTGAAGTCATTCGATGGCACCGTCCCCAACGAGATCTCCCTCTCCTGTGCGCACATCGCTCCCCAAGTCCGCATCGCTCTCATTTGCGCGCAGCACCAACTGCATCAGCTCGATCTGCTCGTCGCATGTCCGGTACACCAGTCGGTCCCTGAGACAAGGAAGAGTCAAGTTCTCTCAAGTCCTGATTATTTCACAAGACACGGAGAACATCATTGAGGAGGATGAATCTTTGATTATCGCTCCCCCCAGGGGATCAAAACAGATCATCTATAATATATCCGCCTGATCGACAGGAGAGGTTGACAGGCCATGTGGTCAAGGGGAGGCACCAGCACACCAGAAATTTAGGTGAGAGCTGGGTGCCTTGGAGGCACCTGAATTTAAGGTGCACAGGTCCCGTGCCCCCTGTGATATTTTCTGTGAAATGAATGTGCAAGCCACCCCTGTTCTATTTGAGGTCTGGACCTGCCATAGAAAGCTCCCCTGCTTTTACTACAGCTGACTCTGAAAGTGCTTAAGTAAATGAGGAGAAAGGAGACACAGCAAAAAACCCTGAAGCCCTGGTGTGCACCTTCCATGCCTAGGTATAATTATTCATGCACACAGGGCATACCTTCGCTTTGCTCCAGTATACAGAGATACTTGGCATCGAGGTAGGATCAAAGCTAAACCGAGGTGAAATCAAGGTGTTGAAAGTTGAAAATTGAAAGTTGAAACTATTTCATGCCGGTGGCCACGACCAACGAGCAAACATAGGATCATATGGCAAACTACATACAACATACAGAAGTACTCCTGTCGAAATATGACAATAACACTGAGCTTGTGGGACAGTGGGGTAATTTCAGAATAGGGCAAACAATCAAATTAGAGGACAATGTCATGCCCCACGATGCTGGTAGGTGTTGAAACCAAATTCTGGAGGACAACAACACACTGGAATGGTAAAATGCCAAGTCCAGACTTTTTGAAATCCATGCAATACTCCTGTTAAATGGTGCGAAAGGGGTTTGATCAGGTTGATCTAGGAATTAGGAAAAAAAGTGGGTGAAAAAGCCACACCAAGGGAGCGTACCAACCACCTATGAACCACCAAAATAAACATGGAGTCACACCAGGAACTACAACTGGAAGTCTCGAACCAGTAAGCCAGGGTTGGACACAGGTCAACCAAAGCATCAACCTGTAGCTGGACCCGCAGAATCCGTACCCAGTATGGAGCAGGTCCAGAACCCGCAGGTGGCAAAATCAACCACGGGTTTGCAAACCTGAATGCAAGTCACCTATTATTTGAACATTAAAATTGTCTCATAGAACTTGAAATCAGTGTAAAAGATGTGTCTGAATCAGAGACACCCCCTTGATGAAGCTCTGTACCCAGCTTTCCGAAATAAAATTGAATGTCCTGCAAACTAGTCAGGTGTTCAAAAAATGGAAAAGTAAAAGGTGTGTCCAGTGTACAGATATATTGCAGCTGATTTAGACCTGTGTAGTTCCGTCGGATCTACCACCATTTCTTGATTGACTCAAGCTTCCAAACCACTTGTGGTGGACCTGCTAAAATCCGCGAGTTTGGGGGTTGGGTACACAGAAATGGTGTGGGTTGAGAAATGCCAACCTGTACCCATACCCATGAATACCTGCAAGCCAAACCCGCGGGTAGACTCGGTACCCGTGTACCTGTGTCCAACCAAGCCTACAGTAAGCTGTGGGAAACCACAGCGACAGGAAAATTGTGCGTTTCAATGCAATGGAACAGAAACCTCACCCGCATATAATTCAATATGGATTTCAGACCAGTGGCGCACCAAAGTTGACATGTACATATCATAGATAAATACCATTGCAGTCGGTCACAATCAGTTCCTGTACCGCAGCATTAAGGAGTGTTAATGCTGATACTCCTGGACTCCTCTGTGTTTATCACTATAGTGTCTGGGGTTTAGGGGGCCTGACCATATGGGTTCCCTAACCCTTGATGTCTTCCTGTATCTAGTAGTTGAAACCCCAATCAGCTTGCAACAGTCCTGGAAACACTTGATCGGGTTTCAACTGTGAGAAGGTCACATGGCAGCGTCATGTAAGCCCTGTGATGCTAGACGGATCTGTATACATACGGACACATCACATGGAAAAAAAGAGCAATCCAGGTGATTCATGACACCCATTGTGTGTTGTGGTGGTACTTCCGGTGATCTCTGCTTTGTGCATCTTGCAAGGCCATTCTCAATGGATTTGTAATGGGTTCACTTCAGTGTTTTTCCAATCTTTTTGCATCCTCAATCTGTCTTGTTCATAGGGGCATGACTTGGAAGGCAGTAGCATTTGTCTTACTTTGTCAGGGGAATCACTCTGGCTGCTTTTCCATCCGTGGCTCCGGATGCTTTCCCATCCATCGCTCCTGACACTTTTCCGTCCGTCACTCCAGACACTTTTCCATCTGTCGCTCTGGCCACTTCTGTGCCTGAGCATTCATCTGTCCATCTGTCTGTCTATCTGCTTCACCTGAAGCGTCCGGAACATCTGTCCGCTTATGCTGGCATGTGCTATGCAATCAAGCCTGGGATCATTGTAGATACCTACGGACACGTGCTACTGGGTAGTTACTGGTTAGTTTATAAGGTTTCGCCTAGCGTGGGAGTCCCCATCCTTTCTTCTCTTTGGATTCCCCTGCTAGGTGCATAGTATTTCTGCTCCTGTACTTATTACCTATATCTATACTTTGGATTCTCCTGCTAGTTTCCACACCTTGCACCGAGCTTAAGGTTGCCCTTATATACTTGGTGTAAACAATAAATGTAAATTGCCATCAGTTTTTTCAGGATAAGAAGACCTTTGAAGTCAAGGCAAATTCAGGGCTCCTCAAAAATTTGTAACAATGATGGTGGCTATGAGCACACACCAATTCAAGCTAAACTTGTAGTTCAACATTTGATCGACAACTGCTGCTTGGTGATATTGCGTGTACATAGCTGACAGCATCACACCTCGCTCAGTCTGCTTCAGTCTAGAAGGCTTTTGGCAAGTGTGTTGTGACTCACTACACGAGTCTGAGTCTGAGAGTGTCTCAAGAGGCTTTGGTGATAAGCAATTTCCTCTTTTGGAGGGAGAGGGGAGGGGTCCTTGGATGCTGAAAAAAAAATGCATGGAATTTAGTTTTCGTTCTGAGGGCCACGCAAATGCTATAATAAGGCCAAAACAGTTTTCTCAGCTTCCCTCCCAGACCTCCAGATTGCCAAATATCTTCAGAGCTTCATGAGCACGACGTAATGTGAGTGTTGTGTCAAGAGAAGCATCTGGAACACCTCCAAAATACAGTAATTCATCACATACAATATGGGACATCTGGAAGAGGGTCAAAATGAAAATCCCTATTTCCATCAACATAAAGCAGAAACATGCAAGAAAGGTCTCTAGGACATACCACAGGGAAAGGCATGCATCCGAGGCCCAGATATCACCAGTTCAACACTGTTTACATGGCTGTGAACATCACATGGAATTACCATACATAGAGCTGACAGTGTTGATATTATCCAGTAAGATTGCACAATTGGTTGTTAGACCAGATTTCACAAGCTGATGATCTGTTCCTCATCTGAGGATTTATACTGCTGTAACCAAAGTATCTAGAATGTTTCCGGAAGTTCGGTTCTTCGGTCAATCCTTCAGCCGGATCACTAAGCCAGATGCAGATCAGCAAGCTTTCCAGAACCTTCTCCGAGATGCCAGATTGCATTTCCAACATATAGTTCTGTGCAATTGGTGAATAATGTGCACCAGTCAGCCGGAAGCCAACCTGGAGGACAAAACAGTTGCAGTCACTCTTGGAATGACAATCTAATAAATAGAGGGTGCAGCCAGTGCGGAAGAGAGTAACAGGTGTACTTATTGGTGACTAAGACTCATCAAACTATCAAGCCGAAGATTGGGGAGAATACGCAGGCCAAAAAAAAGCACCTGAATTGCAGAGGCCAAGAATGCGATCAAGGATCATCGGGTTTAGACGGATCAAAGCAACCAAATATTTCGTCCTCCATGTCTTCACCTTGACCTTGCTTTGACAACTGTTGGCACTAGGTGCAAAATACTCCATTTGGTGTGGTGGGCTCAAAGGTCGCTCATCAATCTTCCTGGCTATTATAGCAGGGGTCGGCTCTGTCTGTGGATACCCCGAAACAGTAGACACCAGCCGGGTGGGATTAGGGCATCACCGGGTGGGATTAGGGCATCAACAACCCGTACGTATTACGCACTACTATTGAAGGGGTACCTTTGCAAAAGTCAGTACCTTTGGAAAAAATTGATCTATTGTTCGCAATTTTGAGTCAAATGCCTTGAGATAAAGATGATATGTTTATATGTCCTAGATGAGCCTTCCTATGTGGTTTCTGGAGCTGACAACGTGAATGGGAGTCCAAAGGAAAATCGAGAGTCGATTTTTGATGGAATCCATCAGAAATGATGGTCTGCTAATTTGGCGGGCCATCATTTTTGCAAAGGTGGCGTTTTGAGGTTTTTGACTCGGCAACCTCATGGCTTCCTCTACAGACCACCAATATGCCTGACAATATTCAAGTGAGGGATTCATATATATGGCTCCATAGATCCCAAAATGTGCAGAAATCCGAGGTGAGACACTCACACAAAATGCCCATCAAAAGTATTTTGCAAAGGTACCCCTTCGATAGTACCCTGTAAATGACCATAACTTGACCAAATATGGAAGGCTTGCCCCGAATTTTGGCTCAAACGAAGCGCCGGAATGATCCCCATCGTATGAGACGTGATTTGAGGCCAGCCTCAGCCAGGAAACTTGCAAAAGCGGGAAACTTTTCCAAATTTGGAAATCCATATCAAATTACGGGTGCAGAACTTACGGTGACGCTTATACTTCAACGCAACACCCATTTCCCAATCTCTCTTGCAAACATGAAGAGGACCCAAAGGACTAACTTTACCTCATGTTGCTTGATTTCTGCCAGCAGAATCCAGACCACAAACCCGCATCAAAATTTGCCCGTAAAAACGGGTTGATGCCGTAGGCGGGATGTGCAGCGGGGAGCAATCATGTATATGGAAGTCGCCATTCGACCAACCTTTTTCTTCAAGGGGAAACCGGCATTTAAACCGGCGACTAAAGGCTGGTCAGTTAGTCTGGCCGTCAGGCCGGAAAAAAAAGAATGACTCCCAACTTTCTACCCAGGAAGAAAGTTGGAAACAATGCTGGCCGCATTTGATGAGCCAAAAAACCGTGGAACTCGCCCACATCCTGATTCCACCTAGGGCATCATACGTATTACACTGACGCCGTAACAAAAACGCCGTATTTTCCTTACGTGAGTCGGTTCCGTACGGCAGGATCATTTCTCACAGCTCAGACGATATGGACGCCGTCCGTATCAGCGTATACACCATATTTACGAGCCAAAGTAGTGTTTATAAAGTAGGTCTATAGCAGTGTGGATTGAATATGAATGTAAAGGATTTAATCATCGCCGTTGTCGTGTCCAACTAAATCAATCACCGCCTTCCGTGCCAATTTCAAGCGTGCCTTAACAAACATCAAAGTTTTTATGGTCTCTGCCTTCAAGCTTGCACGCCGAAGGCCAATGGTATCCCGCCCGCCTGAAAAAAAGTGTTCGACGGCGGCAGCAGAGCCTGCAGAGATCAATAGGTTGAATATCTGAGCTATGAGCATCATTTTTTGGCACTCTTGCAAGGGTAGGATCTGGCAGGACATCTTCGAAAGGAGCAATATAAAAAGTTTCGGAATGTTTGAAATGTGGAGTTGGTGAGAGAGGTAGATCCAAAGCCAAAGAACATCGGTCAGGTAATACAGCTGTTTTCAAAAAAGAATACAGATTTTGATGCAACGCTCCACATTCGTTTTTGCTTACAGTTATTTGACAGTGAGTCTCTTTCCGCAGCTTTCCGCTCCACCCAACCGCATCATAGTGCGATGTGCGGTGTTGTGACACAACGCATCTCCACACAAATGTATTTATACACGCACAACTCGATTTTTGTCCTCCGCTCTTCCCATGTCTAAGCAAACCTCATCTCACTACCGAGAACATACTCGGCAACAGAGTGGATGGACCGTCCTTGCTCCAAGTCTGCCCCCTGACAAGCAGGGTACAGACCTCCCCCCGGTCCTGGGCAACATCGGCTTGTTTCAACAGCGGTCACGGTTGGTGCATAGGTGGACTACAAGCTTCTTGGTGCCTCGGGCCATGGATGGCGGTGTGGAGGGGTCGTATGGCCGGCGTGTGGAAATCCGACCACACGCTGGTTTCGACTCTAGTCCATTCCTATTTTTATTTCTAGTTACATAATTGTTTGTACCGTAAATACGCGCCGAAGGCGCCAGCGAATCATCATCCCACGTCTTACGCTCATCTGTGCGAGCCAGTGCGGGCTAGCGCCCAATTACAGTGTCTTCAACATCGCCGATATCGAACTAGAAAACCACGCAGAACGCACTTCGGCGTTCAATTCGTCACAACACCTCGTTTCCACGCACAAACGCACTCACGACCATTTCCACGGCCTACCGATACCCTCTTCCGTGCCAGGTTTATCAGCCTACCGACAGGTTGATCTTCCTGGGATATTCTTATTCATCTTACTCTAAATTTGACCGGCCACCAACCTCCATCCAGAATCCGCATCTCGGGTTACTAGCCCTTCTTCAGCGGTTGTGGTCGTGTTGTGCAGGTTTCGGCTGTCTCGGTAACCTAGATGTTCCACAGTGATCCTGTAATCTAATCTAGTGCTTCGGAATTGATCCGGCGGAGTGCGGAAGACGGAAGACTCACCGTCAGACAAATTATTTTTCTTTAACATTTGTACAACTGTAAGCAAAAACGAACGTGGAGCGTTGCATCAAAATCCGTCTTTTTTGAAAATAGCTGTAACCAAGAAAATAGGAACAACTTGGGCCGCCATGCGAGCCGTGTCCGAGTTGGAGGCGCCAGCCAACGGTTGCCGGGGCTTGGAGTACAGTGCAAACGGAGAAGAACGGCAGCGATCATAGCAGGATGCAGTGTGAGCCGGTCGGCTAATGTGAAGAGCACGCTTAATGGGAAGAGAAGTGGGGTCCAGTGGGGCGCCTGCTGGCCCAGCGTTCGGGAAATGGGGCAAAGAACGGCGAATGCTGACTTAGCGCGCGTATACGCGTAAACGGACGGTTACGAGGCCCCGTATACGGGGTAAGCCGTCTCGTACCCGTAACGTCTCGGGCAAACGGCCGACGATACGGAGCCGTAAGCGTATTATTACGTTTACGGCTTGATGCCCTAATTCCACCTGTTGAAGCACAGTAAATCCATATATGGCAACTGCTGTAGTCTTGTTTGTCCAGATGTGATCCTGAACACACCTGAAGCATTCAAAGCTCCAAAATCTACATACATGGTGCGTGGGAACAAGTACGTAGTTAGTTAGTTCCAGGCCGAGGTCAGAAAAAAGAAAATCGGCCCTATACTTATCTTTTCTTTGAACGCCGGTTGCCCCTTGAATTTTTCTTTCGCTTTCAGGTACGCACCAAATGCTGTAGAATTCTCCCCGACAACTGAATTCTGCAACTGGATACGACCTGCTTTCTTGGCGTGTCCTGGTACCATAGCTCATCGGAACTTGATCGGAATTGTGGCCACAATTTATTTCTATGCCGTGCGCTACTTGGGATGGTCTAAATCTAGATGCGACTCCCAACCCACTGAAAACGCCGCTGCATCATCACTGGAGTCCCTGCGATGACACCGAAACAGATGAGTGGATGATAACTTTAGAGCAAGTCAACAATACTGATGCCGAGTAGCAATATTTGACGTTGGGCTGCAGATTCCAACTTGGTGGTCCGTGTCCGCCGTTAATTTACCTGCTAGGAATAGCCATCCGGATATCGGGTTTGCCAGTGGATGATTTACAATGGGTGATAGTGTAGTGATAGCGATATATTATACATAGCATGGTCCAGTCTAATCGGCTTTTTGGGTGGAATGTTCCGTTCCTGTAATCACGGCGGATGGAAATCAGCGTCTCGGGCGAGCGAAATCACCTCGAAAAAACCTATAGCCGCCTCACTGGACATAACGCACCTTTTTAGGATGTCTTGAGCGCAGCATTTATAAGTCCAAGCAGGGTTGTGGCCGCTCCCCATTTTTGCGCCCCAACCGTTACGCCCCTATCACCATGCTTATACCCGACGTAGTTTCTCAAAACGCCAAAAGAAATCCCTCAGGTCCATTCTATATCTATGCGCATCCCGATTCCAGCGCAATCGTCACCATCACGCATCTCGAATTTCAGCGTGCAACCCATCGTGCTGCCAGTCTCCTTCGGCGAGATGGTGAAGATCTAGACGGCCAAGTAGTCGCTATCATCGCGCAGTCAGATACGGTGCTATACCACGCTACTCTCGTCGGCATCATGACCGCAAATTGTGTTGTGCGTGTTTACAATCTGTAGCTCATTCGATTCTGATCTTGAACGGAAAAGCCTTTTCCGATTTCGCCCCGAAACTCCCCTGCTGGGATCTTGCAGCTGCTGCGCGCCTCGTCCTGCCATCGAATCCTTGCCACTCGCGCCACTCTCGCGCCACTTTTGGCTGGTCTTGAAAAACAGGTTGCCGAGGCCGATCCAGAATTCGCGTTGAGCATCGAGGAGATTGCCTCCCTCGGCGACATTTATCCACATTTAGGAGTCGAAAATCCAGATTGCCAGTTCCAACCCTACTCCTCCGCGGGTCCCCGACCATCGCTGGACGACGTTGGCCTCTATCTGCATTCGTCCGGGAGTGCGGGTTACCCCAAAGCCATTGCTCAGACAAATCGAGCGCTCGAGCAATGGTCCCAGCTTCGTATGTCCCATTTGTTGCAATCTTCCCCCAGTTCACCAAAATATCGACCTAGCCCACATTGCTGAGGTCCGGGTTCACACTGAAAAGCCGATAGCGAATATGGGGCTCCCGTCGTTCCATCCGCTTGGCTTCGTTTGCCAGCTCTTACAGCCTCTCTCCGGCACGCCTGTTGCAGTCTACACACCGACTGCAACATCTCCGAGCTCACTTCCCATTCTTCCCTCCCCAGATAACATCCTCGAGCACGCTCGCAAAACGAAATGCCGCTCCCTCACCACGGTGCCCGCCCACCTCGCCATATGGTTCAACTCTTCGGACGCAGTTGCGTACCTGGCCACGCTGCATACCATCGTCCAATCCATTTTCCATATTGCCTATGGGCTCTGGCTGACCAACGACAATAGTTCTGGGCCGGAGGGCCCCTTCCCCAGCGCATCGGAGACGCTCTCGTCGATGCGGGTGTGGGTCTACTGCCTGTCTATGGGGCCACCGAGATGGGTGCCATCTCCACCGTGTTTCGACGCGAGGAAGATGCAAAAGAGTGGGCGTGGTTCGGCATTTCTGGCCTCATGAAGCCACGGTGGGTCCCTCAGGGAGATGGGACATTCGAATGCCAGGTTCTGGTACGTTTTCTTGGAGCATCATGTATTTTCTGGGTTCTGATTGTGAGATGTATCAGTCATCGGAGCTTCACACTCCGATGGTGGAAAATTTGGAGGATGTGAGAGGCTATGCGACATCCGACATATGCATAAACCATCCAACAAAACCGCATCTATGGAAAATGTGAGTCGACTCTATATGTGCTTCACCATAGGACTTGCTAACCACGAACTTAGTGTGGGTCGCATAGATGAAGTGATTGTGCATTCTTCTGGTGAGAAGACCGTCTCGGCCCCCATGGAAAACATCGTCGCAAGCAGTCCATAGTGAGTACTGTTCATCAATTTCTTATCCTACGTCGGCGCTAACCACAGAACAGTGTCGCCGGAACAGTGATGTTCGGCAGTGAGCGTCCTCAGACTGGAATTTTGATAGAAACAACCCCAAGCTTGCAAATTGATGTTCGGAATGCGATTGAACTGGCTGAGCTTCGGAACAAAATTTGGTGAGATCTTTGTTCCCATAAATTGCGGCAGGGTTGGACAGTTTCGACGTTAGGCCAATAATTGAAGAGGCAAACCAAAATGCGCCTGCCTTTAGTCGGATCTTCAAGGAGATGATCCTGTTCACTTCCTCCGACAAGCCCCTGCCCCGTTCCGGTAAAGGAACCGTGCAGCGAAAGGCAGCAATTACTCTGTATGCCACGGAAATTGAATCGATGTGAGTACTGTAATCTACGAGCGATATTCACACTGAAAGACGGCAGATATAACACTGTGGAGGAACAAATCAGTGCGATTGACACAATCGAGCCACCCGTGGTCTGGGAGGTGAATCTTATCCACGACTGGATTCTCGAGCTGGCCGGAAACGTTTGTAACTCCGCCACAATGTCTTCGAAGGTGGACCTCCGACAACAAGGATTCGACAGGTTTGAAATTCGTTCATTTGAGTCCGCAGACTCTGAATATTTGTGTTTCTATTCTTTAGTTTGACCGCCACCGTCTTTCGACTGCATATCGTCAAGGCTCTGCGCTCTCATCAGAACTCCGTTCTGGCGCGCGCGGCTGATGCCATCCCCCAGAACCTTACTTATGCCTACCCCACCATCTCACAGTTGGCGAGTTTTCTCGCAAGTTTAGTGGGCGGGCTCACGGACACGGTGAATCGAGAAATCGATATGGGACATTCGGTAGCGACCAACGCTCGTTCACCTTTGCCCGAGTCAGCTGAGGAGAGTATCGTCGAAATCTGCTCAGGCCCCGGAATACCCCTGATCGTATTTCCTGGCGCCACCGGACGTCTAGGTCCGCTCTTGGCCCTTCGCGCCCATTTCACCGGTACCTTGTGGGGGGCTCAAGTGACGAAAGAAACTCCGGCTCCATTGGCCAGTCATGCGCAATTCATCGTGGAGAAACTTCTCCAGAAGCAACCACACGGCCCTTATCGTTTGGCTGCATATTCTGGTTCGACTGTGCTTGGCATCGCAGTCGCCAAATTGCTGGAGGGGAGAGGGGAACAGGTCGCACAGCTGTCGTTCATCGACCACTTCCCCCTTCTCTGGACCACGGAAGAGCACGAACTCTTGCTGCGAGAGCAAATCTCGGTTTTGGTGGATCGGACGGTCCAATACATCATCGACATGCTTTATCAAGAACCCCTGTATGGCCCGGGCAGTGAACAAATTGCGCAGCTGGAGGCGGCGTTGGCAGGGGCATCTAACGCAGAGAAAAGCGCCGTTGTAATTATAGAAGGGACGCGGCGCATGACTCCTCCGCTTTGCGAGTTTCTCGCCGACTTTTACCCACCGAATGTTCAGAGGACCTACAGCAATTTCGCTGAACCGTTCATTCTCTGGGTTTCAACCGTCCAGGCGCCTTTCAGTCTGCTAATCGCCGAATTCGGCATTAAAATCACGATGCCCGAAACCTCGCGTCGGTCATGGGCGGACCTCGGTGCGCATCTGTGTCACAAGTCGGTCAAACAGCGGTTCATTACTGGAGTGGGTCATTACGGAATCCTTGCGGACAAACGAACGGCAAAATTCCTTGAGCAGTGGGGGCATTCTCAGTAATCGGTTCGTGATCGTAACTGATATGCAAACTGATTTAAAATAAAAACTCGTTATAGTTCGAGTGCTGGATCTGGAATATGGGCTCTCCAAATCATAAATTGACGGAAAGTCTGCTCCACGTGGACTCAAACATCTCAAAAAAGAAAAGAGTAAATATGTAGTCAAACAGGGCTGCTGATAGCGAAGGGAAGCCCATGCATTAGATGGCAGACTGTATTTTGAGTGCTGTTTTCTTTAAACTACTATACAACATCAATATTAGTCCCACATTTTTCTAAGTGCGCTTATTCGGGTGAAGAGCATATTTATCTGCTCTCTAGCAGCTTGAAGCTCCGTCTCCACATTTGTCGATGTTCCAGGATTTGTAGTGGCCCGAACTGGGGAGCGCCTCGTGTTGATTTGTTCCTCTTCAGGACGAGACTCAAGAATCTCTGGGGATGCCGATCTGGCAATTCTCGGCGACGTTAGGTTCTCCAAGTCGGTCATGGTCTTTTGTGGCGAAAAGCTGCGCTTCGAGTCGTTATCATTCTGGCGTCCGCATTCTCGATGAGACTCGTGTCGCCAAGACGACCGAGTGAGCCTGTATGTGATGCGAGCGTGAATGGGAAGACGCTGCCCTGCCGGGAGATCATCGTCGCCGCCTCCCAGTCTCTTCCGCAATGGACGGCGCGATAAAATCAACGCAACTGCCAATCCTAAGGGGACAACTGCCACTGCCACCGTGATTACGGAGGCTACACCGGCGGAGATTCCCCGGCTGTATAAATTGCAAATGAGACGGGTTTTCATTGCGCGCAAGATTTCAAGCAATAGCTCAAGATTTGCGGGCTGGACCAGTTCAGAAGATCCCCAAACGCAAATGAACTGGCTTTCATCCAAAACAATCAAAGCGGTAGCGCCACAGCTTGAACGGAAGAAAACACAGAGTGGAGAGAAGCCAGGAACAAGCGCCGGGCGTCTAACCGCTGATCAGAAGGTACCGGTATTGTTAGGAGCTGCAGCCAAACAACACAGCCTCTTCACTACTTGCCTTGATCTTGCCACCATCGCCACATTCCGTCGACTTTTGTCTCAGGCTACAATGCAACTCTGTCTCGATGGGTTATCCTTGTGGATCTCTACTAGCGACAACTTGACACCACCGGGCTGGTTGGACGCCTCTGAATCAATGAGAATCGGATGTATCCGAGTGGGTTTGAGTTAAGTCGGATGTTTATTTGCGCGATGATATCCCAAAGAAAAACGTGGTCAGGGCGTCCAATACAAATTGGAGTAGAGATCTTTACTCCTCCAGCTTACGGTGAAATCCAGATTCTTTACGCCAAGTATCCTACCCGGCGGGCCTTCATTTCAGTGCCAGGATATCACAGTCTTCCCTCGCGCGGTAACTATTTCTTTGCTCCAAGTGAGTACCATAACCCGTTCAATCTCCATTCTTCACAATCAAATTCGCTCACCTACTTTCGCCTCATACCCGTTGTTCATCAAAATGAGCCTGCGGTGAGTCGAGAACGTCTACAAGTTGAATAAGATAATAATAATACAGCGGCTACTCTAGTAGTCCGACCAAGTGTTCAGGTGACGGTGACCCCCATTTTTTCTTGACGCGCTCAAAAAATAGGATAATTCAAAAGGAAGTTTGTCGGCCATCTCGATGAGAAAAAATTCCAAAAATTGGGAACGCTTGGTCGACAGTACTGCTATCTATAAAATGAACGAAACGTGAAGACAAGCCGAATGATCGTCGCAAGCTGGAAAGAAATCCAATCAATCAACCTGTTTTGCAGTTGGGTTTGAGCGTGGCGACGAGGTTCGTGCAGAGTTTTTTGCAGAACTCCTCTGGCACGATTCCGGAATTCGGATTTTCGTAGGGCTTCTGCATCCCCGAATCCGCCTTCATGCCAGACTCGTCTTTCATGCCGGACTCCTCCATCGTCCCAGATTCGTCCTTCATGCCAGACTCGCCCGTCATCGAGGATTCATCCTTCTTACCAGACTCGCCCATCATTGAGGATTCATCCTTCATCCCGACGTCGCCCATCTGCCCCGACTCGGACTTCACATCCGCCGACAGCACATCAAACTTGGCGATGTCGGGCTGGCCCGTGAGCAGCTCGTCCACCGACGCGAAGAGCGCCGCAGCGACCTTGCCTTTCAGATGCTCTTCCCGCCCCTTCTCAGCTGCGAAGAAGTCGACGATGGAGAATACGCAGGTGCCGGGGAACTCGACAGCGTACCAGAACAGCGTGTCGGGCTCGGCCTCGACGAGGGTGAGGGCGCCCTACAAAATACGGTTTAGATTAACAAGAAGCCCATAAAGCAGAGGCGGTATGGGACGGAAAGGGACGCACCTTGAGGAAATCCCGAACGTCCTGTACCTTGTCCGGCTTGGCGGTGAAGTTGACGCGCAGACCTACGCTGACCCCCTCTGTTAAGCTGCCGTCACCCTCCTGGACCTAAACATTTCGAATCACTCAGTACGTGTTCAGATCTGCACCGCTACAATTGACGCACCTTGCTAGCGAGGACATTCGCCTTGTTCACCACCGGGTCGGCGACGAAGAGGGTGTCTGCGTTGGCAAAGAGAGCGCCAGCGACCTTTCCATTGAGATGTGTATTCCGGTCATCCTCGGAGTTGAACGTATCGAAGATGGCGAACGTTGGGGAGTCGACGTCGGTAAATTTGACGCCGTACCACTGGATTGTCCCGGGCTCGGCCTGGACCAGAGGGATGGCGCCTTCGAGGAATTTTTGAGTGGCGTTGACTTGATCGCCTTTGGCGATGGCAGGCACGAGGAGCGCGAGGGATACTGCAACAACGTATGGGTATAGATAAGGATGCTTGTGGAGAAATGCGCACCGCCGCTGACCGCAGATGTCTGCATCCCGGAGTCCTCGGAAATCATCCTTCATGCCAGACTGGTCCGTCGTCGAGGATTCGTTCTTCATCCCGGAGTCGCCCATCTGCGCCGACTTGGACTTGACATCCGCCGAGAGCACATCAAACTTGACGATGTCGGGTTGGCCCGTGAGGAGCTCGTCCACCGAGGCGAAGAGTGCTGCGGCGACCTTGCCATTGAGATGCTCCTCCCGCCCCTTGTCGGCCGCGAAGAAATCGACGATGGAGAAAACGCAGGTGCCGGGGAACTCGACTGCGTACCAGAACAGCGTGTCTGGCTCGGCTTCGACGAGGGTGAGGGCGCCCTATAAAATACGGTTTAGATTAACAAAGGTGCCCGCGAAGCAGAGCCGGTATAGAAGGGAAAGGGACGCACCTTGAGGAAATCCCGAACGTCCTGTACCTTGTCCGGCTTGGCGGTGAAGTTGACGCGCAGACCTACGCTGACTCCCTCTGTCAGGCTACCGTCGCCTTCTTGGACCTAAAATTTCGAATCGATCAGTACGTGTTCAGAACTCCATCGCTCGAACTGAGGCACCTTGCTAGCGAGGACGTTCGCCTTGTTAACCACCGGATCAGCGACGAAGAGGGTGTCTGCGTTGGCGAACAGCGCGCCGGCGACCTTTCCGTTCAGATGTGTATTCCGATCGTCCTCGGAGTTGAACGTATCGAAGATGGCGAACGTTGGAGGGTCGACGTCGGTAAATTTGACACCGTACCACTGAATAGTCCCGGGCTCGGCCTGGACCAGAGGGATGGCGCCTTCGAGGAATTTTTGAGTGGCGTCGACTTGGTCGCGTTTGGCGATGGCAGGCACGAGGAGCGCGACAGATACTGCAACTACGTATGGGCATAGATAGGCAAGCTTGTGAAGAAATGCGCACTTTCGCCGAGCGCAGACTGGAGCACTTGCAGGATCAGCAGGAAGGTGAAGAAGATTGCAGGCATTGCGTGTTTTTGAACTGTGTTTTCACGTGAATAGAAAGTAAACGAATGGATAGTCCAGCTATGGAGAAACTTGATGGGCGAAGTGGGTCTCGACGGGTCTCGACTTGTGAGTGGAGCTGACGTGGAGGGTATTTATGCACACCCGAAACAACGGTACCCGTACATCACCATCGTTGTCGATGTGGCAATGGTACATAGTGCGATCAAGTACCAATCTTGAAACATCATTGGAGAATTAATGAATGCCGGTGGCCGAGTGAAACGAGGTGGACTCGAACCTCGGAGGACGCACTGGCAGCCTGGGATTAGACAAATGGCAAATGGCCGATCAGTTGACGGAAGATGATTTATTCACATTCGGACCCAGAACAAATCAGCGCAAATCCCGAACAAGTCCCGCTTTGACTCCATTTTCCAATATTCCATATAAACCGAAAGAAGATGGTGGCCGTACCTGCGTAATGTTGTAACCAGTCACGTCTTTCTTCTCTGAAAACTTTGGACCGCAGTAGCAACCCAATCGCAACCGCGTGCAAAAATATTAATAGGATCCTCGGCTTGGCATATCTTGAAGGTGGCGGATCAGATACAGATGCTATCATTGCCTCCCCTTGACAACGTCGTAAGTATCTACTCCAGTACTCCTCCACACATTAACCGTTCTTTAAGCAAATGGCTCCTCGGCTGTGCCATTTCCCCATATATTTGTACTCTTTCCTTCCTCCTCTGTGGATCCTCTGTTTTTAACTCCTTTTGTACCAACTTTTGCTGTGTTTTCTTCTCACTGCGGTCCGTCTCGTGTTCAACCATTGTCCCCATTTGCCCTAAGCATTTCTCGATGCTCCAATTGTACACCTAACCTACACTGCCTCTTTAACCAACTCAGGCGGGATTCAACAGCTTTCCTTCCCATTGGGATAGCATTGGGCAGCTGACCCATCCACAATCTGAGCCTCAGGCTGACTGCGCCACCAGATTTTTGTCAATGAACAAAGCTGCGGCCACATACGACCCGAGCTTTCTCTCCACACAAGCAGGACAGATTCCCCGTCCTTTCTGATGGTCCACCCTCCAATCCCCGACCCGTTTGCCTGCTGCCGGTTTTTTATTATTCAAATACAGGGGTTACAACTGATAAACCATTCTTTAAGATTTGCTCTTTCCGCTATGCTGGATGACAGGTAACCTTCCTCCTTTTGTTGTTCGTCTGCTCTGGCTCTTCAATTCACCCATTCTGTCCTCGACTTTCTCCATTTTTCATCACTGCCTTTTCATTTGCGGTCAAACAGCTGACCCGCGCGCAGCTTTTTCGTGACAGAACGCAGTCGATCGCAGCCGTTGCAGTCTCCAGCGCAGCATAATTCTAGTCATCAGGCCGAGGGGCCACGTATCCCCCGACAGGTTCTTCACATATAAAACGATGTTAGTAGGCTCCCTTCACCAACTTTGCTCCTCGAAATTACTTTCATTTTTGGTCGATTTTCGGAAACGCTGCGGGAGATAGTCCTCTACTTGGGTTTCACTCAAAACTACTTGCTTCAGCCTGGGCATCCGCTCGAAAATCCTCAAAATTTATGTCTGCAACTGCCACTGTGCTTGCCATGCTGAATCTCATGCTAGGTGTGTCATGTCCGCTGCTTTTTCGCCCATGCTCCCTTTTCATCTTAGTTCTGAACCTCAACCCATGCCAGGTTGCTTCCAATGCCTCTGTCCTGCGACCCTATCTTTCCGGTTCTCGTTTATGTCCAGATTTGTGGTGTTCTCGCATTTCCGTTGTTCACTCTGGCTGGCAACAATTTGTGAATCCAGTTTACAGCTTCATATCTTGAATCCTTCTGCGGTTTCTGACAGGTGCAATATACCAGATGAATCAAATGCAAGATCAGGCAAGATCGAAACCTTCAACTTAAGTCATCCTCGATTATCTGCTCTCGGTATTACTTCCTTTGCCACCTCGAGAGCGCCCAGCTCCGAGCATTGATTGTTCTTGGTTGACCAGCAGTGAGTAACTGCTCCTCTCATGCTGTGTTCCCTTTTATATGGCTTGAAACTTCCTGTGAGTTGATTTGTTTGATTCTCCGTGTCATTTGCGCCTGGGGAGACCAACTTCGGCTATCCACGTCCCGCCTCTTTTTTTTTCTTTATAATTGTATTGTATGTAGAAAAGGGATTGTTTTCTTAATCCTTCCTTGCCGTGCTTATTGCCGGAGCGAAGCGGCGGCTGGTCTTGTTGACAACTAAAAAAATTCTCCCCTTCTCCCTAGGGTTCTTTCAGACCGTGCATATGGCACCCGCAGTCCGGCTACTTTAATAGGATTTGGCGCGCTGCCAGCCTTGCTCGTCGTCCGTTGTGCTCCTGCCCTGCTTCGTGGTGATCAAGAATCCACCAGGTCCACACGCCAGCTGTGGGGTGTCGCGACGTCCTACCACTTCGGGCTTAGTAAAATCCGGCGGCGATGGCTCAGGAAATGGCAAATCGTAAGTGGGCGCTGTGACGGCCAGCGGGGTGAGCTTGACTCTCCTGAGATCAATTCTCAACTGTTTGCCGGGATTTCTTACCTCTCCCAGAGATTTGGCGAGAGGGAATTGTGTTTATCACAATTGTACAATACATTGAAAGTAAAGGTCAAATAAAAATCCAGGTATGGTCTTCGGAATGCTCATACCAAAAAACTAGATCATTTGAACGATTGTATCTGGCGTGCGAACCATCCTACTGAAAAACAGTCGAGTCTGAACTGTTAGACCCATCTCAGGGGACTAATTGAAAATCCTAAGATACCATGCTCTCCGGATTCTCAATGCCAGTGCAATGAGCGTATTCTCAAGGCAAACAGTTGAGAATTGATCATGATCTCAGGAGAGCCATCTGACAGAAAATTCATAGAAAAAAAAAATGGGCTGTGCGCCCAGTTCCGCAAAGAGCTGCAAGTTAACAAATGAAATAAAGTTAGTTACAAGCACCTTCAAACTATATCTATGCACATTGAGGCCTGGATTTTGGGGCAGTTGCCGGGGGCAACACTGAGAATAAATTGTGACTTGCAGTACCTGGGCTTCGTCTGTTTGCACGTAATTGAACTTATTGAAGTGAATTTCATTAACCTTGGGTACCCCGAAAGTTGGATATCGCCGGTGTGCCCACTTCTGTCTTTACTTTTCCACCCTCGTCCTCCCGTCAACGTATTATCACCGGACGAGATTACAAGTCCAAACTAACATCACAAGTGAATAGCAAGAGCAGAGGGATCACAAAACAAAGCAAAAAACATGAATATTCATCGCACCGCGGTACTAAAACTATCATAATCTCGTATCATCGTAACTACTCCTTCCAGCGCCTCCACTCCTTCCGCGTAAGTATAGTATACATCAGATCCCATGTCATCCTCTCCCTCCTAGATTGATTTTTCGTCGGCTTCGTCTTATATAAGTATGATAGATATGCATGCGTGCGAGGCAGCAGTGGGCGGAGAGGAGGCAAGCAGGAGGAACTCAAGCAGCCGTCGTCGGTGTGACCGCGGGCTTCTCCGTGCTCGACCGCTCCTCGCTCGCCTTCTCGTTCTCGGCCGCCTCCACGTCCCGATCGTGCGCCGCGCGCCCCGTCTCGTGGTGCACACCGTCGTCGTCGATCCACGCGTCGTCCGAGCCTCCGCCCTCGTCGAACGCCGCGCGGTGCTTCTCGAAGTGCGAGCCGTGGTTCCTGTGGGCGGGTGGCCGGTCAGCATGGTCGCCTCCAAATAAGGGAGGAGGGGGAAAGACGCACTCCGGCCCAATAACCGTGATAAAGATGACAAACGCCGCCACCACGCCGATGAGGATCCCCTGCACCTTTGCGTAGTCGGGCACCACCTTGCCCCTGATCGTCGTCTTCAAGTGCTCACCGCCGGCTGTAGGAAAACCAAGTGATCAGCAGGCGACCCGGGCACGCGCGGGGGACGGTACTCACTGGCCTCAATCTGCGCAGACGCGCTGGACACCATGTTCCCGAGCTGGTACGCGACGCCGGGAAGGTTCGCGCGGAACGCGGGCGGCGCCATCTCCGCGAGGTGGATGGGGGATGACACCCCACGCGCCCTGCACGCCAAACTGCACGCAGAACGCGCCCGCCGCGAGGCCGCTGAAGGTGCTCGGGATGATCCACAAAGGGATGAAGACCGCCGTCAGGAGCGTGAAGGTACTGTGGAGCGTGTCAGTGAGTCCGCAGGCAGAAGGAGGAGAATGCGATGGTAGAAGGGAGACGAGACGAGACGAGACAAGACACGCACACAATGGTAATCCGCCGCCCCAGGAACTGGGAGATCCATCCGGCAAAGCCGCCGCCCGAGATCGCGCCCTGCGAGATAAAGTGAGGTCAGCTTCGGCTTCATAATGTACACCGGAGAGAGGATAGCGGATGCGGGGACATGGATACTGAGGATGCGGAGGAGGACTGGCAATCGCAACGCCAAGCCCACGCTAGTGTGATAGAGAATTGGAAATGGACTGCGCCCGTGCCAGGCACAAGCACACACGCCCGTGAGAGGCCGGACCGCGGGACCCCACTCCGTCACTCCGCTCGCAAAGCGGACCAGAGCGTGAAGGACCGCGGTACAGGAAAGGTAGGGTGGGTGTGGGCGCGCGCGATGCGTAAGAGGAATGAAGAGGTGAGAGTCCAGGGGAATAAGGGACGAGTGGAGTGGGAGCCAAGGGCCATCGTTAACGCGGTGGGATGAGCGTGTGGAAGGGAAAGGACGTCCGAAATGAAGGCAGTGCGGCCGGATTCGAAAAACAACAGAAAAAATACGCACGCAATTCCCAATAATCGTCGCGATCGTCGCCGTGTGCGAGTTGAAGCCCTTCGTCGTTTGCATGTACGTCGGGTACAGGTCCTGCGAGCCGTGGGAGAGGAAGTTGAAGCCTGCGGGGTATGTTAGCACGCACGATTGAAAGTGTTGTTCCTCCGCGAAGCGAGAGAAGGAGAGGCCAGGAGGAGGAGGGCGGAGGCAAGTAGAACGTTCTCAAGGTGGGCAGGAGGGGAGGGGAGAAGAGGAGCGAGAAGAAGAGAGTCCGGGAGTATGGAGCGGGGCGGAGCGGAGCAGAGGAAGGGATGAGTGAATAGCAAGACTAAACTTACCAGTCATCAACAACACCGCATACACGCACAACGCCCAATGCTTTTTCAGCATCGCGCCGGTCTCGCGCAGGAAGACGCGCGTCTTCTGGGCCTCGGAGACGACGCCGTGCGATTCGGCTGCGAGGCGGGCCTGGGCGGTAGTTAAGTTAGCGCGGGTTCTTCTAGGACGGTAGGGGAGCGACGGAAGCGTGGGGAGTGGGTGAGGGAGCGGCAGGAGTAGGGGTAGAAACGGGGTCGTGGGCACGTAAGTGGGTAGAAGGGAGCGGGGAGCGGGGAGCGGGAACGTCGAGAGAGGAGTGAGGGAACACACTACACACCTTCACGAACATCGAGCTCTCGGGCAGGAGCGCGCGCAGCGCCGCGCCGAAGACGCTGATGCCCGACGCGGTCCAGAAGAGCGCGCGCCAGCCGACGTGCACGGTAGGGACGAGCTCGAGGGAGATGACGGCGGCGATCTGGGGGGGGAGCGAGAAAGGGTTAGCTGGATCCAACGAAAACTAGGAGGATAGGATTGGGGTGGAGAGGGAGGCGGCGATTGAGAGCTCCTGAGACGAAGATAGCACGAGCACGGCACATGAGATGCGAGACGACTGCCCCCTTCGCTGGGTAACAATGGAAAGGGGTACAAATGAAGCACCCGGGGAATGCGGGAATACAGGTAGCAGCCGCATCCGGATGTCCAGCGCGAATACACGCATCCCCGGAATCTCCACCCATCCCCAAACTGAAGACGACACGACAAGGGTGCGAGACTGCGTCCGCTCATCCCGGGAAACCCGATACCACCACCCAAAACGGACGGAGCAAGACCGCAAGACCGCCAAAATAAAGCAACGAAAGGAGAAGGACCCACCAAATACCGACCGCGTATCCCTGCTGCAGCACGCCGCTCGCGAGGCCGCGCAGGCCCACGGGGAGGTTCTCAAGCGCGGTGGAGGCGGCGAGGCCCCAGATACCCCCCATGCCGATGCCTGGAGGGACGAAGGATTAGCGTTTGCAAAATATAATGAGCATATGACGAGAAAGGAGAGCGAAGACAAGGCAAGGCAGCGCGGACGCGACACGATCGGCGCCGAAGCGGGAAGTAAAATGAAATCGCGAAGCCCGCGATGTCGACGCATTCTGCCAGCCGGGACCGCGGCCAAAGACGTAAAGAAGAGAGCGAGAATCGAGTACGTACCGAACAGCGAGCGCAGGGCGAGGAATTGGCGGAAGTTTTGGACGAAGCCTACGCGACCCCGTCAGTTTTTTTCGAGGGAAAGATGGGGGAGGGGGCAAGGAAAACCCACCAGCACCGAGCTCGAGGACCGCGACAAGCAGCAGGTTGAAGACAAGCGGCCACTTGCGGCCGAAGCGGTCACTGAAGACGCCGAAGAGGACGGCGCCAACAGAGCGGAAGAGCAGGGTGAGGGTGATGGCTTGCGTCTGCATCCCATTCGAAACTGTTAGCGAAAAAAAAAAAATGGATCGATGGGGACGCGACGCACGATATCGGGCGTCTCCTTCCCGAACTGCTTCGCCAGTGCGGGGACGCTGAGACTGACGCTGAAAAAGTCGATGGCATCGCACGTCCACGCGAGCCAGCCGGTCCAGAAGAAGGCCCACTGCAGCGGGGTGAGGGAGAGCAGCTGCGTGAGCAGCGACTCGGGGCGCTGAGCGGGCGGCGGGGGCAGGCGGAGGGGCGCGAAGAAGATGGGTCATGGTCGCTGCTGCTCGACTGGCTGGGCTGTTCACTAAGGTGGAAGTGAAGCGGTCGAAGCAAACGTGACGGGGTTGGAGCCTCTTATACGGTATGATACCCCGCCCTCAACCCCATATTGCGCTGATTGGCAGGAGGGTCAGCTGATGATCGCATCGCACGCCGCTTAATACATTTTCACTCCGCTCCATTCCCATTCCCTTTACCACATGCCATTTTTCAATCCAACTCTCACAGCCCTATCTGCCAGCTCAAAATACAACTCTACAGCTACGATCCCCCCCAAAAAAACTGAACAGAAAGGAGGGATGTGGAGAGGATACTGGACTGCCGGATAACCGATATCTGCACGATCACTGGCATCCTGATCTCAATCAAATGAACCAATCGCGCGCCCTTGATGCGGAGGTGGCGGTGCCCGGAACTTGCTTCCTTCTCACCCACCGGACCTCACCGGACTCGTCTCTCCTACAAATTCGCACAGGCACGACTCGGGTCCACCAGACCGAAACCCATTTGTTTCTCACCAATCCGACGATGCGAAAGAGGCGTCCCGTTCACCGGCGCGGCGATTTGACACGCGCTAGCGCTGCATCTTGGCGTCAAACTCCCGACAGCTATCGATCGGCTGTCGCCGTCCCCCAAGTCTGGAGTCTGGCCTGCAGCCAACCCCAAGAATAACTTCCACCCGCACTCACCGGCACTCACGGCGGCGTTGAGCCTTGATTGACATCGCGAACGTAGCTGTTCCGACGTTCGATTCGCGGCGACTCGCAGACTCCGCGGTGCGCGTATTTCTTTAATCGACGCCTATCCGAACGCGTAGGAATCTATTACTTGTTTCTCACGGTTTCTCAGCGCTCATCTCCCGAAGTGCTGTATGCCGCCGCCACCGCTACGATTAATTACCTTGGTTTATATCGGTTCTGCATCTTGATGTTCACGTTCGCAGCGAAACTCCCTCGCTCAGCTCAGCTTACCTCACTCCTTTTCCGGTCCTTCCAACCGCTGACACCCGCCAAAACCCACGTTGGAAAAATTTAAATACTCCCGCGGCTTGTCGCTGTCAGCCAGCCAGTCAAAGTAAACCCCGCTTCCAAGCTGCTTGGCGGCCTCGCACATGGTATGTCAACCCACCCCATACCCCAGATCTCTTACCCCCGTGCCAAGCTGTTTTCTTCTCTGCTCATCTTGTCGCGTGTCCTCTCGTCCACATAAAAAACTGGCGCTCACAAGAGCGGGAGAGAGGAATACAAATCCAAGTAAAAAAAAAAACATCACGTCGATCGCAGCGCGACCCGATCCCGAATCAAACGGGGGCCCTCGTACACTGGGCGACACAAATTATGCATGGAGGATGCGCACCAGCGCCACGGGTCTTGTTCTCTCCTTTCCTCCTTTCTGAGACCTGTTTATTGAACATTCTGAGTCCGCTGCGGTAAAAACGATACATCCCACTTATGACCCAACCCCGAATCGAACAGGTTCCTCCGAGTCTGCGGATACATATGCATTTTGGTTATATCTCGAGGCCGCGTACCAGCGTTATCAGGTCTTCATTCCCCTTTCCGAGCCGCTTTTCGTTGAACACTCCCGGAGTCCACTGGATTGCCACTGGAGTAAAAAAAAAAAACCCGCATTACCTGGCGGTGACCCGATCCCGAATCGGACGGGGCTCTCAGACACCAACAAAGGTTTTGCATGCTTGGAGGGTGCGCACCAGGGCTATCAAATCTTCGTTTCTCTTCCTTTCCCGCCTTCTGGCAAACATTTTCAGCGTCCGCTGGTATAAAAAAATTCGCGTTTCCTGGGCAATGGCCCGATCCTGAATCGGACGGGTTTCCTCTACCAATTTGTAAACTCTCTCGCCATACGTCGAGGGTGCGCACCAGCGCTACGGGTCTTGTATACGCTCCTCTCTTCTCTCCCTTCTGAATCTCCTTTTGATAACCATTTCCGGAGTTCGCTGCAATAAAAGCTCGGTTCGCCTGAGATGCTATGACCCGACCTCGATTTGATTTCCTCTAAAAAATTGTAAACCTTCTCGCCATACGTCGAGGGTTCGCACCAGCGCTACGGGTCTTGTATGCGCTCTCCTCTCTTCTCTCCCTTCTAAGCCTCCTTTTGATAAACGCTTTCAGAGTCCGCTGGAGTAAAAAAAAAACTCGCGTTGCCTGAGATGCAATGACCCGATCCTGAATCGAAGGGTTTCCTCTACCAACCCGCACACTTTCTCGCCATACGCCGAGGGCGTGCGCCAGCGCCACGGGTTTTAACCCCTTCCCTTTTGAGCTTCTCTTTATTGAACACTTTCCTGAAAGAGTCCTGATGATATGCATGGAAGGTGCGCACCTGCGCTACGGTTCTCATTCTCTCCTTTCTAAGCCCCATTTCATTAATCATTTCAGAGTCCACTGCGGTAAAATCCATACTTGATCACGTCTTATGACCCAACCCCCAAATCGAACAGGTTCCCTTTGCGGACACGTAGGAGTTTGCCTAGATATATGTCAAGGGTATGCATAGCGCTATCAGGTCTTCTTTTATCTTCTTGGGGCTCTTTTGATTAAATACCCTCAGAGTCCGCTGCACCAAAAAAAAAAGAAATTACATTGCAAAGGCAATGACTTGAGCCCGAATCGAATGGGCACCCTCATACTTACGTTTTGGTTGACATACTGTGGAGGGTGTGTTTTTTTTTTTTTTGAATCCCGTTTTAATTCCTTTGTGCCTAAGGCATATGGTAGAACTAAAGCTAGCTACTGTGTACTGCGTAATATATATGGTGTCCGTTGTCTATTTGTATCGTGTCTACTCGAAGAGATGCAGAGCCTTGTACACGGCAAGCCGCGCACTCAGATGCAAAACGGAAAGTCCGTGCGATGTATGAGCCGTAGCCCAAATGATATGGTGTGTGAGTGAGTGAGAAGAGAAAATATAGTAAAGAAAGAGAACAAGACTAAAATGAAATCTACTTCGTGGGCTTCTCTAGTTGTTTGAAATCACCGAAGACAGAGTGGAACCGATGGGTGTTCTGGATGTAGCGGAAGAGGTGCGGGAGCAGCTCGGGGTCGGAGAGTAGGTGCTTAGAATGAGCGGCGAGTCTGCTGGAGGTGCGGAGTTGTCGACGAGCGTGTTCGTGTGCAGCGCAAAAGTGGAGGAAATGCTCCACAGTCTCGTCATGTTGTCCACAGCATGGGCAGTTCGGGGATGGGATTTTGTTCAGGCGGTGTAAATGTTTGGCGAGCGGGGCGTGGTGGGAGCGAAGCTGGAAGAGGAGGGAGGAGTGTTTGCGTGGGAGGTCGGCCGTCAGCTTGCGAAATTTCGCTGATGGCATAGTGTCATCGACCTGACTGATCCGCGCGTAGCGCGCAGATCGCTTCAACTTCTTCGTCGCCGCCTTTTGCAGTAGACGTGTGTGAGTGAGTGCCAGCGCACTTTTGCTGAAGGGCAACCCCGTCAGACCTTTGGAGTCCCGCCGTAGCTCCCCTCCTGCGCCGCGCGCTTGGCCGCCACGTCTGCTGCTTCGTTCCTTGCGATGTCTATGTGTCCCGGCGTCCAGTTGATCCTCAAGCGCATCCTCGGGTGCTTTTCCTTCACCAGCGCCAGGCGCCGATGGAAGATGTCCCAAATGTAGCGTCCCACACCCGGTTTGCCGCTCGTTGCCGCTGCAATCGCAGATGTGTTGTCCAGTCCCAAAGGTATGACGCACTCGATGTCCTCGTCTCGCTCCAACCTCAGGCATTCCAAAGCCAGAACCATCCCCACCCCCTCCGCCTCGTACACCCCGTACCGCTCTGCCATGCCCAACTGCACCCCCTTCACCCGCTTCACCACCCCGTCCACACACAACAGCCCTGCCGCGCCCACCATACCATCAATCAGTGACCCGTCCGAGAACAGAGTCACCTTCGATGTCTCCTCCTCCGCCCACTTCTTGGCTTCGTCCTTCGTCTCTGCCATGCACACATCCACTGGCGCCTTCCAACCCGCTCTTCTCCTCGCCGCCGGTATGACCTCCACCAGTCCCTGTCGTACGTCGTTGTAGGCATTCATCAAGAAGTGCAACGGCGATGGGTGCTTCTTCACATGTCGATAGCGCGTTGCATTGTGTACTGCTGCATGCAGGGGATGGGTTTTGGGCATGGTTGCATAACGCGTAGCGGCCTTCTGCAAAAGCTTGTCAATCACCAACGGCATAGGAAGCAGATCTGCGTGTGCATTCACGAGATCGCCTGGCGACGAAGCCATCGCTCCTAGCATCAATCATCCCGCCTTCAACTGCACTGACTCCAGCTTCTTCACAATCACACATCCGTCGTGCTTGCAATTTGCGCCCCTCACTCTCTGCCGAACCGGCGCCAACCATACCTCGGCCCCATACAGCATCCTGGGGACACAGATGGCAAGGTACAGCTGCCGGATCCATGCCAAGCGTACTCCACCCACCACCTTTCCCAGCCTCCTGAAGTTCACGACCCACTCCTGTCCCTTCGCTAACCGCCGCCGCACCTTGTTCCTTGAAGGTAAGGTTTTCGTCCAGCCAGATCCCCACTAGTTTGAAGGCCTTGCTAGGTTTCACTGTGTATCCAGCAATGTCCAGATTCGGCCTCCTCTCCGGCACCCACTTCGCCTCCTGCCCGAACGGTCGCGCCTGCAGGACACGCCGCTGTGAGAGGTGAAGCACCTGGTCCTTTGCCGCTCCAAATTCGCTGTTGTGCTCCATCGCCCACTCGTTCACGTCCTCCCGCTCTCGTAACTCTGTCTGCCACTGCCGCCGTTGTTTCCTCCAAAGTCTTCCTGATCGCCAGTATGTGATAGTCGTCAATGTAAACACCGGAGTCGCCGTTGATGCGTGCAAGTGGTGCATTGTAGAACTCGTAGCAGATGACAGACTGCGGGTCGCCCTGATCTAGTCCGTCGTCGATGGGGAAGGGTTCCGAGATGAAGTCATCGAAGACCAGGCGGGTTGTACGGCCCTCAAACCTGTGCTGCATCCAGTCAGTGTGCTCCCTCGGCACCCCTGCCATTTGCATATTGTGTACCACCCGCGATATCATCGCACTCGGGAACGCCCCCTTCACGTCTCTCAGCAGCAGTGTTGCCACCGTTCGACTGCCTCCACGCATCCTTGACCTTCTTCACTATCCCCTGCACCATGTCCACCCCTGTCCTTCCCGGTCTGCCTCCGTAGTGGTTGTCCGTGCGACAAATGTCTCTGTGCAGTTCCAGTCGGGAGGCTCATGTTGGTGTGCTTCCAGCGCACAGTAGATCTTGCATAGGCGCGGGATGAAACAGCGCTGCGCAGAACTTGTATAAGCAATTCGGGAAGGTCCCTGAGCGGGTAGCCTTCCATGGCTTCATCTTTGCTGCGACCTGGTGCAAGATGTCTTCCGACAGGGGAGCATACTTCCACATTGGCTCAGGATACTAGGTGTCCTCTGCAGGATCCATTGCTCCCAGCTTCCGCTTTGAATAGAACTCCCCCACCAGCTATTCGCTCTTCTGCCCGTTCGTCGTGGCAACCTCCTCCCCGTCTCTCCCTCCCCGCCGTAAGTCCGGGATCCGTGTACGGCCCCCATCTGTGCTGACACTCTTCATCAGCTGCCCCGCCGTCCACACGTCCTCCCCATCTATCTGTTCCAACCATTCTCTCCCATGCCGCTCACGCGCCATCTTGATTCTGGCTGAAAAGGCATTGCACGCCACCCTATACTCCTCATGTGCTGGGCTGTCCGGCACGTTGCACTGCCTGTATGAGTGCCTCGCCAACTGTTCCTTCTCCTTGCGCTGTTGCGCCAACTCCGCTGTCCACCATCGCTTCGAGTGCGTGGTGACCTTGGTCTTCTTCACCACTGCCCCCACCGCACGCCATACCGCCGCATCGAAGGCCTCAATCGCCTCCTCCACCTCCTGCCCGGTAGCATACCCATTTGGGTCAGGAACCGCCTCCAGCTCCTTCTCTAGGGCCTCGTTCAGCTCCTCCCAATTGGTTGACCTCCAGTCCCACCGCTCCTCCTTCACCTTCACCCGTGGGACCAAATCAATCATACTGATCGCTGGGAAGTGGTCCGTGGTGCCCGGAATGCGAGCAGGGTACGCATTGCAAGAAACAAAGAAGGGAAGAAATCCCTCACTGCAAAACACATTATCTGGGCGCATCAGATTCTGTGTCCGTTTTGCCCGCAGCGTCGGGACTCCCTGTGGCAGCGGCATCTTCATCCTGTGCTGTCCCAGCAGCTGGAGAAGCAAAGCTACTGCGCGGGCCCGCGTCCTCTGTGAACAGGTGCACATTCCTGGTCTCGTCCCATAATGTGCTGTGTCGGTTGAAGTCCCCCACCCACAGGTAGTGCACTGGCCCTTCCCGCAGCGGGTTTCTCCTCGCGTCACGCATGAAGTCCTGTAGCACCTTCAATGTCTCGTCATGGTCCCCATCATTGTAGATATTTACCAGGCGTATGGTGCCAAAATCTCCCCGAAACTCCACAGCCACCATGTCTGCTGACGGGACGTGAATCTGCGACCACGTATCTGTTGGCAGCGAGACATTCACCAACGTCACCGCCCTCGTTTTCACACCCTCCGTCCCGTGCAGAGTGGGGTAAACCACTCTCCACTGACTGTCTGCTCTCGTCACATTCCCCGGCCCCATGTACAGCTCCTGCAGAGCCATAAAATGGTAAGCCTCCTTCAGAACCATATTCAGAAGCTCCTGCTGATTATCGAGACCGTGATCCAGGTTTTGCTGCCACAGCTTCAGCTGCTGCGGCGGCGGATCCCCTCGTGTTGATGCACTCATAGTGCGCCGCCCACGGGTACGGCCGGGCCCTGAGTCTGAGTCTGAGTCTGCGTCTGGCTCTGTTGTGACGGCAAGTCCCGCGCTCGGTGGTGCACCTCGTCCACTGCACGAATGGCTGCTTGTTCGTCGAGCGAGAGGCCGGGCTCCCTGTCAGCAACATCCATCCCCTCCCCGTTGCGAGGGGCCTCTTCTCTCTGCGCGTGTGGCAGACCGACCACATTCGATCCTGTTGCCCAGCGCCCATTCCCCCTCCCTCCTCCAGTGCACCTCGCCCACGCCCTGCAGAGTCGAACGTGTCCATGATCGTGGGCTGGTAAAACCCGTCCCCCAACCATCCGTTCCCCGTAGTCATCTGCTTCTGGCGTACACGACCTCTCCAGCCGTCATCTGCCTGCACTCCGCTCCCCTGGCCTGGCTGCCCCCCCTGCCAGCTGTCCATTCCCCGCCCCTGAAGCCACAGCTGCTGCTGCTGCTACCGCTGCACCCGCTGTGTCGCCCACGTTCTCGGGTCCGTGGTGGGAATGTAGAATGTACCGATACCCGTAGGTGGGGTCCTTCACCTAACACAACCAAGCTAATCGAATTCTGGGAGCATTGCGTTTGGCATGGATGCTGGGCCTGATGGATGTGGGATGACTGTGTGTACTCACAGGGTCAAAAAACCAATGTTGATCAAGAACTCAATACTGTGAACCATCTGTTACACAGGACCTCAAAAAATCGATCCAACAACATGTTGCTTTGGGAAGCACCAACCATGTATGAGCACTAGACTAGTCAGAGGTGTGACTAGATTTAGGGCAGTGTACGTATGTACTGGGAGTATGCGAAAACCGGACCGAAGATTTCCTGGCAGCATACAGTGAGAGGGTACAAGAGTGGATGCATAAGCATTGTTACCTGGTGGAAGGAGGATAGCTTTTTGAGTATCTGAAAGAGCATGCGAGTCTACAGATAATACGCACTGTTTCCACAGGGAAAATTCAACTGCAACCATAGAAAATGAGGATGGAAGTTTGGAAAGATTGACAGAATTAAATTATGAGCTGGCAAAGAGAACACAGAAAATAACAGACAACTATTGAGTTGCACCTCACCAGATACCATCTTCATTGTTCAGAATGGAGGTAAACAGGTGTAACCTGCAACTTGAATGGCCTGAAGTTGAATAATTGTGAGGCCTTGTACATCTTGTTACATTGTGATGGGATGTTTGCTCCGAAGCCTGAGATGTCTTGCTATCCAGCTCTGTCTTCAGATGTATCCCAAGTGTTAGATGCGGGGGGAGCTTTGCAATCTGACTCTTGACAGTCGGCGCATGCACTGAGCTATTGATGTGAAGATAGCTGTTAGGCCTACATGCAGGAGAAGAGTGGAGCAATTCGAGTCTTGAGTGTGGTGACACTGAGCACAGCTGAAGCCTTGACTTGCTTCTTGCAATAGAGACCTTGCAGTGAGCCACTGGTAGCCACCCAGAAGGGCTGAATTCAGTGGGCTCAGAGCCACAGCTGTAGCAGATGAGAAAGAAAAGGCAAATTGAGGTGATGCCAAACATGAGCATACTGATTATAGACATCTGCTTAATACACGAGGTATACAAAGTATATCCCAAGGCACTTGTTGAAGGGTGGATGAATGGTGCAGCAAAGGCTGCTATATTCTAGTGGGTTTGTCAAAGTTCAATGGTAGAGCGAAGTACAAAATTGAAGGGTAAGGGAAGGTTAGCCAGATCACACTTCTTTTGTGTGGGTGTTGAGCACGTGAAAGTAGTCACTGTGCGTGCTCAGAATGGAGCATTGTGGAACGAGCCGGAGCTAGAAGGCAAGCGAGGTTACAAATGGAGTGAGGGCTGGGAACGTGGTTGGGAAAGAAAGACCAAATTGAGGTGAATCAGATGGGCAAACATGTGCATCGTGATACGAGGCATCTGCTTAATATACAAGGTATCCCTTTAACGTTTCATTAACAAGTTCCTGTGTTCCAGTCCCTTTAACAGAGTCCAACAGAGTCAACAGAGTCCAACAAATCCAGACCAAAGGCCCAAGTCTGTTTCCAGAATAATATATGATTCAGAAACAAACAAGATTTCGACTAATAGTGCTACTCTATAAGAGTGTGTTCACTGAGAATCCCAGATAAACCCAATGAGCAGAATGCGAGTTTACTTGATTAAGGCAAAAACACAACTACTAACCAAATCCTAACTACTTTCCCCTTGAATGGTTTAGACAGTACCACTGAGTACGGGTCTTTTGAATGCTTAAAGAAGGTTCAAGGAGCACAGATTAATCTGAACAAAGGTTACAAGGAACACACCTGTTTAGGGGTCGAGTCCAAAGTGCAAGGGTTGATTTAGAGTATTAGACCTCTTTGAGCAATGCCAAATGAGCACCTAAGCCAACAAATTGAGTTTTAAAGCTTAAATAGGTTGAGCCAACAATCCCAATCCAACAAGGTGCTGTGTTCTCCAAATAATAAGCCTCTGAACTTCTGTAGTGCAGTGCTGTGTTCTCAATCCCAATAAGCCTCTCTAGCTTCTTAATGATTCCTTCCTATCCCAAATACCAAATCCAACAGATAATATTGAGTAACTTATGGAGACGAAACAAAACTTCTTAATCTAAGAGTGCGTTCAGATCATCCTGATGACCAGGATCAGCTTCAGGATGCAGGATCGGCGACCCGGCAACCAATTACCTGATGTCAGTAGATAACAATAGATAACACTAGATAATGCCTTCCTGCCTGTGTTTTGCTATTTCTCTGCTTTTTTTTTTTGTGGTTCCTAGCATGTGTGCACCCTCTGAAGCAATGGGTGAGCAAGGACATCTTGTTGAAACTCGAGGACAAGCAGAGACAAAAAAATTCAAGGTGTTACATGAGTGTTACATGATGTGACCAACCACTGGACTGGGTCATCCTGTGTCCTGATCCTGATCCTGATCCTGAGGTCGTCAGGATGATCTGAACACACTCTAAGTTAGTCCTGGGTGACAAGTCCCAAATCACCACCTTTTATAAAGCAGTACCAATGAGGTTACCACTCTTAGGGGTCGCTAGTATATGAGTAAGGTGTCCATAGTTAATCATGTGTAGATATGACTAAATAAATATGTAGGATCCTTGTGTGTTGTCCCCTTACCATTGAGTGTGTCTGGTGTAACTTTTTCCCACTTGATCATGATGACAGTTCTATCTTCTATCCTCTTGTTCCCCGTTCAGGACCTTCAGTATTAGGTAGAGGAAGGTGCTAGCTTTGAGCCAGTACCTTAATCAGCCCAAACCGCCAAGTGGTTGTGGAGATATGTGAGTTACTGCCCTGGCCTGGTCCAAGTAACCAAATCAGGATGGCAACAATGATCGGATAGTTGATAAGCGAGTTCAGCCGCAGCCAGAATAACCGGCTACTGTCAAGCCCGAGTCATCTGTCTGTCGCATATTATCCATCTTGTAAATCAACCACAACAAGATACTTAAACACCTTAATCATCAGCCCATAGTGGTGCCCAAACCATCAGAGAGGATAGTTAATATTGTCCAAGTCATTTGCGGGCCCTGTGATGCTACAATTAAGCAATAATGCTTAATCTTAGCAAGTAAACCCTTATTCATGGCTGTCAACTAGAATGAACTTTCCAGTTGATGCACCCTAGGTGGACTTGATTAAGGTCCTCATGCAGGATTAAGCCCTGATTAGCCATATCGGACTTATGCTAATCCTTTGGAGCAGTGTGCTACTTGATTAAGGATAAAATCAGCAATATTCCTTGCTATTTCACCCATGGTCCATTTCATGGCTTATCAATGGAACGGGGTGATTATACCATGGCCCAAGATGTGTGGGATTGTTGAATATACAAGACAATACAATATTCTGTGTTTACTTAATAAGTCATTTAAAATTTACATGGAATGGTAGAGTACTGTCTGCGGTGCTTCAGTGTCTGGATTACTTGTGAAAATGGGCAAAGCTGTCATTCATGGACTTAACCTCTCTTGCTACTCTGGGACTCACTAGGTCTACTAAGGAGAATACCGGAAGGGAAGTGGATATTTGGATTCAGAATTCACCAGGAATAAATACCCACTGGAATGCCAAGACCAGTTACTTGTGTATATTTCAATAAATATCCTTTTCATTCAGAATCAGCTCAACAAAATACATACAAAGAACAACACCTAGATTCTCAGACTGCTTGCAGAGTCACAAATTTTAGATATAAGTCATCACACTACAACCTGATCAAGGGGTTCCTCAACCACTTCCACCTGTTCTCCATCTTCAATGGGGGATGGATTTCCAGAAGGGATATTTAGCTCCACCAGACGTGCAATGTTCTTTCTGTGATGTTCTAGAACATCGCTGCCAATACCAGCAAGCTTTTCACCAACACATTGAACTTCCTTTAACTGTGATGACCTTTGAAAGAGTGGCCTTGCTGTCGTCCAAAGTTCAATGGCTTTCAACTGATCACCATGGTTGTTGGAAATGTCCCCCAGTCTCACCATGCATTCTGCTCTGCTGCAATGGACATCCATATATGTGAACCCCTCAAGGGCAACAGTGAACAAGGTGATGGCAGTGTCCTCATCCTGTTCATGAAGAAATATATCTCCACAGAATTGTAGTGCCTTGTGTACTTGGAGGCGTTGTTTACACTTGATTGAATATACCAAGAATATTGTTGTCCATCGGAACATTGAATAATCAGTGCCCCACTGGCTGGCATTACCCAAACCTTCAAGACACATGGAGTTAAGTTCAGCACTATAGTCTAATTGGAGACATTTTTCAAACAGTAGCTGTGCTACACGTAGATCCTTATCCCAGAGTTGCAGACTCCCCAGGATCGCATAACAGGTAGGGGTGACCCAGGCTTCAATATTGTATATCGATCTAGCAAGATCAACATTCTGTTGTACATCATGTTTTGGAACCCCTGTTAACACCTGGATTTCAGCCATATTCAGCAATGCAACAGCATGCCAATAGGGATGTTGGTTTGCAGATATCTGATCTATCTCGGTAAGAAATTTCCAGGCCTCACTATATTCTGATTTACACTTGTGGACCTCAGCCTGACTGGCCATGATGCCAAGAGCCATCTCACTACTAGCCATACCACAAAGAGGAAGGAGACTCTGTGCCCTGATGCCCAAAGAGAGACTTTGTTTGTAGTGACCAAGCATTTGCCAACACACAGCTTCTCCATGGGCAGCTGCTGCTTCCGTATATAAATCCCAGGAAACTCTTGCCAGCTTTTGGGCTTCACATGCATACATTTGGGCTATAGGGTATCTCCCAAGCCGAATGTTAATCCAGGCAAGCTGATCCAAAGCTTGGCTGTGTCTCTTGCTGTTACCAGTTGGAATTGCCAAGGATATACTTTTTTTGCACATATTTGCAGCCTCACCAACAGATTTAAATTTCCAATAGTAGGATGCCATACGGATATACAATTTGCCTAGAAAGGCTATGTGTGAGTTCTAATAGATAGGATTAAACACTGAACACACATTTAAGATCGGGATCATCAAAGTATTTGAAGTGTTCCAAAACTTGAGATACCAGTGTGTCAGGATCAGAGATTGGGTCATGTTGCCACCCATAGATTGACTCAATAAGGAAGTATGCTTTCAGTCGATGATCATCGAGCTGGGGAAAGAGATCATAAATTTGGTTCCTCAACAAAGTCTGTGTGTGCAGGGTGTTGGTGCTGAAGTGGGCCAAATGACATACACAGTAAATGCTATTGGATAGAAGTGGTTGTTTCTGTTTCAGACCCCATTGCAGCACATTCTGGATGTTCGTGAGATTTGATTTTATGCAGGGAATTATGCTGGAATTTGACTGAGTTCCTGTGTACTTTATATAATGTTCGAGCATCTCTGCAAGGTATTTATGGAGGCTCTGAACAAGATAATCTGCAGGAGGCCAGTGCTGTTGCAGATATTCTCGTATGGGCATCAGCACCTTCAGTCTTTTATTTTCATCACTGTAGGCCAGAGCAGTAGCCTTCAGTACTGTTTTGCATTTGAGAATGTTTTCAAGCGGTAGCTTGCTTTGGATGAGATCTACATCTGCCAGGCCATCTGGGAGCATCGACAGGAGGCTCAAGAGTTCTTGTGATTGGGGAAACAATTGCATCTGTGGACTCGATAATGACAGGGAAATGGACAGGTCCAGATTAGACCTTTTGTGAAAGCCTTCTGAAATCAGAGAGGTCTTTTCAGTCTCCCAGCGAGATAATACAGTGGAGCAGCCTTCAGTGTCGGCCAAATGGGCAAGCAGACTGATTGCAAGTGGCATGTTGTCTGTTAGGGAGAGAATTTCATCAACCTCCTCCTGACTGTGTCCACTATCTGCGATATCAACAAATGTGAGACGAGCTGCCTGTTGATCCAATGGTTGCAAGGTTCTCAAAAAAGGTCTAGTCCATTGCACTTTGGCAGGGTGTTCAGCTCCTCGCATGGTAATCTAAGATGAGTGAGCTGGGAGTATTATTCAAAACCCATCTAACTTGCCATTAACGCAAGATCCTCCACACCTGTGAGCAGTGAGAGTAATTCTTCAATGTCACCACGAGAACTTGCTGGCTCCCACAAGGTCTCAAGTTCGTCTAAAATCAAGAGACTTGGTGGATTGTTTGAGAAATGCTGCAGCACTGCTTGGGTAAGGTCTTTGCCAGGCTTGAGACCCAGATGACTTCCAATCAAGTTCACCAGTTCAAGTTTAGTTGTTGCAGAGGTGCAACTAACAAAGAACCTATTCTGCTCATATCTGGCTGTAATCTCTGGCTGGTGCAAGACAGCTTGTGCAAGGGAGGTTTTTCCCATACCGCCTGCACCCAAAATTGCAATCCTTGGAATTCCAGCTTTGAAAAGATGAAGGATGTCTGCAAGCTCTGAGTCCCGGCCATGGAAAATCTTGGGCTCTGATGGCAGCATTGAGATTGAGTTGGAGCTTAAACACCAAGTCATTCAATAAGTATAATCCAAAAACATTCCAAGCAAAGCTGGATACTGTACCTATTGGATGACCAAGACTGATGCCCGCTTATCTGTGAAACAGTAGGCGTAAATCCAGTGAAACACCCTCAAATTACTTACTGTAGATGCTCTTTCTGAGGCAGTTGCTTCAGAGAGTTTTTCAATCATCTCAAGTACTTCTTGATGTTTGTTTTGTGCATCTTTCTGCATCTCCATAATATCTGGTAGAGCCCCAAGTCCTTCAATCTATCAAAATATGGGTATATGAATTGTCACCACACAAAATTGACAACAAACTTGAAAGAACTCAAAGCATTGTTGTAATCCAGCTTGACAGTCTTTGAGTAGTGTGCCAAGCTCTCCCTGGCGGAAAAAGTTTTTCACTTTGTTGCCCTTTTGTTGGGCCTCTACAAAAGTGTAGACTTTGTGAAGGATCCTGATTCTTGTGATTAGTGTATAGTGGATTTCCAACCAACAAGGAAAATACTCTGTGAATTTCCCAACATGATTCAGCACTTCTATAGGCATTTCTCCACCTGTGTCTGACTTGATATGAAGAATCATAATTGCATTCAGCAATTTGTGGATTTGCTCCAGAAGCTGGATACAGTCATCTTTGTGCTTGTTAACAGTCTAGGGTGTGACTCAGTTCCAGATTAATAAGAGTCTCTTCCACAAAACTCACCTGGATATTTTTCAGGACAGCTTGAGTTGTGTTTATTATAGCACCTAGGAAGGGAGTCTTCATGCTATCTGCGATGATTTGCAAGCTATTTGTAGTCATAGTCAAGCATATGACCACATTTTCCAGTCTATTTTGGGTAACAGTGGGCGGCGGCATATTGGGGATGTGGTGACCTTGTGAAGTGCTCACCTTTTATACTCCCATCCGTGGGTTCCCACTGTCACCGGTTCTCCATCAATCCGCCAGCAATGCAACACAAACATGATAATCTACATCATCTCCAAGATGGAAGTCCTCTTTCGACACATGATCAAGCCAAAACCACATGCTGGTGTGTGTGATTTTCCATTTTCGGACCTGCTCAAACAGCACCGCACTCTGGTGCTGTGATAGGGTGTACGAGCGAGCCGTGATCATAATGTATTGATTGCTGTACTTAACTGCTATCTGAGAGGAATTCGAAGCAAGGTCAAGAATACGTCGGCGGTGTAACTGCTATATTATGTTGCACCTGGGGTACTTTGGAAGGGTAAAGGGGTAGGCATATATTTGAGAGTCACTGAGACTGGGAGGGTTGTCAGTGAATCCAACTACAAGTCGTTTTGTTGACCGACCTCCGAAGCGGGTATGCGGACCAAAACCAACCCAAAATATTCACTCAATCTGGCCACAGTAAATCCGCCCACATTCCAAGCCTCCGGACCTGATTGAACGATCGTTAAACTTTCAGTGGGCGCACCGGGCCGAACCTAGCCGATATTTACCGTTGTGTATTACCAACTTTGTCTTTTGCTTCTGCTCGTTTTTCTGGCTGCGATGGTCTCGGACGACGAGTTCTCGAATCTGACCGACATCGACGAGCTCTCGGCCGAGAAAAATGGCCAGGGGAAGGGAAAGAGCAAGCCCAAAGAATACCGGATTCGTGGTGCGCTCAAGGCCCCGCGCGCGACCACCTATAGCACCGAGGCGCTGTACAGTGCGTCCCCGCAGCTCCGGGTGACCAGGATACCTACTGGGCGCAGAGCAGATCCACCACGGGGGCGTCGATCTCGGGCCGGGGTTTCGGCGTCTTTCGCGCGTCGCAGCCACACGTCTGTCGTCCGACTCTGTCCGGAAGGCTGGATCCCGTATAGGATGCGATGCCCGAATCCCCGTCACGCTTTGTTCGACCGCTTCACTTCCGCTTTGTGAACAGTCCCAGTCGAGAGCAGTGATCATGGCCATCTTCGCGCCCCTTCTGCAGTGGGCCTTCTTCTGAACCCGCCGGCTCGTGTGGACGTGCGACGCCAGCGTCAGTCTCAATGTCCCGGAGCAGTTCGGGAAGCAGACCGCTAATATTGTGCGTCTCCCCCTTCCATCGGTTTTTTTGAAAGTAACTGAATGGCAATGGTACACAGACGCAAGCCTTAACCCTCACCCTGCTCTTCCGCTCCGGTGGCGCGGTCATCTTTGGCGTCTTCAGCGGCCCCTCGTCTTCAACCTCCGGCTCGTCGCGGTCCTTGAGCTCGGTGCCGGTGCGTCCCCCCTTCCTCGATTTTTTTTCACTCCAAATAATATCGACGGGGTCGCACATAGGCTTCGTCCAAACTCCCACCAATTCCCCGCCCTGCGCTCACTGCTCGGTACGTGCTCCGCCCTTTTACTTTTTTCTGCGTCTTTCGTTTGGGGCCGCGGTACCGATGGTTGGTTGACGCGCCCTGCCTGGCCTTGGCGTTGGCAAAAGGCAGAAGGCGTCGACGTCGCGAAGCACGGCCCACGACTTCTACGGTTTCGTATACAGCACCAGGTTCCGTGCTTCGTGCTTCGGCGACGATCGCGCGCGCCCGTTTCAGGCGTTGCCAGTGCCCGCGTCCCCGCTGGCTCGGCTCCCTCTCTTTTTATTTCTCATTCTACTTTACTCTCGCTGACGCTTCCTTTCCCCGCAGGCATCGGCTTGGGCGGCATCAGGGACCTCGCTGCCTCCACCGCGCTCTAGAACCGCCCCGTGGGCCTGCGCGGCCTCGCGAGCGGCGTGCTGCAGCAGGGGTATGCGGTCGGGTATCTGGTGGGTCCTCTTGCTCTGTTCGCCTTGGTCGGGATTTCGGATTTCGGCGAGTTGGGGGTGAGCGGGCGCAGTCTCGCATCCCCGCCGTCTTGTGCCTTAAACTGGGGAGGGGTGGAGATTCCGGGGATGGGTGTATTCGCGCTGGACGTCCTACCTGTATTCCCGCATTCGCCGGGCGCTTCATTTATACCCCTTTCCACCCTCCCCTCTCTGCTCTATCGAGCAGTCGTCGCGAGCGGGTAGGAGGGAGACGGCGATGGGGAGCTCCTGAGAAGAAGATGACACGCGAGACACCCAATCGCTGCCTCCCCTCTCGCCTCTCTCTCCTTCATTTTCCACACCGGAACTACCGAGCAGAAAAAAAAACTAATTCTCCCCCAGATCGCCGCCGTCATCTCCCTCGAACTCGTGCTCACCGTGCACGTCGGCTGGCACTCGCTCTTCTGGACCGCGGCGGGCATCGGCGTCTTCGGCGCCTGCTTGTGCGCGTTGCTGCCCGAGAGCAAGGTCCTCGTTAAGGTGTGGCTTGCTTTCCTTGGTCTTCTCTCTGCCTACGCACTCCCCGACCGACGCTGTCCTCTCTCCTACTGCCCGCCCCTCCACCCCACTCCCCACTACCCCCCATCCCCTCCCCCCCCCCTCCCGTGCCTGTGGTGGAAGAACACACGCTAATCCTATCCTGCACACAGGCCCGCCTCGCGGCCGAATCGCACGCCGTCGTCTTCGAGGCGTAGAAGATGCGCGTCTTGCTGCGCGCGATGCCGAAGAAGCACTGGGCGCTGTGCGTGTATGCAGTGTTGTTGACTGGTGGGTGCTTGTCTCTTCGATTTCCAGTGCTTGTGTCTCTTCGATTTCCAGTGCTTGTGTCCCTCTCCCGCCCATCCCCCCAAACTCTCTACTCCCTCCTCCATGCTTCCCTGCTCCTCTGCCCCTCCCCTCCCCTCCGCTCTGCTCCTTCTATCAACGAGACTTAATGACCCCCGCAGGCTTCAGCTTCCTCTCGCACGGCTCGCAGGACCTGTACCCGACGCACACGCAAAAGACCAAGGGCTTCAACCCGCACACGGCGAACGATTATTGGGCATTGGATGCGTGGTGTGTTTCTGTCTGCTCTTTTTCACTGCTATGCCCCATCCTCATCTACTCCCTTCCCTACCCACACGCTCCTCCACCGCGTCAATGATGGCGCTTCGCTCCCACTCCCACTCCATCTCGTCCCTCATTCCCTTGCACCCCCACTCCTTCATTCCGTTTGCGCTCCCTGGGCGCCCGCGCCCACCCCACGGAGCGATTTGCCTCTCCGGTCTCTCATGGGCACGCTTGTGCCTGGTGTGCGCAGCCTACTTGCAATTCTTGATTTGACGAGCGTGGGCTTGGTGTCGCGCCGCCCGCCCCTTCCACGTCCCTGCCCATATCCTCCCTCCGTCCGTCTCGTCCCTCCCGTCATCCTCCTTCCCTGCGTCTCGTCCCTCCCCTCATCCTCCCTCCTTCCCATCGTCTCTGGTGTAAGTTATGAAGTCGAAGCTGACATAAATTTATCCCGCAGGGCGCGATCTCCAGCGGCGCCTTCGCCGGGTGGATCTCCCAGTTCCTGGGGCGACGGATTACCATTGTGTGCGTCCCACCTCTGCTCCCATCGCACTCTCCCTCTGCTCGTGGACTCGCTGACACACTCCTACAGCGCCTTCACGCTCCTCACCGCGGTCTTCATCCCGAGCAACTTCAGCGGCCTCGCGCGGGAGGCGAGCTCTGTGCAGTCCGGCATGCAGGGCGTGTGGGGTATTGTGAGTGTTCTTTTATCCTCGTAAATGCATGGACACTGACTCCGCCATTGCAGATCCCCATCCACCTCGCGGAGATGGCGCCGCCCGCGTTCCACGCGACCTTCCCTGGTGTCGCGTACCCGCCCGGCAACATGGCCCCCAGCGCATTCACGCAGATTAAGGCTAGTAAGTGTAGTGCTGCCGCCCCCCCCCCCCCCCCCCCCCCCCCCCTCCTCGCCCCACATAGCACTCGTGCTGACTTGACGTTTTCGTACAGCCGGCGGCGAGCGCCTGAAGACGACGATCAAGGACATGGTGGTGCCCGACTACGCGAAGGTGCAGGGGATCCTCATCGGCGTGGTGGCGGCATTTGTGCTGTTCATCACGATTATGGGGCCAGAGTGCGTTTCTTTCCCCTCTTCCCTCCCCCCATCGTTCCCCACATCCCCCTTGACTTCGAGACGACTGACCACCGCCCCACAGGAACCACGGCTCGCACTTCGAGAAGTACCGACGCGGGACGACACATTGATCGACGACGACCGCGTGCGCCACGAGACAGGGTGCTCGGCGCACGATCGGCGGGCGAGAACGAGAAGGCGAGCGAGGAGCGATCGAGCACGGAGAAGCCTGCAGCTACGCCGACGACGGCGACGGCTGCTTGAGCCCTGCTTGCCTACTCTACTCCGACTCCGCCCTCTGCTGCCTTGCACGCATGCATATCTACTTCTACTATATAATAGAATCTCCAGCGTCGTCTTCCAAAAATACAGCGGACACTAACGACCGAACTCCGAATCGGGCAGGCCCCGGCAGGGAACTTCGCCGTATAGGCTGGAGGTGCGCACCAGCACTATCAGGGCCTACTGCCCTTGATTTGTAGCCGGGATCTGTTGAATGGGCTCAGTACTGCACAATAAAAATAGCTTCGATGCCCCATATCAAGGACCCGACCCCGAATCGAATGGCTTTCTCTCAGACTAATTTGGACTCGTTCCGTCTAGCTTCAGAGCACGCACCAGCGCTATCATGTTTTCTCGCCTCCCCCCTTCCTAGACTCGTTGTATTCAACACTTTCAGACACTTCTGTGGTAAAAAATTGACAGGACAGAGCTCAGATGGTCCATCCCCGAATCGAACAGGTTGACTCATGCACTGCTGTGAATGCGGAGGGTGCGCCCCAGCGCTATGGGTCTTTCTTACATCCGACCTCCCCTCCCCCTTCAGTTTGAGGTATTGGATTGAACTTCCTTTAGGCATCGGTTTTGTGTTTGGATCAAATAGGTGGCTGAAGAATGTCGAGGTCAAGGTCGAGGTGCGCACAAATGAAGGGCCTGCTGCGAGCTCATTGAACATTCTGTTTGATTTTATCTTCATTGATGGACATCCTCACTTCCGGCACACGAGGGAACGTCAAAATTATAGCGGCGGACGCGAGTACAGCGTTGACCGAAAAGCATAGGATCAACATGACTTTCAAGATAGAAATACAGGCGGGGTATAGGAGCGTCACAAGAAACTGGAGGTACGCATGGGGAGTGAATCAGAAGCGGTCGGAGGAGGTGCAGTGTATGTGTTTTCTGGAGTGTCTGTCGGTCATCGCATTATGAGACTTATCACTAGCAAAGTGGTGAGACCCACAATCTTGTCGTAGCAGAAATATTGAGAAAGGCTTACTCCGATCTGACTCTACCAGAAATGTCCCAGCACCCAAGCACCGAGGCCCATCGCGCCCGCGCTGAGAGCTTGCACGAGCACCGATCCCACCATGATCCCGCCCGCCGCGGCGGACTGTGCGAGCGCGAAGGCAGAGCCAGCGGCGATGTAGCCACCGAATCCGGACTGGATCCCGGCGGCGATGGAGCCTGCCAGAATCGAATCATTCGAACAATCGCTGGAGAGCAAGAGGTACGCACCTGCAGCGACGCCTCCGGCGCCGAATCCAAGCAGATTGAGGGTGCCCAAGAGGAGGGCAGGCAGGATGACGATTCCGCCCGCAACGATTAGTCCGAGACCTGAAAGGGCTGCGACGGCTGGCACAACGAGGGCCATAACAAGGATTATCTGCAGTAGAGAAAAGGCGTCCACAGAGTGGAAACAGGCAGGCAAGGACAGGCGCTACTAGTTGCACGTTGTTCTGTCTTCTTAAGCCCCTCTACCCTCTACCGCAGTAGGTTCTGCCGTGATTCCATCACTCGGCATGCTGGCGCTTCGAGCAGCAATAAAAAGTCGAAAAGAAACCCAAAATAAAACACAGTGGAGAGGCAAATGAGGGTATTGAGTGAGAATGAGAATGAGGGCGACTTGATCCAGATCAATATGGCTCGGGTTGATGTGGCGGTGCCGGAAACCTCTTCGCCGGCTCACTGTCAGTGTCTTTGCGTTGCCTTGAACTCGACCCTACTGCGCCGCAGGGCGCAATGTGACCAGACGCCTGGATTAAACACACACTCAACTCCCTGACATCCGATCAACATTCGGTCCCGACTTGCGCACGTCGTTAACTTCTGCCTGTATCTCTGGAGTCTGTAAGACTGTAACTATCCCCCGCATCAGTTGACGCTCTGTCTTCAGGTACCACTTTGTTTATTTTCAACGGCTCGTATGCCGGCCAAAAAAGATCCAGATTTCGACGCACAACCCACCCCGAGTCGAACGGGCTTCCTCTTCCATTTGACTCAAGATACCCACCCACATGTGGAGGCGTGCACAAGCGCTATCTGATCTGCCTCCTCTTGTTGGACCTTTGTGTGTTTTGACTTCCTTCTTGTGTTTACAGTACTTCCACTAGACACTGAACACTGTTGAAACCTCGATGCCCCGGCCCTGGCGCCCCTTCTTTCGTTCACGATGGAGTTGCGAACCAGCCCCATAGGTCTTCCGCTGCTTTTGAACCTCGCAGTATCATCAATTACTCAACTGTTCCAGGTGAATCATCTCGAGGAAGAACTTTCACACAGACAAAAGACTATTCAGGTTGCGCTCCGTGGGTATCAACGTCATCGTGTCCTGCTCACAATAAAAATCGCTGGATCGACACCATATGACCCAGGTCTGAATCGAACAGGCTCCTTGCTTTAGAATATCCTGAATTATCACTCTAGACAGGTCTTATTCCCTCCCTGTTGGACCTGATTTGCTCCAACCCGTTTTAGAGTCTTCGCGCATAAGACGACAAGGATCATCCTCCGACTCAATCAGTACCCGACCTCGAGCTCGAGTCGAATACGTTCCCTGATATACCTGCCAACCGGCGCCATGGGATCCTGGTGCGGACCTGTCGATTATTTGGCTCACTTGGAGCCTGTTGCTTGTAAAGGAACACACATCCATATGACTTGACCCTGAATCACACAGGTGTTCTTTGCGCACATGAAAATGGGTTACGCATTTGGAGCCTATGGATTTGGTTGAATGGCTCGAACAACTAGCAAGGACGTACCGTTCCTCGTTACAAAGTCCCAGTGTCTGGATTCCGAAATACTAAACCGAGTTACACCCACAGTGAACGGATAAAACGCAAGGGTCCCCACTGCTCGTCCTCCGAAACACGGCTGCGCTTCGCGTACCTCTTCGCCTCCTCTTCATGCGAGTCGTAATCGTCCAGATCTCTCCGACATCTGTCCCCGCCGCAGGGCAACGGATTCCGAAGCAAGGAGGACTGCCAGCGATCGAGCGGAAGTGGTCTAAGATCCATGCTTCTGCACTCCTCGCCAGCGCAAATCGAATTGATAACCGTGTCATGTTCAGCCTCGGTGTCGTCAAACGGGAGTGCTCTAAGGCTCGCGCGCGCCATGCGGCGGTACGGCAACGCAGGCGGCTCGGCCTCGTCCTCCGAGTCGAGCTCTGGGACTATGTCCGTGTTAGCGAAATACTCGCCGTAGCGGTACGCGACATCCACTGTTTGCTGCATCGTGACCCGGTCTTGCGTAACGGGGTCGATGAGTAGCTGCCGTGGGATGTGGGAAGCCTCCAGAGCAGTCGCAACCGTTGAGTATACTGGCAGAGAGCCGCGGTTGTTGTCGCTCCCGCCTGCGATCGGAAGCGATGCGCCGGATGCCAAGGGCATTTGGGAGGGCTCGAGAGCCAGATGGTGAGAAGGGTCGAGGGCTACTGTGGAAGACGGCACGCTCGCCACCGACCTACCACTGCTCGTCAGGAATCTGCATACAATTAGAGAGCACAATTGTCACCTGTTTACTACTGCAAGACGCGAGTTGGATGCCACATCGTTTGTTGCGGGAAACGATGCTGATACTGGCGAAGACTGAGCGAACCGCGCATCGGATCTTGAGTGCCGGATATCGACAAGCACAGTTCGTCCACATGGGAAGTCCCCAGATCTGGAGTGGGACCTCAGCAAAAGCACCACAATAAACAATAAAGAACTGCCACTTGCCGAACATCAAAAGAGAGTTCACCGGCCGCTGCAACGGTAATCTCAAGAGAGATCCTTTGTTGCGGGTCCCTAGTATTGTCCAGACGAAAGGTTCTCCGGAAATTCCCGATAGCTGCTGGGGTGTGGGGGGGGGATGACATGGGCCGCAGGAGAAAGTAGGTCCGTCCGCCACAGCATCCGCTTTGATGACACGGCACATGCTGGAATATTAATGGGATGGCGGTGATGTGACCTCACTAACCTCGAGGTCAAAGCGCGATAATTGATTTCTCGTGTCTTTAATGTGCGGGAAAAGTAGTAGAATCTCCAGGTTCAAAAGAACACCAAATAGGACGGAATAAGAACTGCCGCTGCGGTGATATATAACCGCGGCGAGAAATATCGACTTGGGATGTAATGTAGCACGCCGAAGAATCCGAGTCGCCTGCAGATTCCTTTGCAGAAAGATTGCAGAGGATCATCCCAGTTTATCTGCGCTCTGAGCTATATCCGATCGAGTGCCTGCGAGGTTCACCAACCTAACAGCGGCGCCGTGGCAAGGGAGTAGCGGAAGCGCGGCGATCAAAGGATCAAGCATTGTCAAACCCGCTTTGACCCGAACATCGTGCGCTACAATTCAACGACGACCTTAGTTTTCTTCAAATCCTATCCCAACTGAGAAGCAGTGGCTCCCTAGCGCCACTGTTTGCCCATATGGTGAGCTCCACAGAAAATTATAGACCGATTTACAGTATTTTGGTTCAACTTGTGTTGCATGGGGGTTGGCGGCGCGCAATGCCAGTTGGCATCATGAATCATCAGGAAAACCGGATGTAACTATGGCCACTATGCGGTGCTGTCAAGCGCTATCAAGCGCTGCATAGTGACCATATTTACATTCGGTTTTCCTGATCCGCCGGGGATCTCTTCCAGCTTTGATTCACTCCACGCATTTTTCAATGCCAACTGTCCATTGCCTGTATTTATATTTTTTCCGGGAGGAGGGAGGGTTCATCCTCCTACGGCTTTCCAACCTTCCTTCAATTTACGTATTGGAGAAAATTCCAATATCGCAGAAGATGACTGGGTACCGGCGTTTAGAGTTATCGTTCATAGAACAAGATAGCTGTCGCTTGTGGAGCGGTTTCATATATATTGCTGATAGCAGAAGTTCCATCTATTTTGGACCTTCGGCGCGATTCCCTGGTACCGTACCACACGTCAAGCCGGACCAGCCACGTACTCAGCACACGTTGTTTCCGCATCTCCGCTCACCTTCCCCCATGACTCGCGCGACCAGTTCATGTGGCCCTTTGTCCTCCGTAACTATCCATCCAGCTCACTGTCGATGAGATTCGGATGATTCTGGTTCTCTGTTGACGTTGTCAGACGACCCGACTGATTTCGTTGAATCCTGTTGAGCAGCAGGCTGCCGACGATAATAGCAGAGCCCAAGCCACTGCTGTTACTGTTTCTCCATTCGAGCTGCGTCCGAGGTCAAAAATCCAGAGGCAGGAAGAGATTTTAGAAAGGTTTCCGACTCCGCTTCACTGGAGAGCACCCGAGCTATCCCATCCTTTCGGCCGGCTAAAACGGCTTATCTTTAATCTCCTGTGTATAACCTCATTCGGGCATGCTGGGCTGAACCCAGTCTGGGCGGCCATAAGGCTCGAAGAGGAAGGCGACGAGAGTGTCTGGAGTGACGGGATCAGACCTGCGATCGGCTGAACAACATGCTTTTGGTGGTACGTTCCGTCCAATTTACGCCAAGTCTTCTGCTAATGTACTACGAGGCGAGTTTACTTCTCGGTACCTCAGCCGTCTTCATCACCACGGCACCGCCCAGAGCATCCACGATTAACTACACAAATCGAGGTCCCTACATATGCATGCTCGGTTCTTTCGGGCTCCTTCTCGGCGGGATCATTGTTGCCTCAGTGTGCGTCCTTGTATGTGGTAAAGCAAGGCCATATTGGTCAGAGCAAGTATGTATCTTCCAGTCCACAAAGCAAACCGCGCTCTGAAACGCTGGGTTGTAGGTCCTGTATGCAAACCGCTTCCATGTGTACTCTATACTTATCATGCTTTCTTACCCATTTTTCTCCATCGGAGCCGCAGCTATTTTGCTAGCCTTCGGTATGTAACTCTTAACGAACGTGGCATACACGCCGCACCTCATCCTGAATATTAGGCGTTTCTACTGCTATATGGTCTGCAGAAGATCTAGGGGTCCAGGCTGCCGCCGCTCTGCTGCTCTTTTTGCCAATCTCTATGGCCATTCTGTTTGGTCTCTCATGTGCCACAGCCGTGGCTCGGACCCGCCTGCGAAAAGAGCCCGCCAATTCGTAGCCGCTATACTGTACAATTTCGTTCAATTGGGCACGGGTTGTGACCCGTGACCCAAAAAGCCGATTCGGCACTTCGGCAACCAACGAATTTCGGCGTGACACCTCCAAAAATTCGGCATTCAAGACAAAAATTTACGAAAATTCTGCCTTCTTTGTACCTCCAAGGGAGATTTGGCCCCAATGTCACGCAGTTTACATTCGGCACTAGGTGCCGTGATCCGTGACCGAGACCGAAATTCATCGCGGCACAGGGGGTGCGTGACTAGGCTCGTGACCAACCGTGTTCGCCAAGCACGTGGCTGCGCTTATCACGGTTGGCGCGAAGCAGCTGGGATATCATGTTCCCATTTTGGGTGATGCACTGAAACATGGTTTTGGACTGGGAATTTTTGCGTCCCCAACTTTGAAAAAAAGTGTCAAAATTGATATAATGAAAGTTGTTCAGTTTTAAATTCTAAGAAGATTGACACCAACTTGTTTTTTGGGTCAAATCTCAACCTACCAGGCCTGTCAGGGCAGAAAACACGGTGTGAAGAGCATTTACATAGCAAAAACAGAGTGATATGAGTGTAAAGTAAGCTAATCATCCACATAGTCATCGTCTGAATTATCTATAGCACCGTCGTCTACGTAAAAGTCATCCTCACACCAGGGGCAACCAGCGAGGCATGCAAACACCGAGTGCATTACACACATGTGGCTCCCAGTCAGAACAAAGCCCACAAAGCTGCCTTTAAAAGCAAAGGGGGGCTTTGTTGCATGCTTTATTCCCGTGCACCAGAGAACAAAGCATGCAACAAAGCCGCCCTTAGTCTGGTAAAGGCGGCTTTGTAGCCTTTTTTCCATATGTGAACCACATGCGTGTAACACATGTGGTGTTCACATGCGTCATTGGCTGCCCCAGTGTTATCCCCATCTGCAAACAAAAACCCTTTGTCACCTCCATCCATGTCAAGTGCAACGTCTGCGGCGGTGTTTCTTGTTAACGTGGGCTCATTGTCTTCCTCCATTGTCTGCTGGAAGGCGGACAGCTATTCCATGTCCTCCAGATCATCCGCCGAGCTCTCTGAAGCTAGGTCATCAAAATCGAGTGGGAGGATTTCCTGTCTCGGCGCAATTATTGTCCGTGGAACGTCAGGAGTTGGTGCTGGAGCTGAAGGTGCGGCAGAATTAGATTCTGGCCAGCTGCCAACAAGTGGCCGGACACGAAGGTGGGATTGTAGTTGTTTGAATGTTTTGTTGTACTCGACTAAGGGATTTGAAGTGCTGTCAGTTAATTGTTGCGCACCAACCGCAATCACGTCTGGCGTCGGAGAGCCATCAGCAAAAACACAGCCCTTCACCTGATACACTTCGTGTTCAGCGAGGCTCACCATAAGCATTGAAATATCCTCCTTGAGGTCAGCGGGTTCATGTTTAACCCCTTGGTCCGAGCCCAGTACCTGGCGGATTGTTGTAGAGAGACGGCGAAGGACACTAATGCATGGTGAAATCATTTCGACCCATTCCCAGGAGGCGCAGCTCCCATGAGCTTGGTATATCGTCTGGAACAATAAACATTAACAATGAAAAAACCGTGGTAGAAATATATGGATACCTTGATCCAATAATTCATATGTTCCTGCATGAGACCCACTTCTACCCACGAGAATGGGTTCCCCGTCGGATTAACAAGCCAGTTATTCAAAACAATTTTCCTGAGAGATACAGTCGGTCAATATTCCGCAAGATAGTGCCATGCTCACCGAATGGATGGCGGCCAGACATGGGTCAAATTATGGATGAGGTGCATCATCTCGTATGCGTACTTGGTACGGCCGTTCCCACGGTAGCTCAAAGCCAGAAGTTTCAACACAAGAACAATGCACCCCAAGTCACCAGCTTTGATGGAATCAGTGAACTCCCGGCTAACCAGAGCGTCACAAAGGAGCAGACACGTGTTCTCGTAAATTTTGTCTCCTGGATCCACGCTCTCTGAGCCATCGGCCATCACACACTTCCAGCGGAGATCAGAAACGAGAGAGCCATTTGCATATTTCTGTTGGACAGCCGCTGCGTGCGCCTCGAGCTGCTCAAAAGTTTCGATTGAATCCGCACATTCGTCGAGAGTGGATTTGCCCGTAACAAGTAGAAGGCCCCGCGCATATAACAAGACAAAAGCAAGATCGCGGCAGATGCGGAATGGAGGTAGAGAAGAAAGAACAATGGGTGTACGATGCAGATGAGTGTTGTGGAAGAAGAGTGAGCCCGGGTTACGAGTGCCTCGGTGCGGAACTCCCCAATGAGTGACAAAGAAGCCATGCATGTCCGCAATTTTACCGTGGAAAAGGCCGGGCATCCAGACACCCCAACCAAAGCCCGAATATCCTCCTTCATGGCCTGTGCAGATGCCGAGAAGAGAACAAAGACGGGTGATCGTAAGTTGATCGCCACAGAAGAATTTGACGACCCAATTCCAATGTGATAAGCCCTTCACATTTAATTCCTCATGTACTGCCTCAACAACTTCTTCATTCGCAATAATTGTTGCCTGGTTAATATTCCAGGCCGGCAGAGGGTGAAGCGGTGTTTGGTGAAGGTCAATTTTATCGGGAGTAACCGGCAGGGCTTCATCGAGAGCGGCCCGGAATTTTTGAAACTTTTCTCCGCCATGCTCGACGATAATGTGCAAAATACAATGCTGAAAACATCTGTCCATCAGCTGTAGCTCGCCGACAGTAGTATGTCCTTGATTGACAACGGCGGTGCTTTATCGAAAGCCGTGTTCAACTCTTTGATTTTTATGTCTTTGAGACGTGCTTTCCAAAGGGGCCAGATGGTTGCGCACGTCCCATTTTCCTGCGAGTCTAACAATTGTAAGTTCCCAATTACATTTAACAGACTTAAATGGAGACATACCGGTTTTTCCAAGCACCTGTTCCGCAGCACGAAAAACCATGTTGATGTTGTAATATGAAGCTGCATATAGCCCAGTCGCGGCAACCGAGCCATATTGCGCATTGAACCAGATAGCTGCCGAAGGGTGCCCATGCGAACAAACTGAATCGCTGAAATAGCGGCACCAAGGGCCGCTGGTTCAGGAGGAATATACGGGGTATTGGCTATCACAGGCGTTGAAGGTGGGGTTGCTGGAAGTGGATCATCAGGATCTACATCGTGGGAGCGGCGGTTTATAAGAAAATGCGGCTTCTTGATCAGATTCTGGTAGCTCTCGGAGATTCCGAGATGAGCCAGGACCGAAATCATTTGATGCTGTGCACCACTGGCATACAGATAGATGGCCATTACTGGACAATTTCATTCAAATCGACATGGAGTGTGACGCGTGACCCATTTTACCTATTCGACATTTTGGCAGCTGCCGAATTTTTGCATGACACCTCGAAAATTTCGGCATTTGAACTGAAATTTTTGTCTTTTTTGCAATTATATTTTATTTTTTTATTTAGGCAATTTGGGGCCTGTGTGACCACTTGGAGGTTCGACAGAGGCCCGAGTGACGCGTGACCTTGACCAAAGTTTGTGATCAACAGGGGGGTGCATGATGCGTAACTACCGATTTGAACGAAATTGTCCAGTATTCGGTGCAAAAAATTGTTTTTGTAGCTATACTCTCCAAGGAGGGTAAGCACAGAAGACATTATAATCTTAGGGCAAGAAATTAGTTCAATGTCACTTCTCAAGGCCAATGCAGACTCACCAGCGCTCGTTTGGCAATGCGCGAGGGGAGATTATTCCTCGCATTCCGGGCAGAAGTTGCAAAGGCATCGAGAACCTTCATGGCCGTCTTTGCATGAACCCATAAGAAGTCGTACATTTTCTGCATGCTAAACCCGTCGACATAGGCACCATCAACAGAGCTTGCGGTGTGCAGCTCCTTCGACTTTGTGATCTCTTTCGCCTCAGCCCGAGCCTGCTCTGCCACATAATCCCTGGCCCATGCGCTGACCTCCTCTCTCGCAGTCTCACTATTCTTGCGAGAGACCGAGAAGTCCAGAATTTTGGAAGCAAGCCCTCTCTGCCTGAAAAATCCGTGCCATCTGGTTAGACCCTGCTTGTAAATCGGGTCAAAAATGTATAGCATCAGATCCCCAAACGTGAGCTTGTTGCCGGCGAGTTGCTCGAGGATTGAATCAAAAATCTCCTCTTTGGTCTGCTTTGCAGCGGCGGCCTCCACAAGGGTAGTGTTCCATTTGCGTTGGCCCTTGGAATAATTGATCGCTTTTTTCTCTTCTCTTGTGCCTACAACCAGGGGGCAACCACTAAAATTATCAATTACTTTGGGTAGTCCTATCGTCTCCTGTTTGGCTTTTGATTGATGGATCGGCAACCTCTCATGGCTGACAGCAGCCATCAATTCCGACGCCGCAAGCGTAGGCACGTTCAACTCACAACGTGTTGAATAAATAACATTGATATTGAGTGTACTAGCATATAAGTAGCTAACTACATGGTCTACCTACCAGTTTCTTCTCAGCTACGAACTTTCTTCCCCTTATGGCGATCAGAGTCTGAAATTGAGCCTGAGGAGATGGTTGAAGCAGTATTTGCCCTTCCACACTTTTCCATCATGGGTGTGTGCTCAGGCATAGATTCCCATTGCATCTGTTCAGGTGTCTCGTAGTCCGGAGTGTTTGCCCTTACAGGGTTATGTGGCAGGAGACCACGATATCGAATTCGGATTAAAGTGCGTGTGTGTGTGGTGTAATATTTTGAAACCCAACTAATATTCACTGCCAGCAATATAACTCCAAATCAAACTTCAACCCTAACCAATTCCGATCTGTTAATTCTGTAAGTCCGTTCCCGTTCCGTTCCCAATTCCCGTTAACAATTCCGTAGAGTCCCGTAAACCGTTCCATTCAAATCCAGCAAGCAAGAGTCAATTCACAGGTATAAAACCTGGGCGTAAAAATTATTTTACTAGTACATTTTGATGCGCTTTTATACTCCTACTGTTTGCGCTATCTAAATAATTGTGTCAGGGGAACCCCCGCTTCGGACGGTTTTCCATCCGGACCCAATCCGGATGCTCCGGATGTTTTGGGCGCTTTGGGCGCTTTGGGCGCTTCTCCGGATGGTTTTCCGCCCGGCGCTCCGGACACTTCTGCGCCCTTCTATCTGACTGCCAAACCACCCGGGACATCCGTCCGCTCTCGTTGGCACGTGCTGTGCGATAAGGCCCGCGATCATTGTAGATACCTCCGGACACGTGCTACTGGGTAGTTACCAACTAGTATATAAGGTTTCGCCTAGCGTGGGAATCCTCATCCTTTCTTCTCTTCGGATTCCCCTGCTAGGTGCGTAGTATTTCCGCTCCTGTATTTTAGTACCTATATTTATTCTTCGGATTCCCCTGCTAGTTTCCGTGCCCTGCGCCGAGCTTAAGGTTGCCCTTACAGCAGAAGAAAGGATCTAAGGGATCAACCGGTCAAGATTGGGAAGTTTGGTGCAGGTACGGATTCGGACCACTACTCCAGTGCTCCATCCTCCCCCACTTCAAATCTCGACCCCTCCGTCCCGATGGACCAGCCGCCTGCACCTGGCTCCGCGCAACCCGAGATCCTGAATGTTCACACTCCGCATCCGGCTTCCAAAGCCATGAACCGGCTCGCTGCTGTCGAAGGCTCTCTTGAGAGCATCCAAAACGCGCTGTGGCAGGGGCCGAGAGCCGGCGTGTGGAATAGCTCCGCATGCTCGGTTTCACGGCATCTGTCTTGGCAGGAAGATTGACAGCTCCTATGGCCGTTCTTTTACATTCTTCAATTTATTCACTTACTCTGTTTACAGCCTATGTTTCGCTCTAACCATACCTTCAGCTCCTTTTATATTTCATCCAGGATTCAATCTGAGCTCACAAAAGGCTCTAAAACTCGATCTTCTTGTTGGGACGGTTACGGTAACTTAATTCCTGCTGTCTGTCAATTTTACGTACCCTTCGTTGACGTTCTTTCGGGCGGTAAGCCACCTTGGGACTCACGGCTTGTAGGTCTCGCTCTCGGGGGTGTCTTACGGGGGACACTGGGCTGTTGGCGGGCAGTTCCTTCACCCGAGCAGCATACAGACTGAGCCATTGCTTCTGTAGCATACCGTGAGTTTGCGAGGTGGTAAGCCACTCGGATGCACGGCTTTTTGCCTTGACATGGGCATTACTTACGTTTTGTATTTACCGGCAGCCCTGAGGGTCCAAGAGAACGGACGCCTCGGGTGGAATCTCGTTACTCGGTCATGTAAACTCTCCGGACACGTGGAATGGACACCTTCTCCTTGGCTTCTTACCACCACCTCCCAGCTTCGCGGAAGGTCGAGCGTGTCGAATTCTCGTGCTATTCTAGTCTCCCGTCGTTCTCACAGAGTGTGCGGTGCACTCTGCTCCTTGGCTCTATCATAAACTCGTCCCTTGGCATCTCTACGGTCATCTGACCGTGTCTCTGCTCCTCCCGGCTCGTTCTTACGGATTTGGACTTCGCGTCGATCCACAAATAGGAATTAGACTTTGCGTCGTTCCGTCTTACTCTTGACTTCGCGTCAGGATCCTTACTTACACCCTTACTCCGTTTTTATTGCATTTTTCCTACCTACCAGTTGGCACTATTTTTGTCCTTATCCTTTTTCTTCTGAACCTGCTACCGGGTATATTACCCTTCTTCAGCGCTCCGCGAGCTATTGCTGAACGCCCAAAATCCGCCGCCTGCCCCCGCCCCTGCCGTTCCGGCTCCGGCGCCGGGTCCAGATTTCTCGGCCCCCCACCCAGCTCCAAAAACGGTCCTTCGACCGAACCCCCCGGCTGTTTTTGACGGCGACTGGACGCAAGGACAGATGTTCCTTCACTCCGTCCTCACCTATTACCGGCTGGTTCCGGAAGCTTTCATGGCGGACAGGTTCGTCTCGCAGGAAAAACTCGTCCGGTTCGCCATGTCCTTCATGTCGAAGGACGCGGCTGCCCGATGGGCGGAATGGCGTGCATCCGCCGTACCGTTCCCGTTCCCCACCTGGGCCCAGTTCGAGGCCGAGTTCCGGCTCCGGTTCATCGAGGAGAACGAACAAGACCAAGCCCTCACCAAGCTTGAGTCCTGCTCGTATTTCTAGGGCTCCCGCGACATTTACCGGTACACGGACGACTTCGAGGAACTGGCCGTAATGGCCGGTTACTCGGACGCTCTCGTCCGGGTCACCAAGTATCGCTCCGGACTCGACCCGAAGATCAACGTCGCGATCACGACGTCTAGGACTGCCCCCGACCTCACCGACTACGACGGCTGGTGTGCGCGTGCTTTCCGCCAGTATGAGGCATTCGGCCGAGCCGGATCTGGAAACCCTCCGGTTCGGCTCCTGGCCGCTTTACCTCGGCCGCGTGGAGCGGGAATCCTCCCGGTTGCGCCCCCCGCACGCGCTATGGTCTCGTTCGCCCTGGCTCCCGGACCCGCGCTTCCAGCGGTCGTTCCAATGGACGTTGACCGGACCCGAGTGCGCACTTTCCCACGCTCTTGTTTCCGGTGCGGTGCGGCCGGACACATCGCCCGGGACTGCCCGGTTACATCCGACGTCTGGCACGCGGACGTTCTCGACGAGGTCGTTCGTCAACTCGGGGACGACCTCCTCGACGAGCTGTTCGCCTGGCTCTCCACCTCCGCCTCGCTTCTGGCCGAGTCAGCGGACGGAGATGAGATGGAACCGGCGGGTTTTCCCCGCCCAGCCGAGTGAGCGGTGCGCCCTCGGTCGCGTCCCCTAATCGCTACGCCCTCCTGTATTCAGATAATGCCAATACATCTAAGTCTGAGGTAGTAGCGAGAGGCGCACCCCCCGCCCCCGTCTCCGTCCGAGTGACCGAGACTCTTCCTTCCGTCCTGGAGACGGAAACCCGCATCGCCCCCGAGCCGGGAATGAGGGCAGTGACAAAGGCCCCTGTCCCCGAGCCGGGAACGAGGACAGGCTCGCTTCGGCGTGTTCATCGCCCGAAGTGGGAACGGCGACTTCCCTGGCAGTACGTCATCGACTCTGTCGAAGGCCGAAACTCCTTGCACATCCCGTTGGACCTGCAGTCTGTCGAGACCGCTGCCCGGATGTTGGTGAAGGCTCTGGTCGACTGCGGAGCGACCGGAGACTTCATCGACTCGGAGTATGTCATCTCCCGCAACCTTCCGGTCCGGCCCCTTTCGCAGCCCATCCCGGTTCTCAACGTGGATGGCAGCCCGAACCAAGCGGGCGGCATCACCGGCGTAGTCGATATGGTGGTCGACTACAAAGGGCACTCCGAGCGTATCCAGCTCGCCGTAACTCGGCTCGGGAAACAGCACGTCATCCTCGGTTACTCCTGGCTCCAGAAGCATAATCCGGAGATCAACTGGGAGACCAAGGAGGTTCGTATGACGCGCTGCCCAACCGGATGCCGCACCTGCCGGGAGGAGCTACGAGCTGTCCGGAAGAACGAGAAGCTTGCCGCCTCGATCCTCCGGCAGCTGCGTGAAGGTCCGACCCCATCCATCTGCGCCGTCGACTCGGAAGAGTGGACCGGAGACAATGGGGACGAACCGGCCGACGACGATGACCTCCCGGACCTCACTCCGGATTCGGAGGACGATGATGACGACGAGCTCGAGGAGGGCGATCACATCCTCTACACTGTGTTCGCCCCGGCCGAAGAGATCCGCGCAGGAAGCACCGTCTCGCAACGCCTCGCGGAGGCTCACGCGCGGAATTCTGCACCGGCCGGAACTGAGGTTCCGCCCTGGGCCGCGGATTTCTCGGACGTCTTCGCCCGGGAGTCCTTTGACTCTCTCCCGGACAGGCGGACATGGGATCACGCCATCGAACTTGTCCCGGATGCGAAACCGGCCAATTGTAAGGTCTACCCGATCTCTCCGCTTGAACAGAAGGAGCTCGACGCCTTCATTTCGGAGGGATTGACTACCGGCCGCATCTGCCCGTCAAAGTCTTTGATGGCGTCCCCGGTCTTCTTCGTCAAGAAGAAGGACGGTGCCCTCCGGTTTGTCCAGGACTACCGGGCGCTCAATGCGATGACCGTGAAAAACCGGTACCTGCTCCCTTTAATCAACGACCTTATTAACCGGTTAAAAGGAGCTTGGTTCTTCACAAAACTCGACGTCCGGTGGGGCTTCAACAACGTCCGGATCCGGGAAGGTGACAAATGGAAGGCTGCGTTCCGTATGAACTGGGGGCTCTTTGAGCCGCTGGTGATGTACTTTGGCCTTACCAACTCCCCGGCCACATTCCAGACGATGATGAACAACATCTTCCAGGACCTGATTCTGTCCGGAGATGTCATGGTCTACCTGGACGACATCCTCACACTAGACCACGTAAGACTTTTGCAAAACATCCACTTATTAGTGTCACATCTTTTGCAAAAATTTACGCTAGTGAGCGTACCGCCACCGGAGGTCCCAATTGGGAAATGCAAATATAATGTCACTAGCCGGGATTGAACCAAAAACCCTTAAGTGATGGGCATCATTTTGCCATCACTATTACCATTACACCATCATAGCTATGTGGAAACCTCTACAAAGTCAGCTTAGTCTAACTGGAAACTCATGATAAGCCTTGCACTCACCTTGTACAGCCTACTTAGGGCCTGGTTAGGGGTTAGGGTGGTTAGGGTTAGAGGTTAGAGGTTAGAGTTAGGGGTTAGTGCCTTCTTCCCAGGTACATTTATTTTTTTTGGTTAGAGGTTAGGGTTGGTTAGGGTTGGTTAGGGTTTTTATACACCCCAGAATAAATAATAAGCAGTGACAAACAATGTTCAAACACCTAGGGCAGCTTGCCTGCCCTAGGTGTGGGTATCAGCAGTCCCAGGTAGGGTAAGCCTAGGCTTACCCTAGCTGGGAACCATTTCCTGAAAGCTATAGCTATCTTAGAGTAGTGGTAGTGACCTTGGCTGTAACTATTATCTAACGGTCACAAGTTCAATCCTCTTTTTGGCCACTTTTTTTTTTGCATTTTCATGCCCCATAAGGCTAGCGTCAACTTTTGCAAAATATGCGACACTACTTAGCATGGTCTTTTGCAAAGCTCTTACCATACCGGCTGATCCTCATCACGCACTCCGACCTCGCCCGTCACCGTGAAATCGTCTGAGAGGTGCTCCGCCGGCTCCGGGAACACCACCTTTTCCTTCGGCCGGAAAAGTGCGAGTTCGAGAAGTCCACGATCGAGTACCTCAGCGTCATCATCTCCCACAACCACGTCGAGATGGACCCCGTCAAGTCACCGGCGTCGCCGCCTGGCCCAAGCCCGAGAACAAGAAGGACGTGCAGCAGTTCCTCGGCTTCACGAACTTCTACCGGAGGTTCATCCGGGCGTTCTCGGACGTCGCCCGGACCTGAACCGCTGCCTCGGCCGCCGCGTTCCAAGCCCTCAAGGACGCGGTGACCGCGGAGCCCGTCTTGGTCCTCCCGGACGAATCTCGGCCATACCGGTTAGAAGCGGACAGTTCGGATCGGGCAACCGGAGCCGTTCTATCGCAACAGGACACAGATGGAAAGTGGCGCCCCGTCGCCTTCTACTCCAAGAGCTTGAACGATGTCCAACGGAACTACGTGATCCACGACAAGGAGATGCTTGCGATCGTCCGAGCCCTAGAGGAGTGGCGGCACTTCCTCGAAGGCGCGCAGCACCTGGTCGAGATCTGGACGGACCACAAGAACTTGGAGTACTTCCAGAAGTCACAGAATCTGAACTGGCGGCAGGCCAGGTGGTCCCTGTACCTGTCCCGGTTCGACTTCGCCTTGTTCCACCAGCCGGGTCGCCTCATGGGTCGCCCGGATGCGCTCTCCCGCCGCCCGGACCACGGCGCCGGATCCGAGAACTCGGACGTTACACTCCTTCGGCCGGAGCTTTTCCGGATCCGGGCGATGGAGGGGATCGTGGTTGATGGACCCGAAGTCCCCCCCCTCCTGCACGACGTCCGGAAGGCGTTTGCGACCGAGCCGGAACTCGAGGATCCCGTTGCGCTTGTCGCCCGGAAGCTTCTCAAGAACCAGAAGGCCCCTTCTCCCCGCTCGGCCGAATGGCAGATCTCGGACGGATTGCTCCTGTTTCGCGGTAAGATTGTCGTGCCACGGAACAAGGACCGCCGCCGGCGGATTATGGAGCAGCACCACGACACGCGGGTCGCCGGACACGCTGGCCGCTTCAAAACGTTGGAGTTAATGTCCCGGAACTACTGGTGGCCCCAGTTGTCCTGACACGTCGGTCAGTACGTCGGAACCTGCGACGCGTGTAACCGGACGAAGGCGCTTCGGCAACTTCCCCACGGTGAGCTCCATCCGACCGAGATTCCGGCTGAGCGCTGGGACACCATCTCGGTGGACTTCATAGTCGAGCTTCTGGAGGCGCACGGGTTCGACGCGGTCATGGTTGTTGTCGACGTCCTTGGTAAGCGGGCCCACTTCAATGAGTGCCACACCAGCCTCGGAGCGGTCGGAACCGCCCGGTTATATTACCGGAACGTGTGGAGGCACCATGGAACCCCCCGGAAGTACATCTCCGACCGGGGTCCGCAGTTCATCGCTGAGTTCACCCGGGAACTGTGGTGCCTCATCGGTATTGAACCCGCTACCTCCACCGCTTACCACCCGCAGACCAATGGTCAGACCGAGCGCGTCAACCAGGAGCTCGAACAGTTCGTCCGTATCTTCACGAGCTACAAACAGGACGACTGGGATGAGCTCCTACCGGCGGCCGAATTCACCTACAACAACCATGTCCACTCCTCGACGCAGCAGGTGCCGTTTATGATGGACACCGGCCGGCTCCCTCGGATGGGTTTCGAGCCCAACGGCATGCGCTCGGCCGACGAATCGGTCAACGAGTTCCGCGACCGAATTGCCGCTGGAGTGTCCGAAGCCAAGGCCGCGCTCGTCAAAGCCAAAGACGAGTTCAAGCTGTACTACAATCGCCGGCGCGTACCCGTGCCGGAGATCAAGGTAGGCGACCGAGTCTGGGTGGATGCGTCTGACATCAAAACAACGCGCCCGTCTCCCAAGTTCTCGGATAAGCGGCTCAGACCCTTCAAGGTCGTACAGGTTGTGGGAAAAGGCGCGTACAAGCTCGAGCTCCCTCCATGGTACTCCCAGCTCCACCCGGTCTTCCCGGTGGTGAAACTCGAGCTTGCAAAGCCGGACCCGTTCCCCGGGCGCCCCCGGAACGACGAACCCCCACCTATCCTCCGGACGGATGGAGACGAGAGGTGGGAGGTCGACGAGATCCTTGAAGCACGGGTCCGGTACGGCAGCCTCTGGTACATGGTGCGCTGGAAAGGTTATGGTCCGGAGCACAATAAGTGGGTAAAGCACTCTGACGTCTTTGCCAAGGACGCCATCGATGCCTACTACCGCCGCTACCCCAACGCTCCTCGCCGGATAGCCTCGGCCGCTTTCGACTCGCTGTCCTTCCGGAGGCGTGATAGGACCATCCGCTTTATACGTCGAGACGCCGTATTCCAAGGGGGGGGGTGATGTCAGGGGAACCCCCGCTTCGGACGGTTTTCCATCCGGACCCAATCCGGATGCTCCGGATGCTTCGGGCGCTTCGGGCGCTTCGGGCGCTTCTCCGGATGGTTTTCCGCCCGGCGCTCCAGACACTTCTGCGCCCTTCTATCCGACCACCAAACCACCCGGGACATCCGTCCGCTCTCGTTGGCACGTGCTGTGCGATCAGGCCCGCGATCATTGTAGATACCTCCGGACACGTGCTACTGGGTAGTTACCAACTAGTATATAAGGTTTCGCCTAGCGTGGGAATCCTCATCCTTTCTTCTCTTCGGATTCCCCTGCTAGGTGCGTAGTATTTCCGCTCCTGTATTTTAGTACCTATATTTATTCTTCGGATTCCCCCGCTAGTTTCTGCACCCTGCGCCGAGCTTAAGGTTGCCCTTACAAATTGTCTACAACTCCAAATCGAGCAACTGTTGCTTCGAGACGTACTCATTCCCAAGTTACTAGCCTTATTATCCAGCCATACTGCCCAGTTCCCTGAGCTACCCAGCTCGTATCTATCCCTATGCAAATGGCCCAATCCCCAGCTTGTTGCCATAGCGGATGACCATGGCTACCATTGCCTAGTCGACATCTTCATTTCCTTCCACTGTTCCCTTGCAAACTTGACAAAACCATTTCACCAGTTCCCGTGACCGTTGTTGATGCTTGATCATTTCTGATCCCCGTTGACAACTCGTGACCCGGCTGTTCCCGAACCCTTGGTAAGACCCATTTGTCGTGACTTTTGCACCCATTTCTGGTCTATAGGTATATTTTCACAGTGCGGAAAATCCCCCACTCATCACCGAGGCATCGCAGATCAAATTGGGCTTCGTATATGCCGACAATATCGCCATCGGCGTCGAAATTGGCGATCATTTAGAGAAATTACTGCCTCCCAAACTCAGAGGCCAAGGGTTAATTCGCCCGTACAACACCGCACTGAGTAAGGAGTACCGGCGGGAAGCGATGCAGCAGTTTAGAGACGGCAAAATTCGCATATTGGTGTGCACGGATGCTACAGGAATGGTTAGCAGTGTCCGTATCACACGAATTGATCCCACTGACCTTCAACTAGGGCTGCAATATCCCCAATATTGAATTGGTGGTCCAGTGGAAACTGCCCGGATCTGTCTCAGTCTTTGTACAACACGTGGATAGGGCGGCACAACGGGACTGGTGGTCCTTCTGGTGGAACCTAGCACTTATGGTGTCGATGTCGAAGAGCAGGCGATGACGTGGGGAAAGGGAAAGAGGGGGAAGGATGCCTCGGAGTCGGAAGCAGCCAAAAAGAAAATGGCGCAGAAGTGCAAGGCTCATGTGCAGGCCCGGGGAGTCAATTGAGGCTCTGTGGGTGGGAAACACGATGCAATCTTCACACCAGGGGCAACAACCTATGCATATGAAAACCATATGCGTTAAACACATATGGTTCGCATATGCGCAGATCATAGAACAAAGGTGTCAATGACCTTTGTTGCACCTTTGTTTTCGCCTTTGTATCACCCCTGAAAACAAAGGTGCAACAAATGTGATTGACACATTTGTTCCACAATCTGCACATATGCGAACCATATGTGTTTAACACATATGGTTCCCATATGCATCGGTCTTTGCCCCCGGTGTCATCAAAGACATGCCACGGCTGGATCCCGAGGTTGCAGACGAAGGTTTGCATGTTCTTGTGTAGGCTGGAACATGTCGTCGCAGTGTTTTGACCCAGATCTACAACAACAAAAAGCCCGGTGAGTTGTATTTTTCATTGCAAAATATCCTAACGTACTTATCGTGGTATCAAAGCACCAACCGTACCCTGTTGTGACATCTGTTGCCCAACCCTGCTTGATCTCACTCGACCGGGAAACCTTTGTGCGGCCCAACGTCAGTCTGCTAACAAGAGGGGAGTGGTCAACAAGGACATACAGATCACCCTCGACCGCTGGCGCACCGGCATAGTGGCGCGAGATTATCTGTCCGGTTTGTATTCTTCATCTGTGATTCTGCGCGACAAAACAATCACCCTCTTGTCATCGGTCGGGCCCATAGAATTGATGGTACGTCTAGAGACAATCCTCTCTGGTCAATGGCTGTGGATAGACCAATACGGGGACGCATTGTACCAATATCTTGCAGGGCTTGATATCCCTCCGATGCAGCCGTTGCCAAAGAAGACTCGAGCACCAAAGCATCCGCATCCAGACACCAATGTCCCGCAAAATGCGGTGGTCGAAGGGAGTGCCTCAACGCATTGGCGTGTCGATGTGGTGCCAGCTGGACAGCAGTCTATCACTGCACAAACTTCGCCCACCGCGGGTACTTCTTCCAACCGCGGAAATCCCACGGCAGCACCGGGGAGAGGTAGAGGGAGGGGTCAGGGGAGAAAACAGACGGCAGAGGAGATCAGAGCTGAGTTTGCACTAGAGGAGCCCGAGAATCCGCTGCTTTCTATGTTGTTTACGCGCCAGTTGAGGTAGAGGAATGGAATAGAATGTTGTACGTGATCGTGATGGACAGCCATCAATTTCTTCCCAATTCGTCGTTTCAGCATTGAGCGTGTTTTTTAGCAGTGGTTTGAGCTACAGAGGAGGGGAGAGCACCCGGAACCAACATTATCTGGCTACCAGAGCCTGCCTAGACGGCAAAACACAGTATTTTGGCAGCAGATGCCCGAAAATGTCTGGAAAATGAGTTTGTGTCGATCACTTTAGAATTCAAAAATAACCATGTTTCTCTATACAACTTTTGACACTTTTTTTCAAGATTTCAATGCTCAAAACCCCAAGTACAAAACCTCATTTTGGTGCATCTGCCAAAATCATGACATGATGTTCCAGTCGTTCCCACAGCACCGATCTTCTTGCCCTTGTGATCGGTGCGGGGAACGAACTGGTCGCGAGTCTAGTGCGTGATGCGTGACTGCCAAATTGAACGAAATTGTACAGTATTAATAATACTGTCCAATTCATATTCGTGCAAACAATATAATTTCCTGATCCTGAAGGTGATTATCGCAGCCTTGACCGCATTATGTGCTATTAATAAGTGGCTTCAATGCCGACTTGGCCCAATCTCAGCTTGTTCTGCTTTATGAAAGGTTTGAAGGCCATTGCTGGTGCATGGCAATACTCGTTGGGCCTTTGGCCTTGGTTCTCTTGTACAAATTGTGTATAGGCAAATTATATATCTACGTTGTAGCTTTGTGGCCCTGGCTTCAGATTATCATGTCTTCTAAACCAACCTTCTCTTTCTCCCCAAATGCCTGTCTGAGATGTGAGGGTATTGGTAGGCCATGGAAATGGACACGAATGTGTGAAGGCGTGAATGTGACGTATCGTGGGGATTAGCAGGCCAAAGTGCGTACTACGCAATTTAATAGTTGACGAACGTGGACGTAAGAGACACAGGCTTTGGGCACTAGCCCGCACTGGCTCACACTGGTGAGCGTAAGACACAGATTCCTTGTGTGCTGGCACCATTGGTGCCTATTTACAGTACAAACAATTATGTAACTAATAATAAAAGTAGCAAGATGGTAGAGCCGAAACCAGCGTGTGGATGGATTTCCACATGCCGGCTGTACAACCCTTCCACACCGAGGTGTAAGCACAGTGCACCCCACTTGACACCACACTTGTAGAGCACAGCAGATGCACCGATGCAGCTATCTATCCCAGAACCATCAGTATATACACGATAAGTAGAGCTGTCCTCTTTTTCTGCCTCCTGTGCAGCATCCTTGGAGACTGGTATCTCCACTCCCATCATTGATGTCCAGGTTTCTGATGTGTAGACAGTGTATATTGTCTCCATCTTGGTCGGGTCACCTGATAATACCACAAATCACCTCTAAGTAGAGGGTATCTTCCCCCCCCAATGTTACCCTCTACTTATAGGGAAACTGCGTGTGCCACAGAAATGCCATGGCTGGGGAGAAAAATGGGATTTTGGCCACCTGTGCCACTGATTTTGAAGGGTTTTGGCAGGGGGTCAGTAAAGCATGATTTTGTGACAAAATAGTGCCATAGCTGCCACCAAACCTTTAGACCCAGATCAGTTCCAAAAATGTGACCCAATTAGTGCCATGTATGCCACGGGTCAATTTTAGCAGGGTCAGTAAATTTTGTGACTGGGTTAAATAGCCACACGTGCCATGGGTCAATTTTAGCAAGGTCAGTAAATTTTGTGACCAGGTTAAATAGCCATGCGTGCCACAGGTCAATTTTTGCAGGATCAGTAAATTTGTGACCAGGTTAAATAGCCACCTGTGCCATGGGTCGGTTTTAGCAGGATCAGTAAATTTTGTGACTGGGTTAAATAGCCATGTATGCCATGGGTCAATTCTAGCAGGATCAGTAAATTTGTGACCGGGTTGGATAGCCATGCATGCCACGGGTCAATTTTAGCAGGATCAGTAAATTTGTGACTGGGTTAAATAGCCACCTGTGCCACAGGTCGGTTTCAGCAGGATCAGTAAATTTTGTGACCGGCTTGATTAGCCATGCGTGTCACAGGTCAATTTTTGCAGGATCAATGAATTTGTGACCAGGTTAAATAGCCACCTGTGCCATGGGTTGGTTTTAGCAGGATCAGTAAATTTTGTGACTGGGTTAAATAGCCATGTATGCCATGGGTCAATTTTAGCAGGATCAGTAAATTTTTGACCGGGTTAAATAGCCATGCGTGCCATAGGTCAATTTTAGCAGGATCAGTAAATTTGTGACTGGGTTAAATAGCCACCTGTGCCACAGGTCGGTTTCAGCAGGATCAGTAATTTTTGTGACCGGCTTGATTAGCCATGCGTGCCACAGGTCAATTTTAGCAGGATCAGTAAATTTGTGACCGGGTTAAATAGCCACCTGTGCCATGGGTCGGTTTCAGCAGGATCAGTAAATTTTGTGACAGGCTTGATCAGCCATGCGTGCCACGGGTCGATTTTTGACAGAATCAGGAAATTGGGGGCTGGGTTGAATAGCCATTGGTGCCACCTGTCACATAAAAAGGGACTTGGTAATTTTGGAAAGGACATAGTAAAGACTCTGCCTGTCTGCCATCTCTGCCGGCTATCTGCCTCTTCCCCCTGTTTGCCCAAGGCTAGCAATGCAACTCCCTCCATCACCCAGTGAATTGGGGGCCAGATGAGGTAGCCATTTGTGCTGCAGGTGGATTATCAGACAACTTGTGGTCAGGTGATTTAGCTATTGGTGTCACTGATCACTTGAAAAGCAACCTTGAAAAGCACCTTGTAATTTTCGGAGACATTGCCACCAGTGCCTCGGGGTTTGAATCAGCCATCAGTGCCACCAATCACTTTCAAAAAACTTGTAATTTTGCAAGTGACATTGCCACCAGTGCCACAGATTACTTATTATCACTAAACAGAGGGAACGAAAGCAGCATTTATTTCTTGGATGTGAGTATGTAAAATAAAATAAAAACAACAATCCCAAGCAGATGTCGTAGTACGTGGGACAAAAAGATGTCAGTGGCCAGGAGGAGGCGGCAAGTAGTAAAAGAAGGTGGAGCAGAGATTGGAAACTAGGAACTATCTTCATCATTGTAGTTGTCCTCCTCAATTTGTTTAGCAGACTTTGGCTGGCAGTTCCTCTTCACCTTGGGCTTGATCTTACCCGATGCGATATCAGCTGCGATGCTCACCTCCATCCTCTGCTTTGCCTCTGCAGCAGCAGCCTTGAGATCCCTCACCCTCATTTCCTGCATGTGTTCCCAGCTGGAGGTGCCAGTGCCACCACTGCCATTCCAGACACCCCCAACTTCATGCAAGGCATCCATGACCCAGCTGTGGAGGCCATGGAGATTGCACAGGCTCAGGCTTCACTGTCCGACTCTCGTCTTTACCATCAGCGTGGCAACTGGGCCTCACTCACCACAGGAGGCACCCGCAGGACTGGTTGCAACGAGCCCAGCGACTTTGTTAACAGGATTATCAACACTGCCATCATTATCTCCCTGGTTAGCAACACCGCCTTCATTAACCTCGCAGAATTTGCCTCGGGTGCATTCCTCCTCCTCCTCTTTAAGCCCATGCCCATCCCCTCTATTCAGGCCTTTTCTCCGTCTGGGCCCCACACCTCTTCCAGTTTTATATCAACTACATGTCTATCGCAAGAACCCCAATCTCCAGCAGCCCTTCATCAACAGCACCTGTTCAGTGTGTACCTTCAACCTCGGCCCTTGTACCTGCACCTTCAGGCACTGCAACTTTGCCAACCTCGGGTGGTGGGTAATTACCGCTCTCAGCACATTCAACTATACAAAGGGTGGCAATCTCATTCTTTTGGACTGCAAACTCATCTTGGAGTTCCCACTGGGGTGCACAGTTCTCATCCCAAGTGCGGCCATCTTCCACTCAAACACCCGGATCGCTGAGCATGAGACACGGTATTCATTCACCCAATACACCATGGGAGCGCTCTTCTGATGGGTCGAGCGTGGATTTCGATCCAAGAAGGACTATCTTGCTACACTGACGGCAGAGGAGATTGAGGAGGAGTGCAAACTCGGACTGGAGAGGGCTGTGGCGGGGGCTGCTTTGTTCTCTACTTTGGATGAGCTGAAGGCTGGCTGGGTGTAGATTTACTTGTTTTGCCACCAATGCCATGTATCTTGACCACATTGAGGTCACAAATTCTGTGATGAATGCCATGAGTGCCACCGAAAATGTGATGAACTCGATCTTGCCACCCATGCAACCACCGGACTGGCCATCAAAAGTCGTGATTGCCAACTATAGACACACAACAACTCAATAACGGGTCTTCCTCAAGCCATAATTTAAAAATCTGAGGAAGCCAATTTGAAGTTTTAACACATATGTGGGTCTAGGAATATTTGTGACTTTACTTCTAATTTTTGCATCAAGATTTGTGTTTGTACATGAAACGGTCCAAAATGTGCCATATCTGCATATAGGCACCCCATTTCTCTTCTCTTACCACGACACACTTTTTTCCAACTTCCACAAATATGAAAGATTCTCACATGTTGGTCCTTCCTTGGTCCCCTGCACACATTTGAGCCTCTTATTGATCTTTTTAGCCCTTCAGAAAGCCTGAATGTCCCAAAAATGCCACCTGTGCCATCAGGTACTCCTGCTACTAGATGTCTTGCTTGTGCAAGATATTGTGAAAAGTGAGTTTGGTACACCTTAATCTTCAATGCCTGACCAAATTTTCGTAAAAAAAAAAGAAGAATTGCTGGAGAAATCTTGTATTAAGATGAAAGAGTATCTGGCCGTCTTGTTGCTTTGTTACATTGCTCATATGAACCCTAGATATCACCAGAGGATCAAGGATGACCCAGTTCATCCCTGAGAGTACCAAGAACGTAAAAAGGCCGGGAATGATGTCTACCAGCAAAAGTAATATGGCGTGACAATTTATTGACACGAACAAATACATGTGCTGCAGAAACAGGAGGTTCCTGGCTCACAAAAAAAGGGAAAAAAGGCTCGAGAACAATACCCAGAAGCCAGGTCATGACAAGGCTTGTGAAAAGGCTTGTGAGAGGGAGCAGAGGAGAGAGCAGGGGAGGGATTATGAGCTGGAATGGGCAATCTTACAGGCAGGATCCAGAAACAGAAGGCCTATCTCAACACACATCTGAAGGAGCCGCAGGAGGAAACAGACCAGATGGAGTAATACGAGCTGCTGGTTAATCTGGCTGATTGAAAGTGGGTCTTAATGGATTCAATAAGACTCAGTAGCTCTAACTGCCTTTGTGCCATGTTCATCAGGGATAAGTTTGACAAAGGCTTTGGAGAGGGCTCAACAGCGAATGGTAACACAAGGAGCCATGCACATGAGAATTACAACAAGGTGGTTGAGGCAGTTCAGGCCACTGAGCATCACCTGTCTATCGAGGTGCAATGGACATCAGAGGATAAGGAGTGGACCGACACCACTGAGCTGGTAGTCAACCACCGGTATAGGTGGGCGGTAGACTCTCTAGAGGCATTGGTGGTGAAAAGACTTCTAGAACTGACAAAGGTAAACCAATCAGGGCTAGGTATGTGGTCCAATCTGTTGAAGGGCAGTGCTGATAGACCTTTCAGGATACAAAGTGCGAAAACACATTGCCAAGGCCCTCCAGGTTCGATCCAAAGCAATCCGGAGTGCCCTCCAGTGCTACAATTCGGCTGCATCGGCCTTGGACCCTCCAAGGCAACACTTGTCGTGGGAAGAAGTCATTGACTACACATTTCTTGCAGACTTTGACATTCTTCAGGACCCCACTGGCAATGCCACAATCAGGGCATGAGCAGAACCAGCTGCTCACCAGCTTCTGAACAGCTACCACAAACTCAAGCGAGCGAAGGAGGAGATTCAGCGACTCAACATCGAAATCTGACGTGTTGTGACCTATATGAAGGATGAGAGAGAGTTTTTGCTGGAAAACAAGGCCGAGATTCTGCCAGAAGACCCTACCCTCGCATTTTTCATTGGAAAATACCGCTGGCAACATGGACGATATGACGAGATTCATATGAAGCGCTTCTATGCTATCCAACAGAAACTTGGAAGCCGCTTTACTGCGGACCTGATGCCTGGGGAGCGGGCTGATCCCACTTCTGCCTCACGAGTCTGATGTGATACCAACCGTCTCCCGGGAGTCGCATCCTGTCTCAACAGCATCCGTGTCAGGTGCCATGGATGTTGACATGGACCTTGCAAGTGACAATGAGGGTTCTGAAAACAGTTGGCTTGATGGAAATGGTTCCAGTGACGACAATGAGGGTGAGGATGCCTGGGGAGAGGAACTCGGGGAGGTGATGGAGGGAGTTGCATTGCTAGCCTTGGACAAACAGGGGGAATAGGTAGATAGCTGGTAGAGATGGCAGACAGACAGAGTCTTTACTAATGTTGCCGCGACTCGAGACTCAGGCTGACTCGAAGTCGAGTTGGTAGCCGACTTGAGTTGAGTTGAGTTGAGTCAAATGCCAGACTTCGCTCGACTTGCGAGTCAGACAGAGTCGACTTCAAGTCACTTGAGTCGACTCAAGTCAGCTTCAATATTCAAAACTTTCAAGAGCCCAGGAAAACCATAAACTGAGTTGATTAAACCCATTGGAAATCATAGGTTTGCTATATTTGGCCATGGTTGCGGATTCATACTCTCTTTCCTCGCTGTCGTGCCGGATGGCCTGTATGGGGTGCAATATCCGAAATTCCAGGTCCTGTAGATGAATTACACATATTGGATGCATTTTGACGCAATGGCAATTGTGATTTATTTGGGCCTGGAGGAGGAGGAGGATGTTTGAACTGCGGTGGTCCCCAATGAGGAACATACAATTACTGTAACTACATACACGAGCCTCTGCAGTGTATGCTACAGTCATCGAAGGACCACATACTTCTCATGAACGAACCACGTAAATGGGAAGGGCACCTAGGCCAAACGACTTTGGGGCCCTCGGCGAACCTCATACTATTTTTTTTTTTTGGTGGTACATAGCCAGTAGCAACTAACAATTGGTTAGCCCATCTGGTTTGCAAAGTTTGGAACGTGAGTCCCATAAGGAGTGGTTTCCACCACCCAGAGAAATGCATTTCGCACGCCTAAAGGCAGTGTGGGACTACCGCGCTACCCGATTCCTTGGCTTTGTCGCCGGGTCGGGGCTTGTGGGAATGCGCGGCTACCCACTAAAACTCTGGGCTCCCGCAACCAGTCGGCCGGTAAGCTGCGCTCATCGTCTAGGATGTTTGACCATGTCTCAAGAACCAGTTTGGGTGCCAGCGCGGGGCGTTTCCCTCTGGTAGGCCTGTTAGCCAGAGTCTTGTCCACCTGTAATCTCTGATTTACGGCGCACTTCCATCTGTTTTTTATCTCTTCTTCTGTCGTTGGTGTACCGTCCCGGGAGATAACGCGCTCGTTACGTAATAACCAGATAAGATATGCCGACTCGGATATCAAGATCCGGTATAGCCGCTGTGAGCCGTGGTTTATCTTGCCTCTGTCATTGCGGAATTCTGCCAGACCGCATCCCAGGACCGTGCCTAGCGATACCTCCGGCCATCGGGACTCTTTCTCAAGCCACAGGGACTTCGCTGCTTTCCATATCGTCTCCTGTCCCGGACTTTTACATCCAATCAATATATGATCTAGGTCTTCTACCACGTCGCAGTCTTTGCACATTGCGCGGTCTCCGCATTCAGGGATGTGATTCCAATATTTCCCCACTCTGTGTGCATTGTGGAGGCCTTTCCAGAGGAACTGGGCTACGCGTGGGAGGAAGTCTTTATTGAAGGCTGCTTTCCATATATCCGCGTCGGATACGTGCCTGCCGAAAGTATCTTCTATGGATTTCTTAACTGTCTCGAGTCTTTTTACAGTTGATGCCCTTGGGGTTACTTTCCGGGTCTTTTCTTCCCTTATGCTGCGGTAAAAGATTTTCTGGCGGTTTCCTTGCAGGCTTAAACCTGGGAGGGCTGTGTCTTGCGGTAGGGATAGATCCCACTTCTCATCCATAGGCGCCCTTGCGGCCCTCTTCGCCAGCGTGGCCGCCTGTCTACATCTAGCTCTATGGGTTGATCCTGGTGCGGCTACTTTGAAGAATGTTGGCGCATTCCTTGCCTTGACCTCAGCTGCCAGGCAGCGCAGTACGTCGCGGTGTGGTACTCCCACCCAGCCTTCATGCTCCCATTCCGAGAGTTTCTTGTTCATGGCTTCTTCGGCGTAGCTCTGGGTGCTAATTATGGTAAGTGTTGAATTCTTGTTCGCACTCCTAACGGCGTCCAATGCCGCAAATAGTTCAGCTACGTACTGTGTTTGCTCGCTCAAGATCGGGACACACCGTCCTCTGTCGCGGCCGTTTTCCGTTTCGTATGACAGGCCAGCGGCGGCAGTTGGCTTTCTTCTTTGCGGCGTGTGTACAGCCCCAGCGATGTATATTACTAATGATTCGGGGATAGGTGCAGTTATCGCTCGCCTTCTTACAGGTGGATTTGTTCGTATTTTTGGCTCGTTCTCCCGGTAGGTCATCGCACGTAGCCCTTGGCTGAGATTAGCAATAATAGAGGGAGGCAGGAAGCGCCCAGAGTCATCCTCTTCATCTGGAGTTTCTGGTGCGATTTCTTCGTCTTCTCCAGGTTTTGGAATCCATTTGGAAATGATCTGTCCTAGGCGGGACGCTGCTGCGGTAGCGCAGGCATGTGGATTTTCGCATCCCCGGACCTGTCGGTCATACTCGCACTCATCGCACACGCACGAGGCCAGCTTTGCATGTAGGGGGTTCTTCAGACGCTGAGCTAGATCGAGACCATCACCTATGGTCAGGGCGGTGTGGTTCTTTCTCATGCATTTGGCCTTCTTGCCGTTATTTTCCTGTCTTTTCTGACGGTCTTCCCCAGGGTGGTGCCATAGCGGCATTTTCTTCAGTAGTTCGGTGGAGGGGCGAACTGTTTCGAAGCTAATGCCATATTTATTTATGCACTTTATCATCATCTTGTGCAACGCCGGGGGGTCGCGTTGGTTGACTTTAATGTTTTGGACCATGAGGTTGGTCTTTGATTCTTCCGCTACTACTGGTGATTTCGTGATATTTTTTGACAGGCGGTGAAGTGCCAGGGACGCCCAATGTGCTCGTTTCTCCATGTCCTCTTCTGCAAGAGATGCAGCTTTGAGCATTAAAAGGGCCTCGTTCCTGGCTTCTAAGTCGAACAGCCCTATGCCTCCCTGATCTCGTGGGGCCATTAGTGCTTCTCGGGATATCATGGAAGACTTGGAGTCATTAACGAACTCCTTTTGCGCTTTTAGTATGTGCTTTGTCACTGCCGGTGGCATTCCATTAACCTGTGTTAGGTATTGGGAGCGGGATCCGGCCACTATTTGGTCAATATTCTTCCTCATTGTCAGGGTTGGGTTGAGGTTCGCCCATCTCTCATAGTCAGAGTCGATCTTTTCTAACACCGGTGTCCATACGCCAAATGCATTTACTCCATTTCCAATGAAGCTCCCGAGAATCCGAACAGCTTCTCCTTCGCCCGCCATGTGTATATCAAGTGGTATTTGGTCATCTTCTGGGTGGAGTCGTCTCGTTTCTAGGAGACGTGTTCTGAACTCAACGGTTCCAAAGGGTATGATTTCTGTTTTGGAGACATTGAAGCGGGCCCCTGATGCGAGGCACCAACGGTCCAGTATTTTCTTCAGATCGTCGAAACTGTCCCGTTCGCTCAGGTATGCGGTGGTATCATCCGCAAAGAGCTGGACTACCGCTCTTTCCGCCACGCCAGGTATGGAATATCCAGTGAGGTTTGATTTTCTTAGCATTGAGGCTAGCGGTTCGATAGCTAGATTAAACAACAGGCACGATAGTGGGTCCCCCTGACGAACCCCTCTTGTGACTCGAAAGGGTGAGCTTATCTCGCCGTTTATAATCACGCATGTGTCCGCAAATTTATATAGGGATTTCACGGTGTTGATGAAGAATTCCGGGATCCCATGCCTTCGAAGGGTGTCCCATAGGTACGAGTGAATTGTCTTATCGTATGCTTTTTCTTGGTCGAGCGCTACAATGACCCCGTTTTGCAGGTCCTCTTCCGTGTAGTCAACCACTTCCATAGCTAAGTAGATCGCGTCAGTGATCTTTCGTCCTTTCAAGAATCCGGATTGATCCTTGTGGATAAGGTGCGGTGCAACCCTACTTAATTTATTTGTTAATGCTTTCGTGAATATCTTATAATCGGAGTTCAGCACGGTAATTGGGCGGTAGTTAGCAATGTCCGTTTTGTCCTTCTTCTTAAAGAGTGGGCACATCCAGCCCAGGGAGAACTCGGTCCCTTCGACCATGCCATACTCCTCGATATCGTTATATACCCAAGTGAGCACTTTTATTATATCACCGGTTTTCGGGGACGTGCTGTCCTCCTTTTCTTTCTTATTTTCTCTGTGAATTGATTCGAGCCGCCGCCAGAATTCCGTGATGAAGCCATTTATTCCGGCTGCCCTCCCAGACGCGGCCTCTAGGAGGGCCTGGAGTACATCATCCTCGGTGAGTTTTTCGGATAGTGCCTTCATATTCACTCCGTTCCGGGGCTGATTTAGTGTGTTTAGGGCATCCTCCTGTGCCTCGCTGCGCGCTTCCGGGGCAACACCTATACCCTCTGATTGGAGATCGTTGTGGTAGTCGCGGGCAATCTCTGCCATTTCTGACGAACGCCGACTGCCTTTTTCGGGCGTGATGTCTGTTCTGCGGAGGTAGCTTAATGTGTCCCTCGGCTTCGTGTCTTTACTGAGGTTGACGGCATATTTGGTGATGTGATTTAGTTCTGTGTATCCACGGACTTTCGTTTCTAGCCTCTTTCGTTCTCGCTGGCGGTCAACTATGTCATCAATCTTCTTCTCAATTTCTGCCACAAGTTCAGCGATTTCCTCCTGTGATTTTCCTCCTGCAGACGGACCACATGTGTCTTGCGTTGGCTGGTCGTTGCTTTCTCTCACGTGTGTGGTGTCGTTTACGACGTCTTGGGTTCCCTCCCTGTCTGGTACTGTTTTGCTCAGCAACTTCGTTCTTTCACTCACAAGTCCCTGCCTTTTCTGCTCGGAGGCACCTACTGATGTTCTCGCCTTCTGGATGGCAAATTCTAGGACAATGTCTTTGAAGTTTTTGAACTTGGTTTGGGCATTGGAGTGTTCTGTGCGTGTTTCGGGTATTGATTTCTCCAATTTATAGAGTTCCTCCATGGCGAACCCCATAAAATCCTTGTCATATATGAGGAACTGCGGCATCATCCACCGGCCCTTGCCGATGTACGGGGCCCCGGGGGCAGATATGGTTACAGAGACCATCCTGTGGTCGGTGAGGCCCCCAGCTATGTCGTCGATTGTCCATTGGTGGCAGTTTTTCATAAGGGTAGGTGATACCAGGATTCTGTCGATCCGGGATAGTGTCCCACGAGTGCTTACATGAGTGTAGGCCTTCGTATCGGGGTTCATTTGCCGCCAACCATCTTTAACCTCTAATAGACGGACAAATCGTAAGTATGCCGCAACCACGGCGTCGGAGTCTGCATGATGTGGTAACCGGTCTATGGCCTCTGGTGCTATGTTGGTATCGCCACCTATGATGTCTGGTACGGGCAGGTCAGTGGTGAGCCATAAGTCGCCCAAGGCTTTCCAAAAGTTAATTTTTTCTTCATCGGATTCTGTAGGACCATAGAGGCCCAATACTGTCAAGGTTTGCGTGCCATGCCACGGAACAACTGCTAGGATCGCTTTTCCAGGTATGAGATAATGTATTTTCACTCCTTCTGTGTTTGTGATTTCTCGGTTTAGAACAATAGCTATGCCTTTCGCGGCCGGATTCTCGGGGGTACTCGTAATTGAAAAGTTTCAGGCGCTTGCGCATGAAACTCTCTTCTATTTCTAGGGCTTGGGCCACCGACATATGTGTTTCGGTAACAATCATAATGCCCAGGTTCTGCTCGCGCATCATGCGGTGGATAGCGTGCCATTTGTGGCTTCCTTGAGACAGGGAAGTCGCTTTGATTCCGTTAATATTGATTGCACTCAGCTTTATGGTAGCTCTTGTGTTGCGGGCAATGCGCGGATTTCCATTTTGCTGCCGCTCTCTCTTGCGGTTGAAGAATGCGGGCGCGTGGTCCTCATCTTGGGGACATCCTCTTGGTGGGCGTTGTCGTCTGGACTCTGTAACTCTACCTCTCGGGGTGGTTTCTGCTCCTGTGTGTGGAGCATTGGGGCCAGGTGCGGTCTCGTCCGTTTGAGCCCTCTCAGCTCTCGGGTTACCCCTTGCGCTGTCGGTCTCTCCTGGGTGGGATGGCAGGTCTGAACCCCCGGGCGGCGTGCCCGGGATTTCCGTAGCATCGCCGTTTCCGTCATGGCGCGCATGCGCGCGTGTATTAGGGTGTTGTTGTCGCTCTTCGCCAGACGCTGCGGCAGCCAAAGCAACATTAGAGCTGCCGCAGGGGGGGGTCTCGCTGAGAATAGCCGGGGCTAGGCCCCCGGTCGCCCCGGCTCCCACTGGATTCGCTGTTGTGTCTCGTAGCCTGCGGGCACTGACGAGGAGGATGCGCCGTCTCCCCTAAACCCTCCCGTGTTCCAGGAGGGTCCATGGCGCTAATTCTTGCTTTTTGTAGTTGTGTTCGCATGGTTTTTAATGTGGGGTGGAGCTGGTAGGTATAGTTGCGCTGTAGTGGCGCAGCTACGGGCGCGCGTGGCTCCCGTTGCCCTCCGATACTCGCTCCAGAGATCGGAGGACTTGTAAGATCGTGGGCTCATGTATTTAATTTGTGAGGGGCAAAATCATGTATTGTTTGCAAGTACAGGCGACACAAAGTAGTGGCAGTTACGTCTAAGGAAAATCGGGGCAGACAGTACGTATGTGGAGACAGTCCTTAGAAGGAGTCGTCGCGCTCGCGGCGCTTCCCTCTCCCTTTAAAGTCTCCTCCCCGCTTCCCTCTTCCACCCCTGCGAGCCTTCGCGTCGGGGGGGCCTTGCCCGCGCCCGGTTCCCGAGCGTGCGTTGGAGCCTCCTTCGCCAGCGGACGTGTTGAGACGCATCAGGTCCTGAGCCTTGGCGGCAGCGGCGCGACTCGCGTCCTCGAGCGCGGCGATGGTGGTGGGGGTGGGGCCGAGCCAGCCTGGGAGGTCGGGGAACGGGCACAGCGGGGTGGGGTGGTCGATGGAGGGGCAGATGCGGCATCTGAAGGCGCGTTGGAGGCGCGCCGTACCATATAGTGCCGTCATGATCTGGAGTTTGCCGAAAAGACGGCGGAGCTGGCTCCATGACTCGCGGTTGTTGGTTGGGGGGGTGACATGGAGACGCCATGCGACGGTGTTGGTGTCGTTCACGATGAGGACGATACCGTGGACCGTGACGGAGGCGAGGAAGGCTCTCCAAGCCTCCCCAGAAGAGACTTGAGGTCCGAATGCATCGCGGTGAGTCTGCACGAACTGCGCGATCTCGTTGTTGGCCTCGATCGCGGTGCCGATGAGGTCCCGGGCAGCGTTCGCGCCCATGACGGTGTTTGGCAGCGTAAAGCCAGCGAAGACACCCACGAAGCCCACGATGGGCATGTTGTAGGGTAGTGTGTAGATGGTGATGTTTGCGGAGGATAGCATGCAGGCGTCGACGACCGTTTGCGCTAGGGGGTCGGGTATGTCGGCAACGAGCCAGAGCGTCGGGCTGGATCCGTTAGCGGCGGTGGGCGGGGTACCGAGGGTAAAGGCGGTGGGGTCGATATTGATGTAACTGCCGATGGCCTCGCGAATAAGCCCATGTGTCTTCATGACTGCGCCGTTGCCTCCACTCACGACCAGGAAAAACTTGGGGAAGGCGACTTCTTCGTACATCCGGATAAGGTCGGCCGGGACTCCTTGGAGCAGCTGCTCCGGGGAATATACGATAGGGGGGAAGCCACCGGCTGGGGTCGGGGTGTATGAGCCGCGAGGGGGGAGGCCATCTGCGGTAAGCCAAAGAGGAGGGATGGCAGGGGCGGCGGCAGCAGGGGGAGCAGCGGGGACTGCAGCGGGGACTGCGGCGGGGGCTGCGGCGGGGAGCGGCGGCTGCGGCGGGAGCAGCGGCAGGGGCAGCAGCGGCTGCGGCGGAAGCAGCGGCAGGGGCAGCAGCGGGGCCAGCGGCGGGGCCAGCGACGGGGCCAGCGACGGGCGCGGCGACAAGGGCAGCAGCGTAGGTGGTGGCAGGCGCAGAGACGGCAGGGGCAGCGATGGGTGCGGCAACAGGTGCGGCGGCGAGGGCCATAGCGGGGGCAGCGACAGGAGCGGCAGAGGGGGCAGTAGCGGGGGCTGCGGCAGGGGCCGCGTCGGGGGCGGCGAAGTGCGCAGCAGCGGGGGCGGCAAGGGGCACAGCGGCGTGGGCAGCAGGGGGCGCAGCAGCTGCTGCAGCGGCGGGCTCGATGGCGGGGGGCAGCGGCATCGGGCGCGGGTATCTGCATAGTTGGGACGGGAGCGGGGGAGGCGTCGCCTGCAGTGTTGGAGCGACGACGTTTAGAGGGGGAACCGGGCTCAGCTGCTGGGCGGCGTAAAGTCAATGCCCCATCCGTCGCGTGATCGAGCAGCGACGGGAGGCCGAGGGAGGCCGCGGTGGCAGCGGCGATGTTCCGCTGCGAGGAAGGGGTCGTCATCGCCCCTGGTGGGGGTGGCGGCAGCGGCGGCGACTACGGAGAGCGTCAGAGGTGGGTATTGGGACCTGTGGGATGTGCACCTGCTTTGGCCCTCCCTTTGCCTTTGTTCGCCTTGGTGGCCTTGGCGCGGGGCTTGGTTTCCGTGGCGGGAGCGGGGGTGGCGAGGGAGGGGAACTCATCCCTCGAGATCTCCATCACCGAGGCCGGGGAGGAGAGGCGCGCCGCCTGGGGGGTTGGCGTGGTGTCTGAGTCCATGGGTGCGGGGCTCTGGTCGCTCTCCCAGCCATGGAGGTCGGCCGTCTGGCTGGGCGCGGGCGAGGGGGTGTGGTCGTATCCTTCGTAGTACATGTCGCTGTTGTCCGAGGGGGTCGGGGGAGGGCGCGCGGGCACTGGTGTTACGAGTGATTGCCATTGGAAGGGGCTGGGAGGTTGGGGTTAAGTGCACGAGAGGTTGGTTTGAGTTCAGTTGGGGTGGAGAAAAGCGTATCTCCTCCTCGTTTTTAACGGCTCGAGAACAAAGAGCGGATATCTCCCCCGAGTTCCCGAGCTGGAGCGTCCCAAGTCTATGCGTGCCGTCGGCGGGTGGCGTTGCATGAAAGAGCGGAAGGCGCTGGTTGTGGTTCCTGACAGCACAAAGATCGATAAAACAATCTCGGGATGATTGAAAAGGGGGCCTACCGGCGGGAGGAGCCTCGTTGGAGGTTAGCACACAAAGACACCACGCCCGATGGCCTGCATCGGGGGGGATGTCTTTGTGCAAGAGATGTTGGCGTCGTCCCAAGGCGCGTACGGCGACGTCGACGGGGAGTGAGATGGATTAGGCGTGGGAGAGAGAAGGGAGCGTGCAGAGCCTCGTGTGTGTCCGCGGTACCCACGAGGTGTCATCTAGCTATTATTGTTTCGCCGAGCTGGCCGAGATGGACGGGAGTGGCACAAAGACAGGCCCAAGGCTGGTATCTGCGGTGAGGGCGAGTGGCGGCTCGAGGGTTGAAGTTGCTTGTCCTCTGGGACGGTGCATCGCGTTCATGCAGAGGTAGTTTATGAGTTGTCGTCGTATTAGGTTACGTACACGGAATTAACGAGGGAGTCGCGGATTTGGGAGACTTGGGGGTGATCTCCGAGTATGGGCGGCGCGGCGCCCGACGTTGTGCTAACGTCGTGGGGGGTGATCGACGTCTGCTCGCCCCGCCAGGCTCAGGCGACCAGCAGGCGTCGCCTTCATCGTCTGGCGGAGCGCGCACCCTTCCCAGCGGCGTGGGAAAACCGGCCATCGTGGTGGTCCGGACAAGGGGCCCCCCAACCTCATACTATTGCTCTTGTTATGTTATGCGAGGCTTATTGTAAATTTGCGATTGCTGGACAGATCAATTGCTGCCAAAGTCAGATAGGGGTGTTGAAGTTCCGGTACAGCTCATCGCCCTCCGCAATGACCCGAAGCCATTCTTGACTCTTGAACCGCATATTTTGATGCCGGGAGAAGGCCTAGAGGTACTCAGCGGCGTAGTTCTTCGTGACAGTATTGCACTTTCGCAATTGGTGGAGGTATTCATGGCAGGCAACACATTTGCGCGATTGTGTAATGGATGCTCTCATTGTTGAGGTAGATCATCTCAAATGAGGCCTAAACTCCAACACACTGAGGAAGGTCTGCCCAGATGATGGGAAAGCTGCCGTTCAAGGAATTGTGTGGAGTGTTGTCTGTCGAGGTCCGATCAGTCCCAGTTGAAATTCTCCATGAAGTTTTATGGGGAGCTCATGAGATTCGGTCTGGGAAAAAGAACCCTCCTGGAAGGACTGTCACATGAGAAACCTGGGAATTGTACATCTGACTCCAATATTACTGCTGGCTAAACCCTGGTTGGAAATCTCAGATTTGCTACATTGGACCATTTTTGTGAATTGATGCTCTTTTTTCCTTCTTGTCACATGGAAAGCCCTCGAAAGGATCCAAGATTTGATATTCCGGTCGATGTAAGTGACCGCTGGATGCATTTTGCAAAAATAGCGATGATGATATGTTCAGCCTGGGATTTCTTCTGAGATTACCTCGCAGGTCCCTCGAGATATTCGGGACGAGAGAAAACAATGAAGTGGTGGTGGGACAGACCATATATAACTGTGGGTTCATGTCCGATTGTACAATAATGGGTGCAGCGTCGCCTGGCGCAAGTGTTCCTCCAGTTGTGAATTGATGTCACAAATACCTGGCGGCACTCGATGCAGAAACCGGGGAATGACTTGAGAACACAGACGAATTTATGTGTAAACAGCGCTACATAACACGATTTGATGAGTAGATGCGTGACTGCCTCGTAAATGAACAGTACTTGTGTTTATTTGGTTGTGGTTCAACCTGTATCGAAATGAGTCAGCTTCATCATTTGTGGCGAGTTTTGGCACTGAAATAGTTTGAGGAACACAAAAGAACACAATGGGTGTGAAATTTTGGCTTTTTAGATGTTCTATACCTTGAAAATCCCAAGGAGCAACATTTTTCTGGTTTGTTAATTGCTTCTAGGCTTGGCTTGATGTTTTTAACACACTTTTAGGTATCTAGGTGACATCCTGGATGTATTGGTATATCTTTCAAAAATACCCTTTGACTTGAATGACTTGAGTCGACTCAAGTCGACTTCAAGTGACTTGGTTGGCCCTAAGTCAAGTCGAGGTGAGTCAAATTTAGTTTCAAGTTGACTTCCTGAGTCGCAACTCGACTTTTCGAGTCGCGGCAACATTAGTCTTTACTATGCCCCTTTCAAAATTACCAAGTCCCTTTTCATGTGACCGGTGGCACCGATGGCTATTCAGCCCGGCCCCCAATTTCCTGATTCTGTCAAAAATTGACCTGTGGCACACATGGCTAATCAATCCGGTCACAAATTTACTGACCCTGCTAAAATCGACCCATGGCATGCGTGGCTAATCAACCTGGTCACAAATTTACTGATCCTGCTAAAATTGACCTGTGGCACGCATGGCTAATCAACCTGGTCACAAATTTACTGATCCTGCCTAAAACTGACCCGTGGCATACGTGGCTATTTAACCCGGTCACAAAATTTACTGATCCTGCTAAAACCGACCCATGGCACGGGTGGCTATTAACCCAGTCACAAATTTACTGATCCTGCTAAAATTGACCCGTGGCATGCGTGGCTATTTAACCCGGTCACAAAATTTACTGACCCTGCTAAAATTGACCCATGGCATACCTGGCACTAATTGGGTCACATTTTTGGAACTGATCGGTCTAAAGGTTTGGTGGCAGCTGTGGCACTATTTTGTCACAAAATCACGCTTTACTGACCCCTTGCCAAAACCCTTCAAAATCAGTGCACAGGTGGCCAGAATCCCATTTTTCTCCCTGGCCACCCAACGGGTGGCTGCCATGGCACCCCTGCCATGGCATTTCTGTGGCACACGCAGTTTCCCCATAAGTAGAAGGTAACATTGGGGGGGAAAGATACCCTCTACTTAGAGGCAATTTGTGGTATTATCAGGTGGGTCGGCTCAAGTCCAAAGTTGTGTAGGAGGTCGTAGAGGGGTGTCAGATGTGTCCTGCTGGTGCACACTCCTTCCTCGTGAACAGCTGTGTGCAATGGGTTTGTTGCCGGGTGTGTGACGAGGCAGAGTGCTGCTCCTGCACAGACCTTGTTGACCTTTACCACCTTGTGCAGTGCGTTTGTGGTGGACCTCCCAGTCAGGCACTGAACTGGTTCGCCAGGGAGAATGCCAGCGAGCTCAGCCTCAGCGACTTGCTGCAGATCCTTTGCGCCATACAGCTATCATGGGGGGCCCTTTGTGAGGGCAATGGGTCGGTACATGCCTGGGACATTGTAGTCCAGCTTCCCCGGCTTGCAGAGCACAGGGATGCGGAGTTCCGAACAGTCATCAGGAAAGTGGCCCAGTTTGTTGACCGAGCGGAAAATGGGCCCTACAAATGGTATGAGGAGGTTTAGTGCATTGTTTAATGACACAGTTAGGGATGAATTCTGGGAACATTGCCTTGTTCAGCTTCATTTTCTCAGCTGCGTGGTGGCAGGAGGTCATCTGAGACTGGCTTCCAAACCTATGTGGGTGGGGGAAGACCAGGGTGGGTGGGACAGAGGATGCAGGCATGCATGGAGGGAAAAACTCAGTGTGCAGCCATTTGTACTTTTGTACTTTTCTTCATCCATCTCCACCAATGCCCCCATGTCCTCCCTCCCTGTCGCTTTGCCAGTGTCTGGATGCGCGATGCACTTCCGTCAGGATGGGGTGGCCTGAGGAAACTTGTAGACATCCCACACTTGGGCACCCAGCAGTTTCTC